>CM024794.1:3330000-3883184 GCA_014281875.1 Nibea albiflora
AAAGTTACTGTAAATGGCATCACAACAAGCTTCCAGAGAAGACAATAAACGCCATAATAGCATAATTCACTAGAGTGGAACCTGTAAGCATTTTTCTCTGATCAGCAGAGGTTTCCAGTGCTCCGGGGGAGCAGGGATGAAAATTAATGACTCACTACTGAGCTATTCAAAGTAATTTCCAAGAATGTGTTATTCTTGTAACAATACTGGAATGAGGTTCTTGGCTGCGTGGCTTTCAAAGTCATCTTTGTGATCCATTGTTTTCGGCCGTTGCTAAGGACACTATCTCTGCTTGACACGTGAACCTGACGTCAAACAAAAGGTCTCATCTTCCCAAATAATCTTCCCAGAGATCTCAGAGGGTACTGCCGGGATATTTCATCCCAGCACAGACAAAGTGAACGACGCAGCGAGGGTCTGTTATTCCACTCTGTAGCATCATCGTTTCATTCACATTCTGTGACGTGTTTACTTGCACGAGCCGTGAGTGATTCAACCTGTTCACGTACGTGCTGAAAGGCACCACTTAATATGACAGATTTGTGACATTAGGCACGTGCTGGAGATATTAAAAGCATGCTTTCACTTTTTCCCTCATTAGCGCGCAGCCATTGTCTGCGACGGCTGCGTTTCATTTTCAGACAAGGTTGAAATTTATATCAGACAAATAGGACCAATATTTTGGAGCACATGAGGGATTTCTTTAAGCGATGCGGTGATTTCCAACCCACCAACCAACCATCAGAAAAGGGTCTGGAGCAGTTTTTTCCATTCTTTCATGGCAAAGTCTTTCCATTGCATTTCTGGGAAGTCATGGAAAAGCCGACCTGACAGCAGTGACAGTAAAACGCCTATGACACCTGTGACATTTTCCAGTAGTCCTGGTGTCAGCCAGCACATGTGGCCAATTTGTGGAGGCCAGAACCTGCATATGAGTTTCAGGGAACATGGAGGGATATTTTTCACCATGATATCCTACTGAGAATGTATAAGGAGTTGCCATGCATACTCAACACATGAGTGAGTGTAACAAAACCAAAGTAAATGTGCTGATTTTTGACTTCTCAGCTCACAGATGGACTTCATTTACTTTAATCGGCTTTAAAAATCGAGCAGAACAAATCCATAAGAGATTAATTAACTCACAATCTCATTTTATTATCATCATTATTATTATTATCATTATTATTGATGCCAACTACTTCTACACACTTATATATGTAAGGCAGGCTTTCTAATCAAACATCACAACATCTGTGCACGTTACACTGTTCATCATTTTTCAGGCATTTTATTTCTCCATTCAAAACAATGGGTGGTAACATTTTGTTCATCTTTCCTCCTCTTCAGTGTCTTCACATTTAATTAAATGATCATTTTCATAATGTTATCCACCTCTTGTACTCAGGTCAGTTCATCTTTTTTATACCTTTCAGTTTCATCTTTCACTTTGGGTGTAATGTTCAGACATGATTCTCTTTCCCTCTTCAGAGCTTCGGCTCTGCATAACTGTGGAGGTGAATTTCAACTTCTTTCATCATCACACTGATTTTTTAGTGTGACACTGACAGCTTAAAGACTTACAGCTGACATCAACTACAACTGCTTTCAGCCAGATCTCTCACTTTTTAGTGGATCGAAGATTCAACTGCCTACAGGGCTCAGACTTGAAAATAAAATACATTTTAAATGCTCTCGGCTCTTAGAGTGCTTCAGCTTTTAACTGTCACCTGCAGACAATCAACATTTTAAGCACAATCTCTGAGAGGGCTTGGGGAGGAAAGCCTGATTGCTAGCCTGACATTATGCAGCATTGATTTGAATACATGAAATTAAATAACATGTGATTTAATCAGTTATGTATACATTTCACAATAGTTCATATAAAAAAGATCAATGTATTCATCACACTCCGACCACCCCCACCCGTGCCATTGTGTGCCACCCTAAGGTTTTCAGTGACCCCATCTGGCCACAAAGGACAAATTTCTGGAGGCACCACTGATTTTAAGACATTTTAAAGAGTTTACAGCTTTTGCACCTGTGATTTTTAGCATTAACAAAAACATAGGCTTTTCTAGTTTTCACACTAAATATGTATAAGAAGTTATTTAATGTTTTTTTTAACGTTTATTCCACAGTTGTAATGCTAAAATTTTCAGATCATTTCTGTTTGTCGACCAACATGTGTTTCCCAGGTGACACAGATAGCAGAGGCATGTTGAGGGAGCTTTCTGAAAGTATTTACAAGCAGATTTACAGGTCCTGTAATGAGCACAATTAAAGTTTATGTACCTAAAAGCACTATGGAACATGGTCAAAAGAGATGCAGTCGCATAGCGGTGGGGAGGTATTTTAGTGTAAGCTGTTTTGTGTGAGAGAAACGTGCTGTGGTTCTCCTCTCTGTGAACGCAGCACCTCCCAGTGATTTGTGGAGAGAAAGGTGGAAGACTAAGAAGAGTAAAAGACGGCTGAGCTGCAGCCGTGATATATATCAAGACTAAAAACTGTTAGAAAAGAATGAAAGGACGATTTTCCTGTGGAAGAAAGGGCTAGTCATGCCAAGACAGCTGTTGTATGTGTGCACAGTGCAAATGTTTTACTTAATATTAGCCATTTTGTTTCCCATATTACAAATAATTCACTGGTCACTGACATGTTAGTGTGTTTGTACCTGGGTTTGTCGGACAGCAGCTGCGCCTCATGAATGTTTTTTTTAATTCATCACATGTCAAGTCGCGGTCAGTCTGTGTTTACTGTAAAAACTCATAGTTGCGTTGCAGACTTCTGGATTTAAAAAAAAAAAAAAAGACTTGTAAGTTTGCTCAAATTGATCTATCAATCAGCCTGTCTGCAGAGAGCTCTGCTTGTTGTCTTGGCTGATAAGTGCAGGGGTGAAGGAGGAGGAAGGGGGAGGGGGAGGGGGGGGTATGAGTCTGGGTCTGGATCCCTCCTCATCTCAGGAATGCATGCAGGTTCCTCTCCAGAAGTGCTGACGTCAGAAGTGGCCTTGGATTAAAAACAGCCAGTTTATAACAAAAAATGATGAGCAGAGTGTTGTACGGCAGATCTACTCAAAAGCCCAGCTCAGACATGTCCACTACCATTATCACAGTTTGAGAACAATGTTTAAGCATAGCCTCTCTGAGTAAGTGAACTCTGAGTTTGTGTGTTTAACAGCAGCTTTAAGCTGAATTATAATTAGACCATCAGTATTTCGATAATGTTTGCTGCATTTCAGGAGTTAAGTGTCTTCATTTGTGTGTGTGTGTGTGTGTGTGTGTGTGTGTGTGTCTGCACTTCCAGCTCCTGAAAATGCGTCATTTCCTTCTACTTCTATTTTCCGTCTCGTCGCCTTTCCCAGAATTCCTCATGACCCCAGAGAACAACATGGGCTGAGTTTACAGTTTTCATTGAGAACAATTTTCTCAATTTTTCTTACGGTCATCAAGTCCCATGAAAAGACCAAAAATCGACAATGAATTGATCCAAACAGTTTCTGTTTGATAGATGTTCTGCACTGTAGAGCTCTATTGTTGTCCAAAAACTATTAAAAGCACAGCAGGGAGACACGCTGTTATCACTATGAACATGAGCCTGTTTTAAAATAAAACTTGTGAATTACATCCTCAGTGAGAGCAAATGTGCTTTGTCCTCAGTGCCACAGAGGAAAGATGACCTAAGACTCAAAAGAAGACAATAACAAAATCAAAAAAAACTCTTCATCTTTCATGTGTCTCCTCTCAGAATACTTTCTACATGTGCAGACAGGTCTCTGAGGCAGATAAAACCAACCTGTTTCTGTGTAATCCACGCACCAAACTTGATTTAATGCTCAGTTGCTTAACGTGTTCCCCTGAAATGATGCACGTTCATTTTCAAAAGTGCTGCAGGAATAATGTTGCAGGTCATAACAACGACTGTCGCACAGCGTGAGTGGGTTGCATGTTGCCATAGTAATACTCTCACGTCCTTGAATGATCCAAACAAACATGAGAGGATAGAGGAAGGGATGGTAGACAAAGTGAAATTCACTCACTTATATGACTCAACTCCTCCGTCTTCTTAAAGCTGTAGTAAGAAATATGTTATCTGTAATGTGTAATGTGAGGTAAGGTTTTACTGGAAGGAGCAAACCCACAGAATCATCACACAACTCTTTTTATGGTTCTCATCAACCAAGACAAAGCTCTGATAAAACCACTGTACACTACTTCAGTACTAAACAAACAAGGTTAGCACGTGTATTTTCTCAGAGGCTGGTTGAGACGCAACACAAAACTAAAATTAAAGCTGCAAGCAGCGTTGAACGGGCCCTCGCACTCCCACGCAACTCGACGGCTGGCACGTCGGAAGGCACCAGTCGGAAGACGCGCGAACCTTTTTCAAAGCATTTCGCTCAATTGAACACACACATTAGCCAGAATCGGGACAAGGTCAAATCTGACGGAGCGCCACGCCCACACCATTTCATCAAAGTTCATAATTTTGAGTAACTTGTAGTCAGGAAGTCTGTATGAACACATCTACCAAGTTTGAAGTCATTTGGATGAAATCTCTAGGAGGAGTTTGTTCAAATAGGACCCCTTCTCAGCCAGCCTGAAACACCAAAAAACTGTGATTTTCAATGTATATTATAGCCCATTACTCCAAGAGACTTTCTTGTAGATCTGGTCTAAGTCTACAATTCGGTAATGCTGCTACAAGTGAAAATGGAACCGGGTAAATCACACCAGTGTTACCTGAGTAGTGCGTGTGGATCCATGTATGCATTTGTGTTTAATGCTTAATGGTTTCATACATTTTGTCAAAGTAGCTGTATTGTTTTTTTGGTTTTTTTTAATGTGTCAAAAAGTTATGCATTTATCATAATGTAGTGTGCTGGTAAAGGTCATGCAACGAAATGTTTTTATTATGAAGAAGTAGCAGTAAATGAGTTTTTGTCCTGTTCATGAAATCACTCAACTACAGGTCTACTGTATAGTATACAGTAGACAAACCAGGTTCATGTTGGGCTCTGTGGTGGGCGTGACACTGGGAGACCAAAATGCCCATTAAGCGCAAAGAAAGGGTTAGCAATGACAATGCTAATCAGCCGCACCTAACCTCAATTGTTGACTGCATTCCTGCCTAATGGCCGATAATCACCTGTACTTCTTCCTCTTTAAATGGAGATTCACAACGATCAAACTGCGATCAAATATTCAACAGGAGGCTATCTGTGATGTCCATGACACTGGGAGAGCAAACTGCCCATTAAGCGCAAAGAAAAGGTTCAGCAACGACAATGCAAATCAGCCGCACCTAACCTGCATTCCTACATAATGGACGTTAATCACCTGAACTTCTTCCTCTTTAACTGGAGATTCAGAAAAAGTTCTTGTTTTAGGGTTCAATTTATTTATGGGGAATTTAACCTATTTGATGAACAAAAATGAAAATACCGAAAATGATAAAACAAAACAAAACGCAAATTCGAAACAAACAATCAACAAAAAACCTGCATACCACGTAATGTAGCTTACACCCAGAGACCGGCCATTGGACCGGACTGGAAAGCTGCCGACAGATTTCTTAGATTATTTTATGATTCACTAGTTCTAAAGGAGGCTGAGTATTTATGTTGTTTATATCTAACATGTTGCTGTTTACTAAATCAACAGAATTAGTTATTCGTCTCTTTTTTCGCGCTGGCGCTCTCTGTCTCTCGCTCACGATCTGATGGAGTGAAAGCCGCAGCTGGACACACCGGTGTACAACAGCTGTTGTCAGAGATCGAGTGTGTTTCATAGGCTTCAGAAAGCATCAAACAGTTATAGCCCGTAAAGATAAGTTACAAAAGAAAACGGGTCATCAGACGTTACGGGAACGAATCGTGCAGTGTAACAAGACGACATTTTAAATGATAATATGAAAATGTTATGAAGATGTCCATGAAATCACAGCTGCACTTCAGAAAAGACGTAAATACGTAATTGTTTTATCTGTGTATTTGTTTGTGCTGTGGAGACAGAGGTGTCTGTGTGAAACGTGTGCACATCGGTGGATTTTTGCTTTTAATGCAGTTACGGCATTTGAGTTTACGGCGGGCGCGGTGGACAGCTTACTGGCACACGGGAGCGGGGTGGATGGCCCACCATACTGCCGGCTGTGGCGGTGGGCGCCTCTGCGATCGATTGGATCACTTCTGGCTGTCGACCGGTATCTCGCGATCGACGTATTGGGCACTCAATTTTAGTGGTACGCAGTACCGGACCGTACCGGTTTATAACAATAACAATGATTTAGCCGGTCATGTTGCGAGGTGAGTGGATTGATGGGGACGCAAAGTTCAAATTTCCGGGGTTTCGTGTTGCTTGTATATGAGCGGTGTGTGTGTGTGTTTTTTTTTTTTGCGCATGCAGCGTATAGCGTCGTATAATGATATAACAGATGGCAATGCTTGCGGAGACTGTTACTGCTCTGTGTTTAGATTCAAACTAACCGCTCACCCCCAGCCCTCTACACGCTCAGGTGCGTGGAAATGAACAAAGGGTGCTGGTTGGCTTGCGGAGAATGGGGCTGTTCTGTGTTATCGTCCAAACTAACCACACACACGGAGGCTCAGGGGCGTGGTAATGAACAAAGGTTGCTGGTTGGTTGTCAGGTACGATGCGGTGCTTAACAAAGCCCCGCCCCAGGTGAGCACTATATTAGCCGGAGCTCAGGTAATGCTCGCTGATTCTGTTTGCTTCAGCATCCCGGATCTCTCTCGTTGCTTCGGATAGCTTTGTCTGTCAGGACGTAGCGGGATTTTTTTGCTCTTTGGATTATTTCTTCAAGAACTCTTCACTTCACTTCACTTGATCACGGTAAGTCACTTTTTACAGTATTTGGATGTTACATTGTTGCTGTAAAGTGATATGTATGTGGTGCATGTTCCTGTTTTGTTAGGTTATGTTGGTTATTGTCTCTGTGGTGAAATATAGTCACTATCACAGTGATATTCATATAAAATTGATAGGTAAATAATATGCTACAGTACAGTATATTAAAGACGTAAAAACGAACTATGTTGGCCAGTGGTCCGCAACCCGCCGACCGGTACCGGTCAGTCAATCAGTTGGTACCTGGCCGCACACGAAATAATGAATTATTTCCGCTTGATGTATTATCTGAGTATGGACGATGTTTTATTTTGAAAAACCTTTATTTTGAGAAATGATTGTTTCTTCGACGTCTGTGTCGCTTTCGCTGCGTAACAGTAACGATAGCCAGCCAGTTACGCCCCCCGTGCCTCAGTTAAATTGTGGTGGTGTGGTGTCCGTGGTGATAATTAGAGATAGAAATTTAGGCAACAGCCAATGCTTTCTCTAGGTGTAGATAATTTTTATATGTGGTGGTCCCCAACCCGCGGACCGGTACCGATCAGTCGATCAGTTGGTACCTGACCGCAAAAGTAATTGTGTCCGTTTTATGTATTATCTGAGTATGGACGATCTTTTACTTTGAAAAACCTTTTATTTTGAGAAATGATTGTTTCGGTGACCTCTGGGTCGCTTGCGCTGCGTAATGGCAACGATAGCCAGCAGTCACGATTCAGAGCGTTGTTCATGGTGCGTGCAGTGTGTTTGTCTGATCATGCAGTGTGTACTGAAAAGAGGCGTACTAGTATTGTGCTGTTCAGTGCAGATGTAAAATTTATTTGTGCTGTGTCCTCTAAGCATCTGCATGTGTATGTAATGTATGTTCCTGTTTTGTTAAATATAAGTTAGGATGTTAGTGGTAATATTGAGGCTGTATGTGGTTATTGCTTATTATAGTATACATGTGTAGTTGAGTGGATTTACCGAGAAACATATTGTGTTGTTCATTGTTGCAAATGCAGATGCAGTATGTAGTTTATGTGTCCTTTAAGGGGCTGCAGTTTGATCCCCTTGATACAAAAGTTGCACAAGCTTTGTGCAGACAATAAATTGTACAACCCTGCTGTTCAATGTTGGTTACTACAGCTACTGGCTGTGTCAGTAGTCAGTTTAGCAAAACACAGTGTTCATTGTGTTGTTCATGGTGCAGTGTGTTTGTTTGATCATGCATTGTGTACTGAAAAGAGGCTTACTAGTATTGTGCTGTTCAGTGTAGATGTAAAATTTATTTGTGCTGTGTCCTCAAAGCATCTGCATGTGTATGTAATGTATGTTTCTGTTTTGTTACATATAAGTTAGGTATTAGTGGTAATATTGAGGCTCAATGTGGTTATTGCTTATTATAGTATACATGTGTAGTTCAGTGGATTTATTGAGAAACATATTGTGTTGTTCATTGTTGCAAATGCAGATGCAGAATGTAGTTCATGTGTCCTGTAAGGGGCTGCAGTTTGATCCCCTTGATACAAAAGTTGCACAAGCTTGTGCAGACAATAAATTGTACAACCCTGCTGTTCAATGTTGGCTACTACAGCTACTGGCTGTGTCAGTAGTCAGTTTAGCAAAACACAGTGTTCATTGTGTTGTTCATGGTGCAGTGTGTTTGTTTGATCATGCATTGTGTACTGAAAAGAGGCTTACTAGTATTGTGCTGTTCAGTGTAGATGTAAAATTTATTTGTGCTGTGTCCTCAAAGCATCTGCATGTGTATGTAATGTATGTTTCTGTTTTGTTACATATAAGTTAGGTATTAGTGGTAATATTGAGGCTGTATGTGGTTATTGCTTATTATAGTATACATGTGTAGTTCAGTGGATTTATTGAGAAACATATTGTGTTGTTCATTGTTGCAAATGCAGATGCAGAATGTAGTTCATGTGTCCTGTAAGGGGCTGCAGTTTGATCCCCTTGATACAAAAGTTGCACAAGCTTGTGCAGACAATAAATTGTACAACCCTGCTGTTCAATGTTGGCTACTACAGCTACTGGCTGTGTCAGTAGTCAGTTTAGCAAAACACAGTGTTCATTGTGTTGTTCATGGTGCAGTGTGTTTGTCTGATCATGCAGTGTGTACTGAAAAGAGGCTTACTAGTATTGTGCTGTTCAGTGTAGATGTAAAATTTATTTGTGCTGTGTTCTTTAAGCATCTGCATGTGTATGTAATGTATGTTCCTGTTTTGTTAAATATAAGTTAGGATGTTAGTGGTAATATTGAGGCTGTATGTGGTTATTGCTTATTATAGTATACACGTGTAGTTGAGTGGATTTACTGAGAAACATATTATGTGTTCATTGTTGCAAATGCAGATGCAGAATGTAGATGTGGCCTCTAGGGGGCTGCAGTTTGATCCCCTTGATACAAAAGTTGCACAAGCTTTGTGCAAACAATAAATTGTACAACCCTGCTGTTCAATGTTGGCTACTACAGCTACTGGCTGTGTCAGTAGTCAGTTAGCAAAACACAGTGTTCATTGTGTTGTTCATTGTGCAGTGTGTTTGTCTGATCATGCAGTGTGTACTGAAAAGAGGCTTACTAGTAGTGATTTTTTTGAGGCATAATGTGGTTATTGATTATTGTGAAACATGTTGGGTTTACTGAATTTAGTGAAAACATATTGTGCTGTTCAGTGCAGATGTAAATTTTATTTGGTTGTGTCCTCTAAGCATCTGCATGTGTATGTAATGTATGTTCCTGTTTTGTTAAATATAAGTTAGGATGTTAGTGGTAATATTGTTCATTGTTCATTCATATTCATTGTGTTGTTCATGGTGCAGTGTGTTTGTCTGATCATGCAGTGTGTACTGAAAAGATGCTTACTAGTAGTGACTTTGAATTTGCTTCAATTGTAGGAAACAGTAGTTATAAGCGATGAAATGTACACTTTATGTATAAAGAATTAATGGTTCTGATGTCACTGCTGTGAATGCAGATGTAGAATTTATTATTAATGCAATGTTGTTGCCCTGATGTTTCAGATGCCGCGTGGCAAGGGCTACCGCCGCTCTCAGGCTGCCAAGAGGAGGATGGAGAGGCAGGAGAGTTGGCGTGTGGACGTCAACCCTGTTGACAGTGTACCTTTTGGTATGTACTACCTGGGTTTTGTTCTTTTCTGTACATTTTGTCCATCCATTTGTCTTTGTTGGTTTTTGTTTTTTTCTGTGACATTGACTAACTTCTCATGTTATATTATATCTCCTGTTTTTTTCAGTCCGTGGTACCGGTCAGCGCCACAGGGTGAGAAGGTGGGAGCAGTCGCAGCTGACCAACAAGCCGCACAAGTTGGTCATTCCTGCTGCGCACGCTAACAAGAAGGTATTATTCGAATCCAAATGATTTAAGAGACAATGAAAGCATTAAGTATACATTGCCATGTACTAACTCCTCCTGTATTTATTTCATTTCAGTTCGTTCTTCTTGTTGGTGACTCCCACCTGCGTGCCTTGGTGGACGGGTTCGTTGCGATGCCAGAGGGACCGCTGTCCTTTGGCTTCATGTCCACCCCTGGGGCGACGGCAGCGCACCTGAGGACCGAGCTCGTGGCTGCTGTGGTTCCTCGCCAGCCTGATGCGGTCGTTGTCCTGGCCCCCAGCAACAACCTCACCGCTTGCAGGGGGCTGGAGGACTCGTCTGCAGATTTCGCCGCCCTGGTGAAATCTGCACGCAGCCGTTGGTCCAACGTAAGTGTGAATTTATGTTTAGAAGACTTATTCTTTACGATGTGTGTATTTTTGCAATGTTAAATTTATTGGACTTTGTAATAACATGACATGTGATTGGCAGGTTGTGGTGCTGGACTTTCCGCCTCGACTCAGCGTTGCAGAGGCGGAACAGAGGCTGCTGCGCATGGCTTACCACAGTGTTTGTGTGGAGCAGGGTAAGTTTAAATTACACTGATATGTTGGAAGATTGATTTTATCTATATCTATGCTACTAAACAATCACGTGTAATATGTACTAATTATAGTGTCATTCATGTTTGTTTAGGTGTTCCTTTCCACCACATTGCAGAGAACTTCCCTCTGCGGCAGCGCGACTTGTGGGCCAGAGATGGTGTAAGTAAATCTTTTTTTTTTTGCAGCAAAAGATTATACAGCTGGGAAATGTACTGTGTAGTTTCATGTAAATAAGTAGTGATTGCCAATGAATGATAGTAATGTCTTTTGATTTTTGTTTTTACAGACACACCTGAGCGACAACGTTGGTATGCCGATCCTTGCGTACCTTCTGTGGCAGGCAGCCGACAGACAGCTCGCAGAGCCAGAGCCAGAGCCACCCGTGTCGGCCGTGCCCGCCTGCCCGTACCGTCCCCGGTTTGCCACCCAGGTGGTCGTGAGCGGTCACGAACCACAGCCACGGCCGGCAGCCAACCCAGATGGGTGGGTTACCGTGGTTCGAGGCCAGAAGGTAATATATATTTGATTTATGGAATTGATGTTTATGAAATGCACATACACTGGGCTGTTGTCTTAATCTGTGGCATAACACTACATTCATGTGTAACACAAGCATTTGTCTCTTCCATTTTATAGCGCAGTTTGCCTGAAGCTGAGCTGGCAGCTTTGGACGCTCAGGTGGTTCAGAAGAAGGTATGTTATGATGAATTTATACATGATCTGACAGAAGTTCACATGTTGATGGATTGACTTTGTGGGTTTTATGCAATGGCAATTGACGGTATTCTTTTATTGTCATTTTACAGGTGGTGCTGAAGGAGTGTTTCATTCCACTCACTCCTGTGCGGTTCAGCCCAACCTTGCTGCGTGCTGTGGAGAAGACGAGCCCGTCTTTTCTCCCTTCTCCTGAGGTGGAGACTGCTGTTCCTGTGCACATCCAGGTAATTCATATACATTCTTTCTACCTTCTTGTTATCATGTCTTGCGTTTGCATTCATCATCAGTGCTAAATTTGAATAACTGTATGTATCTGAAATTGAACATTGCAGTAAAATGTTTATGTTTTTGCTGATTTTAGATGCGAAAGGTGGCAGCGAAGCGCAGGACTGTTGTTGCACGTAGGAGACTGCCAAGAGAACAGGTCAGTATTATTTGTGATCTTTGTGTTTTGGTTTGACACTATGAGAACATATTTAGTACATTTGGCTGTATTCCTGCCTGCATATGTGTTGTATGTGTATGTTAATTGGTTGTTGTAAACTGCTTCTGCAGGTGGACACAGCGGTGTCAGAGGTGGCGGTGGCGAAACCTGTTAATGCAGTGCCTGTTGCAGAGAAGGTTTGTGATTTCAGGTTTTGTTTAAATAATATTAGGAAATTTTACTTGGACATTGCTGAAGTTGTTACTTATAAAAATCTCAATTGCTTCTTATCTTGTATGTTCTGTACTTGCTATAAACATTTGTTACTTTTTTCTTCTTTAGATGGACACAGATGTGGAGGTGGTTTCCGTGGTAACACCTACCAGTGCAGTTTCTACGCCTGTGATGGATGAGGTTTGTGAATTGATTTGTTGTTTGAGCGTCATTACCCATTTTGGCGAATGGCCATAAAGCACACTGCCTGTACTTGAATTTGGTCATTAACAATTCATTGACATGCTCTTTATTTTACAGAACGAGGCCACACACCATGCTGTGGACCTGACGTCGGAGCCAGGATTGAGCGTGCCACTGCCAGTCCGTGGGGGGGATGAGGTTTGTACATTGAATAGTTGACTAACTTGTTTAACCATAGTTGGTAAAAAAAAAAAAAGATTTTAAACCCCCTTTCAAGGGGCAAATCTTGTTTACCTAAATGCAGCGTAAACACATCCTTCAAGTTATTAAAATCAGTTTTTTTTCATTTTCAGGTCCAGCCACCACATCCTGCCACACCAGGATCTGCGCAACTGGGTCCAACTCCAGGAGCGAATACGGTCGGTGACATTTCATTCAAGCATGTGTCACAGCTTGGCGGGATTGTGCAAATAGAGAAAAGTATCAGGGGGTCATTCCATCAGGGGAATGCTGTGTTAAGAAACCCTGGTGTGCAGTGCATGGCTGTGTCGTTAGTCAGCATAGCAAAACATAGTGTTCATAGCGTTTTTGACTGGGAGAAGAAAGATTTGGACAGTGTTTTGTTTTTAGGCGATGATTTGTACTCGTCTTTGCGCTGTAGTAACATGATTAGCGGAGAGTCTAGATTGTTGTGTGTTCCCGATTTGCCTCAGCAGTCAGTCCTTTATGGACAGACCTTTGCTTTTGTATACGGTGAATGGGTGACAGGGATAGTTGGCGTGGATCAGGGAGAGCTTGTTGGTGCAGGTGTAGGGATGTCGCTAGTGAAAGGGCTAGAATACATGCTTGGTAAATACAGCACATGTTTTCTGACGTTGGCAGCCAGTACATGTGCTGTTATTTGTGAGCATGGTCGCTATGCAGTAGTTGATTCACATGCACGTAATGCGTGTGGAATGGTTGATGCGAACGGGAAAAGTGTTGTTGTGCATTTGCCAACACTTGAAGACGTTTGCAACTATGCATGCCAGTTGTCTGTTTCACTTGGTGCTGGACACAGGCCTTTTGAGATTGCTGCTGTTTCTGTGACAAATCCTGTCACAGATGACCACAGTTCAGAGTGTTTGTCTGAGCATGTGGTGTGTGCTGAGGACAGTGTAGCTAGCAGTGTCTCTGAATCCGCTTCAGTTATAGAAAGGAGTAGTTGTAAACGTAAGAGGGCTAATGTAAACGTAACATTTAAAAAAAGAAAAAGTTCTGACATCACTGCTGTAAATTCAGATGTTGAATTTATTGGTGATGTATCTTCTAAGGGGCTGCAGTTTGATCCCCTTGATAAAAAGTTGCACAAGCTTTGTGCAAACTGTTAAACGTAGACTTTGAGAAGCAGGATCGTCAGATGTGTTCCTCGGCTGGCATGTTGGGAACTCCTTGCACGAGTGACAGCATTGTCGCTGATGGTAACTGTTTCTTTCGAGCAGTGTCTCAAGCTGTGTCTGGTACACAAAAAAATCACCTTAAAGTCAGGCGTGCTGTAGTCAGACATGTAGAAAGGAATGCTTTGCAGTATAGTAGTTTTTTAAGATCTCAGTTTTCTTCTGTGGATAAATATCTCAATTCATCAAGAATGAGATATGTTGGTAGTTGGGCTACTGAGATTGAAATTCAAGCCACTGCCGATTTGTTAGGTGTGAGTATTTATACTTACTACAATGATCGCTGGCTTAAGTATTCTTGTAAAAATATGGCCATGTCTAAGCAAGGGATCTACTTGCAACATGTTAATGGCTGTCATTATGAAGTTGTTGTGTGCGTTAATCAGCCTCGGCTGCAGAACTGTAACAGTGATGTAAATGTGTGCTTTGAGTTGTGTAAAGATAGTCAGTCATTAGACACCCAATATATGACCAGAAGACCTTGTAAACAGAGTAAAAGTAATACAGATTCCTTAAAATCGAGTGTAAGTTATTGTTACTCTAAGTATTTAAAAACAAAGTTGATCGCCAAATGTAGATCAAAATATCAAAGCGATGTGTTGCACAGGGAGAAGAGAAAAGACACGTTAAAATGTTGTATCATCAAAATATGTTGTGTAAGGAAAAGAAAAGGCAAATTAGTATGATTCAATATAAAAAAAACAAGGATATAATTAAAGACAGTCTTAAGTTGAAATACAAAATGAATGATTTGCATAGAGAAATAAAGAAAACCACAAATCGAATGAAATACCAAGAAGATGATTTGTATAGGCAAAAGATGAAAATAAACATGAATAAGAAATACAGAGAAGATTTTTTGTACAGGAATAAAATGAAAAGTATGCGTAAAAAGAAATACAATGAGGATGATTTGTACAGGACAAGAAAGAAAGACACGTGTAAAACAAATACAAAGTAGATGATTTGTATAGGGAGAAAATGATAGAACAGTATAAAAAAAAGTACAAACAAGATGTTTTGTATAGAGAGAAAATGATAGAGCAGTATAAAAGAAAGTACAAACAAGATGTTTTGTATAGAGAGAAAATGATAGAACAGTATAAAAGAAAGTACAAACAAGATCATTTGTATAGGAAGAAATTGATAGACCAGTATAAAATAAAGTACAAACAAGATCATTGTATAGGAAGAAATTGATAGACCAGTATAAAATAAAATACAAACAAATGATGAGTATAGGAAGAGAGTTAAAAGCATTTCCACAAAGAAATACCATGAAAATGATTTGTTTCGTAACAAGGCCAAAATAATTTCTAAACAAAAATATCACAAAGATTTGTTGTATCAAATAAAGCCAAATACCGTAGTAAAATCAAATATAGGGTTAATCTCACACATAGAGAGAATATTAAAACTAGAAGTGCAAAGAAATATCATGAAAGTGCTGAGTTTAGGAAACGTGTTAGTGGAGGGGTCAAAATTAAAAGGCAGCAAATGAAAATTCAGGCTGAGGATTTCGATTTTGTTATGCAGCAATTTGTAGACAAGGTTAAAGATGGTCCAGATTTTGTGTGTTGTGTGTGCCATAGGTTGTTGTTTAAACACCAGGTGTTGCAGTGCAGGAGAGATTATTATAGAAAAAAAGGCGTTTGTTTGATTGCAGATAACTGCATCACAGAAAACTATCTACACGTGTGCACTACAAATTGTGAAAGGCAGTGTCTTTGGGTAAACACACCTAGAAGTCAGCTTTGGATCTGTTACACATGCCATTATAAAATTAATAAGGGTCAAGTGCCAGCTGAAAGCATCAAAAACAATTTGGCACTTGACCCTGTTCCACTTGAACTGGCATGTTTAAATAAATTGGAGCAGCATTTGATAGCCCCTGCATATTCCATTTATGAAATGTTAGCCTTGCCTAAAGGTGGGCAAAATGGAGTCCATGGACCTGTTACGTGTGTTCCAGCAAATATTATTCAAACGACCAATTTGCTTCCGCGTACTTCCATGGAAGGGTCTTTATTGCCCGTTAAGCTCAAGCGCAAGCTTACTTATAAAGGGCATTATGAATATGAGTATATAGATACAGCACATATTAAGCAAGCGCTGCAATATTTAAAAGAAAATAATGTTTATTATAAAGAAGTGAACTTTAATGCCGAGTGGTTCAATGAATTTTGTAAAGCTGATGAAGCAGATCCAAATGGCGGTGAGGATAAGATTGATAGTGTTGATCAGTCTGATGTGCATGATGATGAACTTTTGCATGACAGGCAGCAGCACTGTATGTTCCAGGACACCTGCCTGATGCCTGTCGATATTGGTCAAGAAGCACTTGACCAGTATTTTGGAGATGTATTGAATTTGGCTCCAGCAGAAGGAAACTGTCCTGTGAAGTTTCTGACTGATCACAGTAATGAAGCCAGATGTTTCCCAGTGTTGTTTCCCACAGGTAGCCCTACATACCATGATGATAGACAGCATCGTTTGACATTGTCGCGGTATTTCAATAACAGAATTTTAAATGCAGATGGACGCTTTGCACAAAATGTCGAATATATATTTTTTGCTCAATATATGTCCGAACTTGAAAAGGTTGTGTCAAATGTGTCCATTGCATTGAGAAAGGGCAAGGGAAATTGGAAGGATCACAAGGTAAGTCGTGAGGCCTTCAACACTGAGGAGTCGCTGAGGAATCTTTTAGAGTTTGATGAGGGGTATCGGTTTTTAAAACCACTTAGAGGTACCCCGGCTTTTTGGCAGGGAGCACAGCGTGATTTGTTGGCTTGTGTGAGGCAGCTAGGCATCCCCACGTGGTTTTGTTCTTTTTCTGCAGCTGATATGCGCTGGAAAAATCTTCTTTCTAGCATTTTGAAGCAGGCAGGTAGAACAGATACTGTAGAACAGCTAGAGTGGGCAGATAGGTGCGAGCTTTTGCGACGTAATCCTGTCACTGCGGCAAGAATGTTTGACTTCCGCTGGCATTGTTTCTTGAGAGAAGTGCTGATGTCTCCTGCAAATCCAATAGGCAAAATAAAGGACTACTTTTATAGGGTGGAGTTCCAGCAGCGCGGCTCCCCACATGTCCATTGCCTCTTTTGGATTGAGAATGCTCCTATTATTGATAAAAACACAGATGCAGAGGTAATTCAGTTCATTGATCGCTATGTGACATGTGAATTACCGTCCAACGATGAAGAATTATTGGACACTGTAACATCTGTGCAGCAGCATTCTAAACGACACTCAAAAACCTGTAAAAAGGGCAAAACTGTGTGTCGTTTCAATTTTCCCAGGCCGCCATCTGCACGCACGTTTATTTCTCGCAGTGTTACTGACGAGGAAAACACAAATTCATGTGCGTGCATGCCGACTGAGGGACAGACGTCAGCACAGTGTGCTTGCAGATGTAGGGGACAGGCTAGCTTAGCGCAAATGAAGACGGAGGTTGCTGCAAAGATCATGTCTGCAATCAAAGAAGCTGTCAGAAATGACAGCCTTAACTTTGAAACAGCTGAGGAATTGTTTCGGCATGTAGGTGTCACCCAGGCTCGTTTCGAGGCTGCCTATAATTGTTGTGCTAGTAAAACGCAAGTTGTATTGAAGAGGCAGGCTAACGCTGTTTGGATCAATCAATATAGCAAACCCCTCTTGAAGTGTTGGAATGCAAATATTGACATCCAGTTTGTTGTTGATGCGTATGCCTGTGTTGTATATATCATTTCTTATATCTCTAAAGCTGAGAAAGAAATGGGGTTATTGTTGCAGTGTGCACAACGTGAGGCAGCAAAGGAGGGCAACAGAGATGCAAAGGACAGCCTGAAAAATTTGGGGAGTGTTTATCTCCACAATCGAGATGTGTGTGCCCAGGAGGCTGTTTACAGACTCACAAACATGCATCTAAAAGAGTGTTCTCGGAAAGTTGTCTTTGTTCCCGTGGGTGAAAACACCGTTCGAATGAGTTTGCCGTTAAAGGTTTTACAACATAGGGCTTCCTCAGATAACTTTAGTGCGGATGACATGTGGATGCTAAACCTTGTGGACCGATACAGGAACAGACCAGGTAGCGTTGATTTTCAAGACATGTGTTTGGCTTCGTTTGCTTCGCAGTATCGCGTTTTGTCAAAAAACGAAACTGCTGTTAATAAGATCCAACTTGGAAACGATTGTGGTTACATTGTGAAAAGAACCCGCACACAACCTGCAGTTGTGCGTTACGTGCGGTTCTCTGAAACAAAAAAGCCAGAATTGTTTTATCAAAGCATTCTGCAGTTGTTTATGCCATATTACACAGACGGGCAGCTAAAACCTGTAGGCTTTGAAACCTTTCAAGATTTTTATCTGAATGGCCAGGTGAGATGTGCTGACAATTTGATGCAATCTGTCAAATCTGTGGTTGACAGAAATCGAAGCACATTTGAAGTAGAAAGCGAAGAGTTAGACAATGTTGAGGAGCAAATCAACAATGATGGGATTGTTGATGATGCCTGGTGCGAGTTGTGCCCTGAACAGGAACTAGATAGGTTAGAATGCAGGGAAATACGTAGAATAGAAACACAAGCCAACGATGATGAACTGCCAGAACATATCCCTGACTTGCTTGTTGAGCGAGAGCAGACAGGCCATTTGGAAAAGAGGAATTCCATCATGTGCAGAAGTGACGGTTTGGCGTTTCTTCGCTCTCTTAATGAGACGCAGATGGGTATTTTTAACCAAGTCAGACAGTGGTGTGTGCAGCAGGCTCAGGGAAAGAAGCCAGACCCATTCCACATTTTTGTTACAGGTGGTGCTGGCACTGGTAAAAGCCATTTAATAAGGGCTATTCAATATGAGGCAACAAGGATTCTAGCACCAGCGTGTCGTCACCCAGACGACATTTGTGTTTTGTTGACTGCTCCAACAGGGATTGCAGCATACAATTTACATGCAACTACTATTCATAGTACATTTAGCATTGGCAAAGATGTTCGCTTACCATACACACCTCTGGGTGAGGAGAAGCTGAACTCTTTACGTGCAAAATATAGTAGCTTGCAGATTGTAATAATTGATGAAATCTCCATGGTCGATCATAATCTATTGGCTTACATCCATGGAAGGTTACGCCAAATTAAACAAATAGGCGACAGTTCCCTGTTTGGTAGAATAGCTATCATTGCTGTTGGAGATTTCTTTCAGTTGCCTCCAGTGCGTGGGAAACCACTTTATGTTCAAAATGTTGGTATTGATTTGTGGTCTGGTGTATTCAACATTGCAGTGTTAAACACAATTGTTCGGCAAAAAGACGAGCAGTTTGCTCAACTGCTGAACAGAGTGAGGACACACTCTAAGGGCACTGCAATGTTAGGTAGTGATGTGCAACTCCTTAAGTCTCGTGAAACCGGTGAAGAGAGCTCTGCTCTACATATTTTTCCGACCAACAGACAAGTCAGCGCACATAATTTGGAATTCCTTCTGAAAACATGTCCTGATTATGTCTGTATCAGTGCTCAGGATTATATCAATAGTAAAAAAACAGGCAAGCTTGTGTTGTTAAAGGGTCATCATTCCGATGCACGCAATACCTGCTTGGAGGAAGACTTGCTTTTGGGGAAAGGAGCCCGTGTCATGTTGTTCAAAAACATTGATGTTGCTGATGGTTTAGTCAATGGGGTGTGCGGCGCAGTCACAGACATTGTTTATGGAAACAGTGATAAAACGTTTCCTCTTAAAGTCTACATCAAGTTTGACAATGCTGACATTGGCAAACTCTGGAGGAAACGCTGTGCACATCCCCCTGGTGTTGACACAGCCTCAGTTGGCATTGATGCTGAAGAGGAACGGGTCACCTGTAAAGGTGGTATGCGACGTCAGTTCCCCCTCAAACTTGCTTGGGCCTGTACAGTACATAAAGTACAGGGCCTTACTATTGATGAGGCTGTAGTGTCGTTAGACAGAGTGTTTGCAGCTGGACAGGCATATGTTGCTTTAAGCCGTGTCAGAAGTTTATCTGGTTTGGTTCTGAAGGACTTTGAACAAAAAGCCATATATTGTAAAGACAGCATTAAAGAGGCACTTAACAGCATGTCCCCATTTTTGATTGACAACATTCAAACATACAAATGCGGAACAAATGCTTTCAGCGTCTTTTTAATGAATGTCCATGGTTTAGGCTGCCATGCAAAAGACCTGGCTTTGTGTGTACAGCATTTGAAGCCTCAGTGCGTTGCTGTTACAGAGACATGGTTGTCTGAGAGTCCCTCAGTTGAAACTGTGACCATTGACGGTTATCATTTTCATAGTGTTCCTAGGAATGTGTGTTATAGTGACCACAGACTGTTGGCCATCAAAGCCCAACAACATGGTGGCGTTGGTATGTATACCTCAGACAATTTGGACTTTGACATTATAGAAATACCATCTGTCAATATTGAATGTCTGATATACAATTTTACTGCAAACAATATCTTGGTTGCAGTTGTTTATCGCCCGCCGTCGTATCCCATGTCTCTTTTTATAAAGAATCTTGGGAAGTTGCTTGAGCACGTGGAACCACTAAGTGAAACTGTTACTGTCATGGGAGACTTCAATGAAAACCTGGTTGCATCAAAAACTTTTTGCAACTTTATGACACAGAGAGGCTTTGTTCAGCATGTTTCAGAAGCCACAACAGCAAAGGGAACACTAATTGATCATGTGTATGTTAAAACAACACATTCTGATGTGAGCTGTGTAGTGCTGCAAACGTACTTCAGCGATCATGATGCAATTATGTGTGAATTTACACGTGGAACTGATAACAATGTTGTCAACATATAACTGCTAGTTAGTGTTAAGTTGTATTTGGCAACGGAGGTGGAGAGAGATTCTATTTCACTATGGATTCTTTATCTCTGCTGAGTCAAATATGGATCTTAACTATGCTAATCTTTCATGGGAAAATGGAGTTGTACATCATAGGGTGAGATGTGTTTGGCAACGGAGGTAAGGAGAGAGTTTGTCTCACAACAAATTCTTTATCTTTGCTAAGTCAAACATGACTATTGCAGTTTCCACACTGCAATATAAAAATGTAGCACATCACAGTATGGCTTGATAGAATGGGATGTATTTAGGTACAAAGACTGATTTATATATTTATTATATATATATATATATATTTATGATGTATTTATATATTTATTTATATATTTATTTATTTAATGAAATGAATGTATTGCTGCTAAGTCAAATATAACTCTGTTATATTGCATGTTGATGACTTCATAACAATTAATAATTGGTTGAGTTGTATTTGACAAATGATGCAAACATGAAGTTTCCATTTCCTAATGGATACTCTAACTCAGCTGATTCAATTCAACTCTTCTCTATGTAATTGCACCTTCACTGCATGACATGTGTCTCCTAGAACATAATGGCTATATTGTCACCATCTAACTCATCATAACTTTTCTACTAACAATATTAATAAATATAACGTATTCATTTATGTTATGAAATACTAACCACTTACATGATTCCTATTGACTGACTTACTTAAGTAACTTATGAACTGCATGCCTCTACTAATTGTTAACCTTAAACAGATCATGAAATACCTGTTGTATTATATAATGTGACTTATATGCTCTTGCAGATATTGTGTTATACTGTGTAACCTCAAACATCTATAGGCCCTGCATTTGCACTCACACATTTATGAGATGGACATAAACCCCCTGTGGTGTACTTGCTTGCTTAAGGTTAATACATACACACATATTACGATCAGGTACAGGACCATTTCCCTCCCTTTGTTTCCCCCTATGTCCCCTTCCCTATGTGGTGTTGTCTGTCTATTTTGTCAGTCTGTGTTTCTGTATACAGTTGGGAAAATCGTGCACTCACCTGCCTGCATACCTGGATTCATCACACCTGTTCCTGAGCCTCCTGCACCGCTGGGCATCAAATACCTGATCGTACCTCCAATGTTCTCCTCATCCTCTGACTGTGTATGTTAAACTGTCAATCTAATGTCTTGCTTGTTCTTAGGATCCATATACTCTTATTTAACATACCTTTCTCTTGCCTATATTCCAGGAACCTGTCAGTATGCCGACTTGATGTTCTTCATCTTTGCTCTATCTCACGCACCTAATGAAACCTTAGTTCCTGTTGATGGCTGCTGGACTCATCTACAAACACTCACCTCTATCTCCATACAGATTACTAATAAGTCATTCACTTGTTGTACATTCAATAAAACACATTTATTCTTAAGCAAAAGTTAAAGTCTCCTGTGTGTGTTTTATTGACAAAGACATTTAACCCCACAGCTGAAATGTTTACTGACAATTTGTTCTTTTAATCTTTTCAATGGAGTTGAACCATTTTTCAATGTCACATTTCAATTAGATGGGATGAAATCCCTTGAAGGACTTTGTTAAAATAGGCCACACACATTAACCAGATGTAGCGAAGAGGACTTTGGTCCCTGGAGCATGAGAGGGAGTTGGGGGAAACATTGCACTATGCACTTACATTGTGGATGTATGTGGAAATGATTATGGTAAAAATGATATGTAAAAAAAAGTGTTCTCAGAAGAAGCCATTTCAGCATGACAAATGGCCCTCATTTGCTGGGCACCATATATAAGGCGCCATTTTGTTATCTTTGGTGGTTGCTGCTGAATGATGAAGGGAGAACGTTGCCATGCTGGAGAGTCTGCACAATAAAGAAACCGTCTGGGACACACAACTATCCTGCCTGGCCATTCTTCGATGCTGTATTCTCCTGCCACAAATGTGGTCAACCTAACACCAGAATTGGGACAAACAGTCAAATGTGATGGAGCGCCACGCCCACACCGTTTCATCAAAATTGATAATTTTGATAACTTTTACTCAGGAACTCTATATGAACAGATCTACCAAATTTGAAGTCAATTGGATAAAATCCCTAGGAGGAGTTCGTTCAAATACGACCCCTTGTCAACCAGAACGATGCACTAAAAATGGTGATTTTCATTATTAAATATCTCGCTTCATGTTTATTTTAGCCCATTGCCCCAAGAGACTTTTTTATAGGTCTTGTCATGTTCTACAATTCGGCTGAAGTTTCATAATTCTGTGTCCAAAATTGTGGCGGATCTGCCTGAAAGAAAAATTCAAGGGGGCGCTATAGAGCGATTTCGCCCCTCCCCCTAATTACATATGCAGCCGACTTTTGCATCTTTTTAGTCTCAATAAACACAAGAAGTTTCAGACAGCTCTGACAAAATATATGAAAGCACCACAGCTTGTGCTTAAAAAACAGCCAAAAAGTCAAAGGAGTTCAAATGTTGAATCAAAGGGTGAAATTTAATGGAGTGCCACACCCACATTCTTTCATCAAAATTCATGATTTTGATAACTTTTAGTCAGGAAGTCTATATGAACACATCTACCAAGTTTGAAGTCAATTGGATAAAATCCCTAGGAGGAGTTCATTCAAATGTGACCCCTTCTCAACCGCCCAAAACAGCAAAAATGGTGATTTTCATGACTAATTATCTCGCTTCCTGTTAATTTTAGCCCATTTCTCCAAGAGACTTTTTTGTAGGTCATGCATTCATTTGCAATTCGACTAAGGTTTCATAATTCTATGTATAAAACTGTGGCGGGGCTGCATCAAAGAAATTTTCAAGGGGGCGCTATAGAGCGGTTTCGACCCGCTCCCTAATTAATTATGCAGCCGAATTTTGCATAATATTGCTCTTAATTACCACAAGAAGTTTCAGACAGCTCTGACAAAGTATCTGAAAGCCCAACACTTTTGTCTGAAACAAAGCCAAAAAGTCAATAGAGTTCCATTTTTCGTCGAAAAAATCGGCACACTTGACTTTGACGCGCCGTCACGGCTACGCCCTTTGATCTAACGTTGAAATTCTTTCTCAGATGTCAACTCCAAGGCCTTGACAACATCCACACCTAGTTTGAGGTGGATATGTACAATATTTTCCGAGCTGGACGTCATCTCGTAAAAGTGGTCATTTCTGTCGCCACTAGGAGGCGCTGTGAAATTCACCAAATATTTTTATGGAAATGTATTCTAGGCCAGACTGTGATCATATATCAGAAGTTTGATGAAGGTTGGAGTATTTTTGGCAAAGTTATAGCACGTCAAAATTTCACGCCAAAACGCCAAATTTCGTGGCCCCGCCCCTCTGACGCAGTAAATCTGAACCTCACGATTTTGATAACTTTTCATGGTCGAGGCCTTAAAAACACACACGCCAAGTTTCAAACAGATAGGATGAAAGCTGTAGGAGGAGTTCGTTCAAATACGACCCCTGAAAATGACCCCAAAAACACGAAAACGCCAACTTTGAAACAAAGTGCCCGCCGTACGCTTCGCCGTAGCCCAAGTCACCAAGAGACTTTTTTGTGTGGCCTGGGATTTTACATACTCCCGCTAAATTTCGTACACGTTGATGAAACCGTGTCGAGGGGCTCCCCCGACAACCGAAACGTAGGTGGCGCCAAAGAGCCATTTTTGTTCGTCCATGTGTGAGACCCCCAAAATACGTAATTTTACGCTCCACTTTGGGGGGGTAGGCATATTTTTATGGAAATGTATTCTAGGCCAGACTGCCGTTATACATCAGAGGTTTGGGGGAGATTGTAGTGTTTTTCGCAAAGTTATAGCACGTGGAAATTTCATGGTAAAACCCCAAAATTCGTGGCCCCGCCCCTCTGACGCAGTAAATCCGGAACTCACGATTTTGATAACTTTTCATGGTCGAGGCCTTAAGAACACACACGGCAAGTTTCAAACAGATAGGATGAAAGCTCTAGGAGGAGTTCGTTCAAATGCGACCCCCGAAAATGAGCCCAAAACCACGAAAACGCCAACTTTGAAACAAAGTGCACGCCGTACGCTTGGCGATAGCCCAGGTCACCAAGAGGCTTTTTTGTGCGTCTCAGTACTTTACATACTCCCGCTAAATTTCGTACACGCGGATCAAAGCGTGTCGAGGGGCTCCTCCGACAACTGAAACGTAGGTGGCGCCGTAGAGCCATTTTTATACGTCCACGTGCGAGACCCCCAAAATACGTAATTTTACACCCGACTTTGGGGGGGTAGGCAAATTTTCGCAACTTTTCGAGTACATATAGGCCGTCGAAAATGCGATTCATTTAGGAGAAGAAAACGTCCAAACGAAAAACAATGGTTTTTTGCTCGGGCCCAAATAATGGTGATTTTCATCATCAAATATCTCGCTTCCTGTTCATTTTAGGCCATTGCTCCAAGAGACTTTTTTGTACGTCTTGCCATGCTCTACAATTCAGATGAGGTTTCATCACTCTGTGTCTAAAACTGTGGCGGGGCTGCCTGAAAGAAAAGTTCGAGGGGGCGCTGTGGGAAAAAGTTCCCCCCCGCCCCTAAGTTTTTTATGCAGCCGAAAGATGCATAATATCGGTCTTAACAACCACAAGAAGTTTCAGACAGGTCTGACGAAATATATGAAAGCAACACCGCCTTTGCCGTATAAAACAGCCAAAAGCAAATGGAGTTTGGAGGTCGTATCAAAGGGTCAAATTTGATGGAGCGCCACGGCCACGCCGTTTCATCGAAACTCATGATTTTGATAACTTTTAGTCAGGAAGTCTATATGAACGTAACTACCAAGTTTGAAGTCAATTGGACAAAATCCCTAGGAGGAGTTCGTTCAAATATGAACCCTTCTCAACCGGCCAAAACAGCAAAAATGGTGATTTTCATGCCTAAATATCTCGCTTCCTGATAATTTTAGCCCATTTCTCCAAGAGACTTTTTTGTAGGTCATGCCTTCATCTGCAATTCGGCTAAGGTTTCATAATTCTGTGTCCAAAGCTGTGGTGGGGCTGCGTCAAAGAAATTTTCAAGGGGGCGCTATAGAGCGATTTTGCCCCGCCCCCTAATTAATTATGCAGCCGAATTTGCATAATATTGCTCGTAATTACCACAAGAAGTTTCAGACAGCTCTGACAAAGTATCTGAAAGCCCAACACTTTTGCCTGAAAGACAGCCAAAAAGTCAATGGAGTTCCATTTTTCGTCGAAAAAATCGGCACATTTGACTTTGACACGCCGTCACGGATACGCCCTTTGATCTAACGTTGAAATTATTTCTCAGATGTCAACTCCAAAGCCTTGACAACATCCACACCTAGTTTGAGGTGGATATGGTCAATATTTTCCGAGCTGGACGACATCTCGTAAAAGTGGTCTTTTCTGTCGCCACTAGGAGGCGCTGTGAATATCACCAAATATTTATATGGAAATGTATTCCAGGCCAGACTACCATTATACATCCGAGGTTTGGTGACGATTGGAGTGTTTTTCGCAAAGTTATAGCACGTCGAAAATTCACGCCAAAACGCCAAATTTCGTGGCCCCGCCCTTCTGACGCAGTATATCTGAACCTCACGATTTTGATAACTTTTCATGGTCGGGGCCTCAAGAACACACACGCCAAGTTTCAAACAAATAGGATGAAAGCTCTAGGAGGAGTTCGTTAAAATACGACCCCTGAAAATGACCCCAAAAACACAAAAACAGCAACTTTGAAACAAAATGGTCGCCGTACGCTTCGCGATAGCCCGGATCACCAAGAGACTTTTTTGTGCGGCTCGGTATCTTACATAATCCCGCTAAATTTCGTACACGTGGATGAAACCGTGTCCGGGGGCTACTCCGAAAACCGAAACCTAGGTGGCGCCGTAGAGCCATTTTTGGTCATCCATGTGCGAGACCCCCAAAATACGTAATTTTACACCCGACTTTGGGGGGGTAGGCAAATTTTCGCAACTTTTCGAGTACATATAGACAGTCGAAAATGCGATTTTACTTTAGGAAGAATAAGAAAAAGGAGAATTAAAGCTGCAAGCAGCGTTGAACGGGCCCTCGCACTCCCACGCAACTCGACGGCTGGCACGTCGGAAGGCACCAGTCGGAAGACGCGCGAACCGCTTTCAAAGCATTTCGCTCAATCGAACACACACATTAGCCAGAATCGGGACAAGGTCAAATCTGACGGAGCGCCACGCCCACATTCTTTCATCAAAATTCATCAATTTTGATAACTTTTACTCAGGAAGTCTATATGAATGTAACTACCAAGTTTGAAGTCAATTGGACAAAATCCCCAGGAGGAGTTCGTTCAAATAGGACCACTTGTCAACCAGAGCAATGCACTAAAAATGGTGATTTTCATTGTTAAATATCTCGCTTCCTGTTAATTTTAGTCCATTGCTCCAAGAGACTTTTTGTAGGTCTTGCCAGGTTCTACAATTCGGCTGAGGTTTCATAATTCCTGTGTCCAAAACTATTGCGGGGCTGCCTTAAAGAAAAATTCAAGGGGGGCGCTATAGAGCGAATTTCGCCCCGCCCTCTAATTATTATGCAGCCGACTTTTGTAACTTTTGTTCTTAACACCTCAGAAGTTGCAGAACAGCTCTGACAAAATATATGAAAACACCACAGCTTGTGATTAAAAACAGCCAAAAAGTCAAAGGAGTTCGAATGTTGAATCAAAGGGTGAAATTTAATGGAGCGCCACGCCCACATTCTTTCATCAAAATTCATAATTTTGATAACTTTTACTCAGGAAGTCTATATGAACGTAACTACCAAGTTTGAAGTCAATTGGACAAAATCCCTAGGAGGAGTTCGTTCAAATATGACCCCTTCTCAACCGGCCAAAACAGCAAAAATGGTGATTTTCATGCCTAAATATCTCGCTTCCTGTTGAGTTTAGCCCATTTCTCCAAGAGACTTTTTTGTAGGTCATGCCTTCCTCTAAAATTCGGCTAAGGTTACATAACTCTGTGTATAAAACTGTGGCGGGGCTGCGTCAAAGAAAAATTCAAGGGGGCGCTATAGAGCGATTTTGCCCGCCCCCTAATTAATTATGCAGCCGAATTTTGCATAATGTTGCTCTTATTTACCACAAGAAGTTTCAGACAGCTTTGACAAAGTATTAAAAAGCCCAACACTTTTGCCTGAAACACAGCCAAAAAGTCAATGGAGTTCCATTTTTCGTCGAAAAAATCGGCACGCTTGACTTTGACGCGCCGTCACGGCCACGCCCTCTGATGAAACGTTGAAATTATTTCTCAGATGTCAAGACCAAGGCCTTGACAACATCCACACCTAATTTGAGGTGGATATGGTCAATATTTTCCGAGCTGGACGTCATTTCGTAAAAGTGGTCTTTTCTGTCGCCACTAGGAGGCGCTGTGAAATTCTCCAAATATTTTTATGGAAATGTATTCTAGGCCAGACTGTGATTATATATCAGAAGTTTGATGAAGGTTGGAGTATTTTTGGCAAAGTTATAGCACGTCGAAATTTCACGCCCAAAACGCCAAATTTCGTGGCCCCGCCCCTCTGACGCAGTAAATCTGAACCTCACGATTTTGATAACTTTTCATGGTCGAGGCCTTAAGAACACACACGCCAAGTTTCAAACAGATCGGATGAAAGCTGTAGGAGGAGTTTGTTCAAATACGACCCCTGAAAATGACCCCAAAAACACGAAAACGCCACCTTTGAAACAAAGTGCCCGCCGTACGCTTCGCCGTAGCCCGGGTCACCAAGAGACTTTTTTGTGCGGCCTGGGATGTTACATACTCCCGCTAAATTCGTATACGTGGATGAAACCGTGTCGAGGGGCTCCTCTGACAACCGAAACGTAGGTGGCGCCGTAGAGCCATATTTGTTCGTCCATGTGTGAGACCCCCAAAATACGTAATTTTACGCCCGACTTTGGGGGGGTAGGCAAATTTTCGCAACTTTTCGAGTAGATATAGACAGTCGAAAATGCGATTTTACTTTAGGAAGAATAAGAAAAAGGAGAAGAATAAAAAAAATTAAAGCTGCAAGCAGCGTTGAACGGGCCCTCGCACTCCCACGCAACTCGACGGCTGGCACGTCGGAAGGCACCAGTCGGAAGACGCGCGAACCGCTTTCAAAGCATTTCGCTCAATCGAACACACACATTAGCCATCTTTTCTTTGGCCACTGGGAGGCGCTGTGAAAATCAGCAAATATTTTTATGGAAATGTATTCTAGGCCAGACTGCTGTTATACATCAGAGGTTTGGGGGAGATTGTAGTGTTTTTCACAAAGTTATAGCACGTGGAAATTTCATGGTAAAACCCCAAAATTCGTGGCCCCGCCCCTCTGACGCAGTAAATCCGGAACTCGCGATTTTGATAACTTTTCATGGTCGAGGCCTTAAGAACACACACGGCAAGTTTCAAACAGATAGGATGAAAGCTCTAGGAGGAGTTCGTTCAAATACGACCCCCGAAAATGAGCCCAAAACCACGAAAACGCCAACTTTGAAACAAAGTGCACGCCGTACGCTTGGCGATAGCCCAGGTCACCAAGAGGCTTTTTTGTGCGTCTCAGTACTTTACATACTCCCGCTAAATTTCGTACACGCGGATCAAAGCGTGTCGAGGGGCTCCTCCGACAACCGAAACGTAGGTGGCGCCGTAGAGCCATTTTTATACGTCCACGTGCGAGACCCCCAAAATACGTAATTTTACGCCCGACTTTGGGGGGGTAGGCAAATTTTCGCAACTTTTCGAGTACATATAGGCCGTCGAAAATGCGATTCATTTAGGAGAAGAAAACGTCCAAACGAAAAACAATGGTTTTTGCTCGGGCCCAAATAATGGTGATTTTCATCCTCAAATATCTCGCTTCCTGTTCATTTTAGGCCATTGCTCCAAGAGACTTTTTTGTACGTCTTGCCATGCTCTACAATTCAGATGAGGTTTCATCACTCTGTGTCTAAAACTGTGGCGGGGCTGCCTGAAAGAAAAGTTCAAGGGGGCGCTGCGGGAAAAAGTTCCCCCCCGCCCCTAAGTTTTTTATGCAGCCGAAAGATGCATAATATCGGTCTTAACAACCACAAGAAGTTTCAGACAGGTCTGTGGAAAAATATATAAGCAACACCGCCTTTGCCGTATAAAACAGCCAAAAAGCAAATGGAGTTTGGAGGTCGTATCAAAGGGTCAAATTTGACGGAGTGCCACGGCCACGGCGTTTCATCGAAACTCACGATTTTGATAACTTTTAGTCAGGAAGTCTATATAAACGTAACTACCAAGTTTGAAGTCAATTGGACAAAATCCCTGGGAGGAGTTCGTTCAAATATGATCCCTTCTCAACCGGCCAAAAAAGCAAAAATGGTGATTTTCATGCCTAAATATCTCGCTTCCTGTTAATTGTAGCCCATTTCTCCAAGAGACTTTTTTGTAGGTCATGCCTTCATCTGCAATTCGGCTAAGGTTTCATAATTTTATGTATAAAACTGTGGCTGGGGCTGCCTGAAAGAAAAATTTCAAGGGGGCGCTATAGAGCGGATTTTGCCCCGCCCCCTAATTAATTATGCAGCCGAATTTTGCATAATATTGCTCTTAATTACCACAAGAAGTTTCAGACAGCTCTGACAAAGTATCTGAAAGCCCAACACTTTTGCCTGAAAGACAGCCAAAAAGTCAATAGAGTTCCATTTTTCGTCGAAAAAAATCGGCACGCTTGACTTTGACGCGCCGTCACGGCTACGCCCTTGATCTAACGTTGAAATTCTTTCTCAGATGTCAAGACCAAGGCCTTGACAACATCTCCAACTAGTTTGAGGTGGATATGGTCAATATTTTCCGAGCTGGACGTCATTTCGTAAAAGTGGTGTTTTCTGTCGCCACTAGGAGGCGCTGTGAAATTCTCCAAATATTTTTATGGAAATGTATTCTAGGCCAGACTGTGATTATATATCAGAAGTTTGATGAAGGTTGGAGTATTTTTGGCAAAGTTATAGCACGTGGAAATTTCACGGTAAAACCCCAAAATTCGTGGCCCCGCCCCTCTGACGCAGTAAATCTGAACCTCACGATTTTGATAACTTTTCATGGTCGAGGCCTTAAGAACACACACGGCAAGTTTCAAACAGATAGGATGAAAGCTCTAGGAGGAGTTCGTTCAAATACGACCCCCGAAAATGAGCCCAAAACCACGAAAACGCCAACTTTGAAACAAAGTGCACGCCGTACGCTTGGCGATAGCCCAGGTCACCAAGAGGCTTTTTTGTGCGTCTCAGTACTTTACATACTCCCGCTAAATTTCGTACACGCGGATCAAAGCGTGTCGAGGGGCTCCTCCGACAACCGAAACGTAGGTGGCGCCGTAGAGCCATTTTTATACGTCCACGTGCGAGACCCCCAAAATACGTAATTTTACGCCCGACTTTGGGGGGGTAGGCAAATTTTCGCAACTTTTCGAGTACATATAGGCCGTCGAAAATGCGATTCATTTAGGAGAAGAAAACGTCCAAACGAAAAACAATGGTTTTTTGCTCGGGCCCAAATAATGGTGATTTTCATCCTCAAATATCTCGCTTCCTGTTCATTTTAGGCCATTGCTCCAAGAGACTTTTTTGTACGTCTTGCCATGCTCTACAATTCAGATGAGGTTTCATCACTCTGTGTCTAAAACTGTGGCGGGGCTGCCTGAAAGAAAAGTTCAAGGGGGCGCTGCGGGAAAAAGTTCCCCCCCGCCCCTAAGTTTTTTATGCAGCCGAAAGATGCATAATATCGGTCTTAACAACCACAAGAAGTTTCAGACAGGTCTGTGGAAAAATATATAAGCAACACCGCCTTTGCCGTATAAAACAGCCAAAAAGCAAATGGAGTTTGGAGGTCGTATCAAAGGGTCAAATTTGACGGAGTGCCACGGCCACGGCGTTTCATCGAAACTCACGATTTTGATAACTTTTAGTCAGGAAGTCTATATAAACGTAACTACCAAGTTTGAAGTCAATTGGACAAAATCCCTGGGAGGAGTTCGTTCAAATATGATCCCTTCTCAACCGGCCAAAAAAGCAAAAATGGTGATTTTCATGCCTAAATATCTCGCTTCCTGTTAATTGTAGCCCATGTCTCCAAGAGACTTTTTTGTAGGTCATGCCTTCATCTGCAATTCGGCTAAGGTTTCATAATTTTATGTATAAAACTGTGGCGGGGCTGCCTGAAAGAAAAATTCAAGGGGGCGCTATAGAGCGGTTTTGCCCCGCCCCCTAATTAATTATGCAGCCGAATTTTGCATAATATTGCTCTTAATTACCACAAGAAGTTTCAGACAGCTCTGACAAAGTATCTGAAAGCCCAACACTTTTGCCTGAAAGACAGCCAAAAAGTCAATAGAGTTCCATTTTTCGTCGAAAAAATCGGCACGCTTGACTTTGACGCGCCGTCACGGCTACGCCCTTTGATCTAACGTTGAAATTCTTTCTCAGATGTCAAGACCAAGGCCTTGACAACATCTCCAACTAGTTTGAGGTGGATATGGTCAATATTTTCCGAGCTGGACGTCATTTCGTAAAAGTGGTGTTTTCTGTCGCCACTAGGAGGCGCTGTGAAAAACTCCAAATATTTTTATGGAAATGTATTTTAGGCCAGACTGTGATTATATATCAGAAGTTTGATGAAGGTTGGAGTATTTTTGGCAAAGTTATAGCACGTCGAAATTTCACGCCAAAACACCAAATTTCGTGGCCCCGCCCCTCTGACGCAGTAAATCTGAACCTCACGATTTTGATAACTTTTCATGGTCGAGGCCTTAAGAACACACACGCCAAGTTTCAAACAGATAGGATGAAAGCTGTAGGAGAAGTTCGTTCAAATACGACCCCTGAAAATGACCCCAAAAACACGAAAACGCCAACTTTGAAACAAAGTGCCCGCCGTATGCTTCACCGTAGCCCGGGTCACCAAGAGACTTTTTTGTGCATCCTGGGATGTTACATACTCCCATTAAATTTCGTACACATGGATGAAACCGTGTCGAGGGGCTCCTCCGACAACCAAAACGTAGGTGGCGCCGTAGAGCCATTTTTGTTTGTCCATGTGTGAGACCCCCAAAATACGTAATTTTACACCCGACTTTGGGGGGGTAGGCAAATTTTCGCAACTTTTCGAGTACATATAGGCAGTCGAAAATGCGATTTTACTTTAGGAAAAAAAAGAATAATAATAAAAAAATTAAAGCTGCAAGCAGCGTTGAACGGGCCCTCGCACTCCCACGCAACTCGACGGCTGGCACGTCGGAAGGCACCAGTCGGAAGACGCGCGAACCTTTTTCAAAGCATTTCGCTCAATCGAACACACACATTAGCCATCTTTTCTTTGGCCACTGGGAGGCGCTGTGAAAATCAGCAAATATTTTTATGGAAATGTATTCTAGGCCAGACTGCCGTTATACATCAGAGGTCTGGGGGAGATTGTAGTGTTTTTCGCAAAGTTATAGCACGTGGAAATTTCATGGTAAAACCCCAAAATTCGTGGCCCCGCCCCTCTGACGCAGTAAATCCGGAACTCACGATTTTGATAACTTTCATGGTCGAGGCCTTAAGAACACACACGGCAAGTTTCAAACAGATAGGATGAAAGCTCTAGGAGGAGTTCGTTCAAATACGACCCCCGAAAATGAGCCCAAAACCACGAAAACGGCAACTTTGAAACAAAGTGCACGCCGTACGCTTGGCGATAGCCCAGGTCACCAAGAGGCTTTTTTGTGCGTCTCAGTACTTTACATACTCCCGCTAAATTTCGTACACGCGGATCAAAGCGTGTCGAGGGGCTCCTCTGACAACTGAAACGTAGGTGGCGCCGTAGAGCCATTTTTATACGTCCACGTGCGAGACCCCCAAAATACGTAATTTTACGCCCGACTTTGGGGGGGTAGGCAAATTTTCGCAACTTTTCGAGTACATATAGGCCGTCGAAAATGCGATTCATTTAGGAGAAGAAAACGTCCAAACGAAAAACAATGGTTTTTTGCTCGGGCCCAAATAATGGTGATTTTCATCCTCAAATATCTCGCTTCCTGTTCATTTTAGGCCATTGCTCCAAGAGACTTTTTGTACGTCTTGCCATGCTCTACAATTCAGATGAGGTTTCATCACTCTGTGTCTAAAACTGTGGCGGGGCTGCCTGAAAGAAAAGTTCAAGGGGGCGCTGTGGGAAAAAGTTCCCCCCCGCCCCTAGGTTTTTTATGCAGCCGAAAGATGCATAATATCGATCTTAACAACCACAAGAAGTTTCAGACAGGTCTGACGAAATATATGAAAGCAACACCGCCTTTGCCGTATAAAACAGGCAAAAAGCAAATGGAGTTTGGAGGTCGTATCAAAGGGTCAAATTTGACTGAGTGCCACGGCCAAGGCGTTTCATCGAAACTCATGATTTTGATAACTTTTAGTCAGGAAGTCTATATGAACGTAACTACCAAGTTTGAAGTCAATTGGACAAAATCCCTGGGAGGAGTTCGTTCAAATATGATCCCTTCTCAACCGGCCAAAACAGCAAAAATGGTGATTTTCATGACTAAATATCTCGCTTCCTGATCATTTTAGCCCATTTCTCCAAGAGACTTTTTTGTAGGTCATGCCTTCATCTGCAATTCGGCTAAGGTTTCATAATTCTGTGTCCAAAGCTGTGGTGGGGCTGCGTCAAAGAGATTTTCAAGGGGGCGCTATAGAGCGATTTTGCCCCGCCCCCTAATTAATTATGCAGCCGAATTTTGCATAATGTTGCTCTTATTTACCACAAGAAGTTTCAGACAGCTCTGACAAAGTATTTAAAAGCCCAACACTTTTGCCTGAAACACAGCCAAAAAGTCAATGGAGTTCCATTTTTCGTCGAAAAAATCGGCACGCTTGACTTTGACGCGCCGTCACGGCTACACCCTTTGATCTAACGTTGAAATTCTTTCTCACATGTCAAGACCAAGGCCTTGACAACATCTACACCTAGTTTGAGGTAAATATGGTCAATATTTTGCGAGCTGGGCGTCATTTCGTAAAAGTGGTCTTTTCTGTCGCCACTAGGAGGCGCTGTGAAATTCTCCAAATATTTTTATGGAAATGTATTCTAGGCCAGACTGTGATTATATATCAGAAGTTTGATGAAGGTTGGAGTATTTTTGGCAAAGTTATAGCACGTCGAAATTTCACGGCAAAACGCCAAATTTCGTGGCCCCGCCCCTCTGACGCAGTAAATCTGAACCTCACGATTTTGATAACTTTTCATGGTCGAGGCCTTAAGAACACACACGCCAAGTTTCAAACAAATAGGATGAAAGCTGTAGGAGGAGTTCGTTCAAATACGACCCCTGAAAATGACCCCAAAAACACGAAAACGCCAACTTTGAAACATAATGGCCGCCATACGCTTCGATATAGCCCGAGTCAACAAGAGACTTTTTTGTGCGGCTCGGTATCTTACATACTCCCGCTAAATTTCGTACACGTGGATGAAACCGTGTCGGGGGCTGCCTCCGAAAACTGAAACGTAGGTGGCGCCTGTAGAGCCATTTTTATTCGCCCATGTGCGAACCCCCAAAATACGTAATTTTACGCCCCGACTTTGGGGGGGTAGGCAAATTTTCGCAACTTTTCGAGTACATATAGGCAGTCAAAAATGCGATTTACTTTTAGGAAAAACGAGAAAAAAAATAATAAAAAAAATAATAAACATTTGAAAAACAATAGGGCCTCGCACACAGTGCGTGCTCGGGCCCTAATTAAAGCTGCAAGCAGCGTTGAACGGGCCCTCGCACTCCCACGCAACTCGACGGCTGGCACGTCGGAAGGCACCAGTCGGAAGACGCGCGAACCGCTTTCAAAGCATTTCGCTCAATCGAACACACACATTAGCCATCTTTCTTTGGCCACTGGGAGGCGCTGTGAAAATCAGCAAATATTTTTATGGAATTATTCTAGGCCAGACTGCCGTTATACATCAGAGGTTTGGGGGAGATTGTAGTGTTTTCGCCAAAGTTATAGCACGTGGAAATTTCATGGTAAAACCCCAAAATTCGTGGCCCCGCCCCTCTGACGCAGTAAATCCGAACTACTCGCGCTTTTGATAACTTTTCATGGTCGAGGCCCTTAAAAACACACACGGCAAGTTTCAAACAGATAGGATGAAAGCTCTAGGAGGAGTTCGTTCAAATACGACCCCCGAAAATGAGCCCAAAACCACGAAAACGCCAACTTTGAAACAAAGTGCACGCCGTACGCTTGGCGATAGCCCAGGTCACCAAGAGGCTTTTTTGTGCGTCTCAGTACTTTACATACTCCCGCTAAATTTCGTACACGCGGATCAAAGCGTGTCGAGGGGCTCCTCCGACAACTGAAACGTAGGTGGCGCCGTAGAGCCATTTTTATACGTCCACGTGCGAGACCCCCAAAATACGTAATTTTACGCCCGACTTTGGGGGGGTAGGCAAATTTTCGCAACTTTTCGAGTACATATAGGCCGTCGAAAATGCGATTCATTTAGGAGAAGAAAACGTCCAAACGAAAAACAATGGTTTTTTGCTCGGGCCCAAATAATGGTGATTTTCATCCTCAAATATCTCGCTTCCTGTTCATTTTAGGCCATTGCTCCAAGAGACTTTTTTGTACGTCTTGCCATGCTCTACAATTCAGATGAGGTTTCATCACTCTGTGTCTAAAACTGTGGCGGGGCTGCCTGAAAGAAAAGTTCAAGGGGGCGCTGTGGGAAAAAGTTCCCCCCCGCCCCTAAGTTTTTTATGCAGCCGAAAGATGCATAATATCGGTCTTAACAACCACAAGAAGTTTCAGACAGGTCTGACGAAATATATGAAAGCAACACCGCCTTTGCCGTATAAAACAGCCAAAAAGCAAATGGAGTTTGGAGGTCGTATCAAAGGGTCAAATTTGACGGAGTGCCACGGCCACGGCGTTTCATCGAAACTCATGATTTTGATAACTTTTAGTCAGGAAGTCTATATGAACGTAACTACCAAGTTTGAAGTCAATTGGACAAAATCCCTGGGAGGAGTTCGTTCAAATATGATCCCTTCTCAACCGGCCAAAACAGCAAAAATGGTGATTTTCATGCCTAAATATCTCGCTTCCTGATAATTTAGCCCATTTCTCCAAGAGACTTTTTTGTAGGTCATGCCTTCATCTGCAATTCGGCTAAGGTTTCATAATTCTGTGTCCAAAACTGTGGTGGGGCTGCGTCAAAGAAATTTTCAAGGGGGCGCTATAGAGCGATTTTGCCCCGCCCCCTAATTAATTATGCAGCCGAATTTTGCATAATGTTGCTCTTATTTACCACAAGAAGTTTCAGACAGCTCTGACAAAGTATTTAAAAGCCCAACACTTTTGCCTGAAAATCAGCCAAAAAGTCAATGGAGTTCCATTTTTCGTCGAAAAAATCGGCACGCTTGACTTTGACGCGCCGTCACGGCCACGCCCTCTGATGAAACGTTGAAATTATTTCTCAGATGTCAACCCCAAGGCCTTGACAACATCTCCAACTAGTTTGAGGTGGATATGGTCAATATTTTCCGAGCTGGACGTCATTTCGTAAAAGTGGTCTTTTCTGTCGCCACTAGGAGGCGCTGTGAAAATCACCAAATATTTTTATGGAAATGTATTCTAGGCCAGACTGTGATTATATATCAGAAGTTTGATGAAGGTTGGAGTATTTTTGGCAAAGTTATAGCACGTCGAAATTTCACGCCAAAACGCCAAATTTCGTGGCCCCGCCCCTCTGACGCAGTAAATCTGAACCTCACGATTTTGATAACTTTTCATGGTCGAGGCCTCAAGAACACACACGCCAAGTTTCAAACAGATAGGTTGAAAGCTGTAGGAGGAGTTTGTTCAAATACGACCCCTAAAAATGACCCCAAAAACACGAAAACGCCAACTTTGAAACAAAGTGCCCGCCGTACGCTTCGCCGTAGCCCGGGTCACCAAGAGACTTTTTTGTGCGGCCTGGGATGTTACATACTCCCGCTAAATTTCGTACACGTGGATGAAACCGTGTCGAGGGGCTCCTCCGACAACCGAAACGTAGGTGGCGCCGTAGAGCCATTTTTGTCCGTCCATGTGCGAGACCCCCAAAATACGTAATTTTACGCCCGACTTTGGGGGGGTAGGCAAATTTTCGCAACTTTTCGAGTACATATAGGCCGTCAAAAATGCGATTTACTTTGAGCAAGAAAAAGAAAAAAAATAATAAATTAAAGCTGCAAGCAGCGTTGAACGGGCCCTCGCACTCCCACGCAACTCGACGGCTGGCACGTCGGAAGGCACCAGTCAAAAGACGCGCGAACCGCTTTCAAAGCATTTCGCTCCATCGAACACACACATTAGCCATCTTTTCTTTGGCCACTGGGAGGCGCTGTGAAAATCAGCAAATATTTTTATGGAAATGTATTCTAGGCCAGACTGCCGTTATACATCAGAGGTTTGGGGGAGATTGTAGTGTTTTTCGCAAAGTTATAGCACGTGGAAATTTCATGGTAAAACCCCAAAATTCGTGGCCCCGCCCCTCTGACGCAGTAAGTCCGGAACTCAGGATTTTGATAACTTTTCATGATCGAGGCCTTAAGAACACACACGCCAAGTTTCAAACAGATAGGATGAAAGCTGTAGGAGGAGTTCGTTCAAATACGACCCCCGAAAATGAGCCCAAAACCACGAAAACGCCAACTTTGAAACAAAGTGCACGCCGTACGCTTGGCGATAGCCCAGGTCACCAAGAGGCTTTTTTGTGCGTCTCAGTACTTTACATACTCCCGCTAAATTTCGTACACGCGGATCAAAGCGTGTCGAGGGGCTCCTCCGACAACCGAAACGTAGGTGGCGCCGTAGAGCCATTTTTATACGTCCACGTGCGAGACCCCCAAAATACGTAATTTTACGCCCGACTTTGGGGGGGTAGGCAAATTTTCGCAACTTTTCGAGTACATATAGGCCGTCGAAAATGCGATTCATTTAGGAGAAGAAAACGTCCAAACGAAAAACAATGGTTTTTTGCTCGGGCCCAAATAATGGTGATTTTCATCCTCAAATATCTCGCTTCCTGTTCATTTTAGGCCATTGCTCCAAGAGACTTTTTTGTACGTCTTGCCATGCTCTACAATTCAGATGAGGTTTCATCACTCTGTGTCTAAAACTGTGGCGGGGCTGCCTGAAAGAAAAGTTCAAGGGGGCGCTGTGGGAAAAAGATCCCCCCGCCCCTAAGTTTTTTATGCAGCCGAAAGATGCATAATATCGGTCTTAACAACCACAAGAAGTTTCAGACAGGTCTGACGAAATATATGAAAGCAACACCGCCTTTGCCGTATAAAACAGCCAAAAAGCAAATGGAGTTTGGAGGTCGTATCAAAGGGTCAAATTTGACGGAGTGCCACGGCCACGGCGTTTCATCGAAACTCATGATTTTGATAACTTTTAGTCAGGAAGTCTATATGAACGTAACTACCAAGTTTGAAGTCAATTGGACAAAATCCCTGGGAGGAGTTCGTTCAAATATGATCCCTTCTCAACCGGCCAAAACAGCAAAAATGGTGATTTTCATGCCTAAATATCTCGCTTCCTGATAATTTTAGCCCATTTCTCCAAGAGACTTTTTTGTAGGTCATGCCTTCATCTGCAATTCGGCTAAGGTTTCATAATTCTGTGTCCAAAGCTGTGGTGGGGCTGCGTCAAAGAAATTTTCAAGGGGGCGCTATAGAGCGATTTTGCCCCGCCCCCTAATTAATTATGCAGCCGAATTTTGCATAATGTTGCTCTTATTTACCACAAGAAGTTTCAGACAGCTCTGACAAAGTATTTAAAAGCCCAACACTTTTGCCTGAAACACAGCCAAAAAGTCAATGGAGTTCCATTTTTCGTCGAAAAAATCGGCACGCTTGACTTTGAAACGCCGTCACGGCCACGCCCTCTGATCTAACGTTGAAATTATTTCTCAGATGTCAACCCCAAGGCCTTGACAACATCTCTAACTAGTTTGAGGTGGATATGGTCAATATTTTCCGAGCTGGACGTCATTTCGTAAAAGTGGTCTTTTCTGTCGCCACTAGGAGGCGCTGTGAAAATCTCCAAATATTTTTATGGAAATGTATTCTAGGCCAGACTAGCATTATATATCAGAAGTTTGATGAAGGTTGGAGTATTTTTGGCAAAGTTATAGCACGTCGAAATTTCACGCCAAAACGCCAAATTTCGTGGCCCCGCCCCTCTGACGCAGTAAATCTGAACCTCACCATTTTGATAACTTTTCATGGTCGAGGCCTCAAGAACACACACGCCAAGTTTCAAACAGATAGGATGAAAGCTGTAGGAGGAGTTCGTTCAAATACGACCCCTGAAAATGACCCCAAAAACACGAAAACGCCAACTTTGAAACAAAGTGCCCGCCGTACGCTTTGCCGTAGCCCGGGTCACCAAGAGACTTTTTTGTGCGGCTTGGGATGTTACATACTCCCGCTAAATTTCGTGCTCGTGGATGAAACCGTGTCCAGGGGCTCCTCCGAAAATGAAAACGTAGGTGGCGCCGTAGAGCCATTTTTGTCCGTCCATGTGTGAGACCCCCAAAATATGTCAATTTACGCCCCACTTTGGGGGGATAGGCAAATTTTCGCAACTTTTCGAGTACATATAGGCAGTCGAAAATGCGATTTTACTTGACTAAGAAAAAGAATAAAAATAAAATAAAAAAAATAATAAACATTTGAAAAACAATAGGGCCTCGCACACAGTGCGTGCTCGGGCCCTAAAAAATAAAAAAATAATAAACATTTGAAAAACAATAGGGCCTCGCACACAGTGCGTGCTCGGGCCCTAATTAAAGCTGCAAGCAGCGTTGAACGGGCCCTCGCACTCCCACGCAACTCGACGGCTGGCACGTCGGAAGGCACCAGTCGGAAGACGCGCGAACCGCTTTCAAAGCATTTCGCTCAATCGAACACACACATTAGCCATCTTTTCTTGGCCACCGGGAGGCGCTGTGAAAATCAGCAAATATTTTTATGGAAATGTATTCTAGGCCAGACTGCCGTTATACATCAGAGGTTTGGGGGAGATTGTAGTGTTTTTCGCAAAGTTATAGCACGTGGAAATTTCATGGTAAAACCCCAAAATTCGTGGCCCCGCCCCTATGACGCAGTAAATCCGGAACTCACGCTTTTGATAACTTTTCATGGCCGAGGCCTTAAGAACACACACGGCAAGTTTCAAACAGATAGGATGAAAGCTCTAGGAGGAGTTCGTTCAAATACGACCCCCGAAAATGAGCCCAAAACCACGAAAACGCCAACTTTGAAACAAAGTGCACGCCGTACGCTTGGCGATAGCCCAGGTCACCAAGAGGCTTTTTTGTGCGTCTCAGTACTTTACATACTCCCGCTAAATTTCGTACACGCGGATCAAAGCGTGTCGAGAGGCTCCTCCGATGACTGAAACGTAGGTGGCGCCGTAGAGCCATTTTTATACGTCCACGTGCGAGACCCCCAAAATACGTAATTTTACGCCCGACTTTGGGGGGGTAGGCAAATTTTCGCAACTTTTCGAGTACATATAGGCCGTCGAAAATGCGATTCATTTAGGAGAAGAAAACGTCCAAACGAAAAACAATGTTTTTTTGCTCGGGCCCAAATAATGGTGATTTTCATCCTCAAATATCTCGCTTCCTGTTCATTTTAGGCCATTGCTCCAAGAGACTTTTTTGTACGTCTTGCCATGCTCTACAATTCAGATGAGGTTTCATCACTCTGTGTCTAAAACTGTGGCGGGGCTGCCTGAAAGAAAAGTTCAAGGGGGCGCTGTGGGAAAAAGTTCCCCCCCGCCCCTAAGTTTTTTATGCAGCCGAAAGATGCATAATATCGGTCTTAACAACCACAAGAAGTTTCAGACAGGTCTGACGAAATATATGAAAGCAACACCGCCTTTGCCGTATAAAACAGCCAAAAAGCAAATGGAGTTTGGAGGTCGTATCAAAGGGTCAAATTTGACGGAGTGCCACGGCCACGCTGTTTCATCGAAACTCATGATTTTGATAACTTTTAGTCAGGAAGTCTATATGAACGTAACTACCAAGTTTGAAGTCAATTGGACAAAATCCCTGGAGGAGTTCGTTCAAATATGATCCCTTCTCAACCGGCCAAAACAGCAAAAATGGTGATTTTCATGCCTTAAATATCTTGCTTCCTGATAATTTTAGCCCATTTCTCCAAGAGACTTTTTTGTAGGTCATGCCTTCATCTGCAATTCGGCTAAGGTTTCATAATTCTGTGTCCAAAGCTGTGGTGGGGCTGCGTCAAAGAAATTTTCAAGGGGGCGCTATAGAGCGATTTTGCCCCGCCCCCTAATTAATTATGCAGCCGAATTTTGCATAATGTTGCTCTTATTTACCACAAGAAGTTTCAGACAGCTCTGACAAAGTATTGAAAAGCCCAACACTTTTGCCTGAAACACAGCCAAAAAGTCAATGGAGTTCCATTTTTCGTCGAAAAAATCGGCACGCTTGACTTTGACGCGCCGTCACGGCCACGCCCTCTGATGAAACGTTGAAATTCTTTCTCAGATGTCAACACCAAGGCCTTGACAACATCTCCACCTAGTTTGAGGTGGATATGGTCAATATTTTCCGAGCTGGACGTCATTTCGTAAAAGTGGTCTTTTCTGTCGCCACTAGGAGGCGCTGTGAAATTCTCCAAATATTTTTATGGAAATGTATTCTACGGCCAGACTGTGATTATATATCAGAAGTTTGATGAAGGTTGGAGTATTTTTGGCAAAGTTATAGCACGTCGAAATTTCACGCCAAAACGCCAAATTTCGTGGCCCCGCCCCTCTGACGCAGTAAATCTGAACCTCACGATTTTGATAACTTTTCATGGTCGAGGCCTTAAGAACACACACGCCAAGTTTCAAACAGATAGGATGAAAGCTGTAGGAGGAGTTCGTTCAAATACGACCCCTGAAAATGACCCCAAAAACACGAAAACGCCAACTTTGAAACAAAGTGCCCGCCGTACGCTTCGCCGTAGCCCGGGTCACCAAGAGACTTTTTTGTGCGGCCTGGGATGTTACATACTCCCGCTAAATTTCGTACACGTGGATAAAACCGTGTCGAGGGGCTCCTCCGACAACCGAAACGTAGGTGGCGCCGTAGAGCCATTTTTGTTCGTCCACGTGTGAGACCCCCAAAATACGTAATTTTACGCCCGACTTTGGGGGGGTAGGCAAATTTTCGCAACTTTTCGAGTACATATAGGCAGTCGAAAATGCGATTTTACTCGCGGAAGAATAAGAAAAAGGAGAATAAAAAAAAAAAAAAAAAAAATAATAAACATTTGAAAAACAATAGGGCCTCGCACACAGTGCGTGCTCGGGCCCTAACAAGCAGCGTTGAACGGGCCCTCGCACTCCCACGCAACTCGACGGCTGGCACGTCGGAAGGCACCAGTCGGAAGACGCGCGAACCGCTTTCAAAGCATTTCGCTCCATCGAACACACACATTAGCCATCTTTTCTTTGGCCACTGGGAGGCGCTGTGAAAATCAGCAAATATTTTTATGGAAATGTATTCTAGGCAAGACTGCCGTTATACATCAGAGGTTTGGGGGAGATTGTAGTGTTTTTCGCAAAGTTATAGCACGTGGAAATTTCATGGTAAAACCCCAAAATTCGTGGCCCCGCCCCTCTGACGCAGTAAGTCCGGAACTCACGCTTTTGATAACTTTTCATGGTCGAGGCCTTAAGAACACACACGGCAAGTTTCAAACAGATAGGATGAAAGCTCTAGGAGGAGTTCGTTCAAATACGACCCCCGAAAATGAGCCCAAAACCACGAAAACGCCAACTTTGAAACAAAGTGCACGCCGTACGCTTGGCGCTAGCCCAGGTCACCAAGAGGCTTTTTTGTGCGTCTCAGTACTTTACATACTCCCGCTAAATTTCGTACACGCGGATCAAAGCGTGTCGAGGGGCTCCTCCGACAACCGAAACGTAGGTGGCGCCGTAGAGCCATTTTTATACGTCCACGTGCGAGACCCCCAAAATACGTAATTTTACGCCCGACTTTGGGGGGGGTAGGCAAATTTTCGCAACTTTTCGAGTACATATAGGCCGTCGAAAATGCGATTCATTTAGGAGAAGAAAACGTCCAAACGAAAAACAATGGTTTTTTGCTCGGGCCCAAATAATGGTGATTTTCATCCTCAAATATCTCGCTTCCTGTTCATTTTAGGCCATTGCTCCAAGAGACTTTTTTGTACGTCTTGCCATGCTCTACAATCCAGATGAGGTTTCATCACTCTGTGTCTAAAACTGTGGCGGGGCTGCCTGAAAGAAAAGTTCAAGGGGGCGCTGTGGGAAAAAGTTCCCCCCCGCCCCTAGGTTTTTTATGCAGCCGAAAGATGCATAATATCGGTCTTAACAACCACAAGAAGTTTCAGACAGGTCTGACGAAATATATGAAAGCAACACCGCCTTTGCCGTATAAAACAGCCAAAAAGCAAATGGAGTTTGGAGGTCGTATCAAAGGGTCAAATTTGACAGAGTGCCACGGCCACGCCGTTTCATCGAAACTCATGATTTTGATAACTTTTAGTCAGGAAGTCTATATGAACGTAACTACCAAGTTTGAAGTCAATTGGACAAAATCCCTAGGAGGAGTTCGTTCAAATATGACCCCTTCTCAACCGGCCAAAACAGCAAAAATGGTGATTTTCATGCCTAAATATCTCGCTTCCTGATAATTTTAGCCCATTTCTCCAAGAGACTTTTTTGTAGGTCATGCCTTCATCTGCAATTCGGCTAAGGTTTCATAATTCTGTGTCCAAAGCTGTGGTGGGGCTGCGTCAAAGAAATTTTCAAGGGGGCGCTATAGAGCGATTTTGCCCCGCCCCCTAATTAATTATGCAGCCGAATTTTGCATAATGTTGCTCTTATTTACCACAAGAAGTTTCAGACAGCTCTGACAAAGTATTGAAAAGCCCAACACTTTTGCCTGAAACACAGCCAAAAAGTCAATGGAGTTCCATTTTTCGTCGAAAAAATCGGCACACTTGACTTTGACGCGCCGTCACGGCTACGCCCTCTGATGAAACGTTAAAATTATTTCTCAGATGTCAAGACCAAGGCCTTGACAACATCTACACCTAGTTTGAGGTGGATATGGTCAATATTTTGCGAGCTGGACGTCATTTCGTAAAAGTGGTCTTTTCTGTCGCCACTAGGAGGCGCTGTGAAATTCTCCAAATATTTTTATGGAAATGTATTCTAGGCCAGACTGTGATTATATATCAGAAGTTTGATGAAGGTTGGAGTATTTTTGGCAAAGTTATAGCACGTCGAAATTTCACGCCAAAACGCCAAATTTCGTGGCCCCGCCCCTCTGACGCAGTAAATCTGAACCTCACGATTTTGATAACTTTTCATGGTCGAGGCCTTAAGAACACACACGCCAAGTTTCAAACAGATAGGATGAATGCTGTAGGAGGAGTTCAGTTCAAATACGACCCCTGAAAATGACCCCAAAAACACGAAAACGCCAACTTTGAAACAAAGTGCCCGCCGTACGCTTCGCCGTAGCCCGGGTCACCAAGAGACTTTTTTGTGCGGCTCGGTATCTTACATACTCCCACTAAATTTCGTACACGTGGATGAAACCGTGTCCAGGGGCTCCTCCGAAAACGAAAACGTAGGTGGCGCCGTAGAGCCATTTTTGGTCGTCCATGTGCGAGACCCCCAAAATACGTAATTTTACACCCCACTTTGGGGGGGTAGGCAAATTTTCACAACTTTTCAAGTACATATAGGCAGTCGAAAATGCGATTTACTTTTTAGGAAGAAAAAGAAGAATAAAAAAAAAAAAAAAAAAAAAAATAATTAAAGCTGCAAGCAGCGTTGAACGGGCCCTCGCACTCCCACGCAACTCGACGGCTGGCACGTCGGAAGGCACCAGTCGGAAGACGCGCGAACCGCTTTCAAAGCATTTCGCTCAATCGAACACACACATTAGCCATCTTTTCTTTGGCCACTGGGACGCGCTGTGAAAATCAGCAAATATTTTTATGGAAATGTATTCTTGGCCAGACTGCCGTTATACATCAGAGGTTTGGGGGAGATTGTAGTGTTTTTCGCAAAGTTATAGCACGTGGAAATTTCATGGTAAAACCCCAAAATTCGTGGCCCCGCCCCTCTGACGCAGTAAATCCGGAACTCACGATTTTGATAACTTTTCATGGTCGAGGCCTTAAGAACACACACGGCAAGTTTCAAACAGATAGGATGAAAGCTGTAGGAGGAGTTCGTTCAAATACGACCCCCGAAAATGAGCCCAAAACCACGAAAACGCCAACTTTGAAACAAAGTGCACGCCATACGCTTGGCGATAGCCCGGGTCACCAAGAGGCTTTTTTGTGCGTCTTAGTACTTTACATACTCCCGCTAAATTTCGTACACGCGGATCAAAGCGTGTCGAGGGGCTCCTCCGACAACTGAAACGTAGGTGGCGCCGTAGAGCCATTTTTATACATCCACGTGCGAGACCCCCAAAATACGTAATTTTACGCCCGACTTTGGGGGGGTAGGCAAATTTTCGCAACTTTTCGAGTACATATAGGCCGTCGAAAATGCGATTCATTTAGGAGAAGAAAACGTCCAAACGAAAAACAATGGTTTTTTTGCTCGGGCCCAAATAATGGTGATTTTCATCCTCAAATATCTCGCTTCCTGTTCATTTTAGGCCATTGATCCAAGAGACTTTTTTGTACGTCTTGCCATGCTCTACAATTCAGATGAGGTTTCATCACTCTGTGTCTAAAACTGTGGCGGGGCTGCCTGAAAGAAAAGTTCAAGGGGGCGCTGTGGGAAAAAGTTCCCCCCCGCCCCTAGGTTTTTTATGCAGCCGAAAGATGCATAATATCGGTCTTAACAACCACAAGAAGTTTCAGACAGGTCTGACGAAATATATGAAAGCAACACCGCCTTTGCTTGTATAAAACAGCCAAAAAGCAAATGGAGTTTGGAGGTCGTATCAAAGGGTCAAATTTGATGGAGCGCCACGGCCACGCCGTTTCATCGAAACTCATGATTTTGATAACTTTTAGTCAGGAAGTCTATATGAACGTAACTACCAAGTTTGAAGTCAATTGGACAAAATCCCTAGGAGGAGTTCGTTCAAATATGAACCCTTCTCAACCGGCCAAAACAGCAAAAATGGTGATTTTCATGCCTAAATATCTCGCTTCCTGATAATTTTAGCCCATTTCTCCAAGAGACTTTTTTGTAGGTCATGTCTTCATCTGCAATTCGGCTAAGGTTTCATAATTCTGTGTCCAAAGCTGTGGTGGGGCTGCGTCAAAGAAATTTTCAAGGGGGCGCTATAGAGCTATTTTGCCCCGCCCCCTACTTATACATGCAGCCGATCTTTGCATCTTTTTGGTCTTAATAACCACGAGAAGTTTCAGACAGCTCTGACAAAACATATGAAAACACCACAGCTTGTGCTTAAAAAACAGCCAAAAAGTAAAAGGAATTCGAATGTTGGAGCAAATTTGATGGTGCGCCACGCCCACATTCTTTCATCAAAATTCATGATTTTGATAACTTTAACTCAGGAAGTCTATATGAACGTAACTACCAAGTTTGAAGTCAATTGGACAAAATCCCTAGGAGGAGTTCGTTCAAGTAGGATCCCTTGTCAACCAGAACGATGCACTAAAAATGGTGATTTTCATGCCTAAATATCTCACTTCCTGTTAATTTTAGCCCATTTCTCCAAGAGACTTTTTTGTAGGTCATGCCTTCATCTGCAATTCGGCTAAGGTTTCATAATTCTGTGTCCAAAGCTGTGGTGGGGCTGCGTCAAAGAAATTTTCAAGGGGGCGCTATAGAGCGATTTTGCCCCTCCCCCTAATTAATTATGCAGCCGAATTTTGCATAATATTGCTCTTATTTACCACAAGAAGTTTCAGACAGCTCTGACAAAGTATCTGAAAGCCCAACACTTTTGCCTGAAAATCAGCCAAAAAGTCAATAGAGTTCCATTTTTCGTCGAAAAAAATCGGCACGCTTGAATTTGACGCGCCGTCACGGCCACGCCCTCTGATGAAACGTTGAAATTATTTCTCAGATGTCAAGACCAAGGCCTTGACAACATCTACACCTAGTTTGACGTGGATATGGTCAATATTTTGCGAGCTGGACGTCATTTCGTAAAAGTGGTCTTTTCTGTCGCCACTAGGAGGCGCTGTGAAATTCTCCAAATATTTTTATGGAAATGTATTCTAGGCCAGACTGTGATTATATATCAGAAGTTTGATGAAGGTTGGAGTATTTTTGGCAAAGTTATAGCACGTCGAAATTTCACGACAAAACGCCAAATTTCGTGGCCCCGCCCCTCTGACGCAGTAAATCTGAACCTCACGATTTTGATAACTTTTCATGGTCGAGGCCTTAAGAACACACACGCCAAGTTTCAAACAGATAGGATGAAAGCTGTAGGAGGAGTTTGTTCAAATACGACCCCTGAAAATGACCCCAAAAACACGAAAACGCCAACTTTGAAACAAAGTGCCCGCCGTACGCTTCGCCGTAGCCCGGGTAACCAAGAGACTTTTTTGTGCGGCCTGGGATGTTACATACTCCCGCTAAATTTCGTACACGTGGATGAAACCGTGTCGAGGGGCTCCTCCGACAACCGAAAACGTAGGTGGCGCCGTAGAGCCATTTTTGTTCGTCCATGTGTGAGACCCCCAAAATACGTAATTTTACGCCCGACTTTGGGGGGGTAGGCAAATTTTCGCAACTTTTCGAGTACATATAGGCAGTCTAAAATGCGATTTACTTTTAGGAAGAAAAAGAAGAATAATAAAAAAAAAAAAAATAATAAACATTTGAAAAACAATAGGGCCTCGCACACAGTGCGTGCTCGGGCCCTAATAAACATTTGAAAAACAATAGGGCCTCGCACACAGTGCGTGCTCGGGCCCTAAAAATTAAAAAACATTTGAAAAACAATAGGGCCTCGCACACAGTGCGTGCTCGGGCCCTAAAAATAATAAACATTTGAAATACAATAGGGCCTCGCACACAGTGCGTGCTCGGGCCCTAATAAAAAAAAAAAAAAAAAAAAAAAATAATAAACATTTGAAATGCAATAGGGCCTCGCACACAGTGCGTGCTCGGGCCCTAAAAAATAATAAACATTTGAAAAACAATAGGGCCTCGCACACAGTGCGTGCTCGGGCCCTAATTAAAGCTGCAAGCAGCGTTGAACGGGCCCTCGCACTCCCACGCAACTCGACGGCTGGCACGTCGGAAGGCACCAGTCGGAAGACGCGCGAAACCGCTTTCAAAGCATTTCGCTCAATCGAACACACACATTAGCCAGAATCGGGACAAGGTCAAATCTGACGGAGCGCCACGCCCACACTCTTTCATCAAAATTCGTAATTTTGATAACTTTTACTCAGGAAGTCTATATGAACTACTACCAAGTTTGAAGTCAATTGGACAAAATCCCTAGGAGGAGTTCGTTCAAATAGGACCCCTTGTCAAACAGAACGATGCACTAAAAATGGTGATTTTCATTCTTAAATATCTCGCTTCCTGTCAATTTTAGCCCATTGCTCCAAGAGACTTTTTTGTAGGTCTTGCCATGTTCTACAATTTGGCTAAGGTTTCATAACTCTGTGTCCAAAACTGTGGCGGGGCTGCCTGAAAGAAAAATTCAAGGGGGCGCTATAGAGCCGTTTTACATTGGGCAGTCGAGCCCAAAGAGACTTTTTTGTAGCCCTTGTGATGGTGCACGTGTATGCCAAATTTCAGGCAGGTAGGTGAAACGCTGTGGCAGGCCTGCCTCGTTAAATGTATCTAGGTGGCGCTATTGCTCATCGCAAAAATTCAAATGCAGATGTGTTCAGGGCCGAAATCTCATCAATGCATTGAAATTTGGGGCAGGTCAGACCACGTACACGTAAGTTAGAGCAACATTTACAGTCATAGCGAAACGTTGATATTCGCCGCGCCGTCACGGCCACTTCCTCTGATGTCAAGTTGAAATTCTTTCTCAGATGTCAACCCCAAGGCCTTGACAACATCTCCAACTAATTTGAGGTGGATATGGTCAATATTTTCCGAGCTGGACGTCATTTCCTAAAAGTGGTCTTTTCTGTCGCCACTAGGAGGCGCTGTGAAAATCTCCAAATATATTTATGGAAATGTATTCTAGGCCAGACTGTGATTATATATCAGAAGTTTGATGAAGGTTGGAGTATTTTTGGCAAAGTTATAGCACGTCGAAATTTCACGCCAAAACGCCAAATTTCGTGGCCCCGCCCCTCTGACGCAGTAAATCTGAACCTCACGATTTTGATAAGTTTTCATGGTCGAGGCCTCAAGAACACCCACGCCAAATTTCAAACAGATCGGATGAGAGCCCTAGGAGGAGTTCGTTCAAATCCAACCCCTGAAAATGACCCCAAAAACACGAAAACGCCAACTTTGAAACAAATTGCCCGCCATACGCTTCGCCGTAGCCCGGGTCACCAAGAGACTTTTTTGTGCGTCTCGGTATGTTACATAATCCCGCTAAATTTCGTACACGTGGATGAAACCGTGTCCGGGGGCTCCTCCGAAAACCGAAATGTAGGTGGCGCTGTAGAGCCAATTTTGTTCGTCCATGTCCGAGACCCCCAAAATATGTAATTTTACACCCGACTTTGGGGGGGTAGGCAAATTTTCGTAACTTTTCGAGTACATATAGGCAGTCGAAAATGCGATTTTACTTTAGGAAGAAAAAGAAAGAAAATAAAAATAATTAAAGCTGCAAGCAGCGTTGAACGGGCCCTCGCACTCCCACGCAACTCGACGGCTGGCACGTCGGAAGGCACCAGTCGGAAGACGCGCGAACCGCTTTCAAAGCATTTCGCTCAATCGAACACACACATTAGCCATCTTTTCTTTGGCCACTGGGAGGCGCTGTGAAAACCAGCAAATATTTTTATGGAAATGTATTCTAGGCCAGACTGCCGTTATACATCAGAGGTTTGGGGGAGATTGTAGTGTTTTTCGCAAAGTTATAGCACGTGGAAATTTCATGGTAAAACCCCAAAATTCGTGGCCCCGCCCCTCTGACGCAGTAAATCCGGAACTCACGATTTTGATAACTTTTCATGGTCGAGGCCTTAAGAACACACACGGCAAGTTTCAAACAGATAGGATGAAAGCTCTAGGAGGAGTTCGTTCAAATGCGACCCCCGAAAATGAGCCCAAAACCACGAAAACGCCAACTTTGAAACAAAGTGCACGCCGTACGCTTGGCGATAGCCCAGGTCACCAAGAGGCTTTTTTGTGCGTCTCAGTACTTTACATACTCCCGCTAAATTTCGTACACGCGGATCAAAGCGTGTCGAGGGGCTCCTCCGACAACTGAAACGTAGGTGGCGCCGTAGAGCCATTTTTATACGTCCACGTGCGAGACCCCCAAAATACGTAATTTTACACCCGACTTTGGGGGGGTAGGCAAATTTTCGCAACTTTTCAAGTACATATAGGCCGTCGAAAATGCGATTCATTTAGGAGAAGAAAACGTCCAAACGAAAAACAATGGTTTTTTGCTCGGGCCCAAATAATGGTGATTTTCATCCTCAAATATCTCGCTTCCTGTTCATTTTAGGCCATTGCTCCAAGAGACTTTTTTGTACGTCTTGCCATGCTCTACAATTCAGATGAGGTTTCATCACTCTGTGTCTAAAACTGTGGCGGGGCTGCCTGAAAGAAAAGTTCGAGGGGGCGCTGTGGGAAAAAGTTCCCCCCCGCCCCTAAGTTTTTATGCAGCCGAAAGATGCATAATATCGGTCTTAACAACCACAAGAAGTTTCAGACAGGTCTGACGAAATATATGAAAGCAACACCGCCTTTGCCGTATAAAACAGCCAAAAAGCAAATGGAGTTTGGAGGTCGTATCAAAGGGTCAAATTTGACGGAGCGCCACGGCCACGCCGTTTCATCGAAACTCATGATTTTGATAACTTTTAGTCAGGAAGTCTATATGAACGTAACTACCAAGTTTGAAGTCAATTGGACAAAATCCCTAGGAGGAGTTCGTTCAAATATGAACCCTTCTCAACCGGCCAAAACAGCAAAAATGGTGATTTTCATGCCTAAATATCTCGCTTCCTGATAATTTTAGCCCATTTCTCCAAGAGACTTTTTTGTAGGTCATGCCTTCATCTGCAATTCGGCTAAGGTTTCATAATTTTATGTATAAAACTGTGGCGGGGCTGCCTGAAAGAAAAATTCAAGGGGGCGCTATAGAGCGGTTTCGCCCCGCCCCCTAATTAATTATGCAGCCGAATTTTGCATAATATTGCTCTTAATTACCACAAGAAGTTTCAGACAGCTCTGACAAAGTATCTGAAAGCCCAACACTTTTGCCTGAAAGACAGCCAAAAAGTCAATGGAGTTCCATTTTTCGTCGAAAAAATCGGCACGCTTGACTTTGACGCGCCGTCACGGCTACGCCCTTTGATCTAACGTTGAAATTCTTTCTCAGATGTCAAGACCAAGGCCTTGACAACATCTCCAACTAGTTTGAGGTGGATATGGTCAATATTTTCCGAGCTGGACGTCATTTCGTAAAAGTGGTGTTTTCTGTCGCCAATAGGAGGCGCTATGAAAAACTCCAAATATTTTTATGGAAATGTATTTTAGGCCAGACTGTGATTATATATCAGAAGTTTGATGAAGGTTGGAGTATTTTTGGCAAAGTTATAGCACGTCGAAATTTCACGCCAAAACACCAAATTTCGTGGCCCCGCCCCTCTGACGCAGTAAATCTGAACCTCACGATTTTGATAACTTTTCATGGTCGAGGCCTTAAGAACACACACGCCAAGTTTCAAACAGATAGGATGAAAGCTGTAGGAGGAGTTCGTTCAAATACGACCCCTGAAAATGACCCCAAAAACACGAAAACGCCAACTTTGAAACAAAGTGCCCGCCGTACGCTTCACCGTAGCCCGGGTCACCAAGAGACTTTTTTGTGCATCCTGGGATGTTACATACTCCCATTAAATTTCGTACACATGGATGAAACCGTGTCGAGGGGCTCCTCCGACAACCAAAACGTAGGTGGCGCCGTAGAGCCATTTTTGTTTGTCCATGTGTGAGACCCCCAAAATACGTAATTTTACACCCGACTTTGGGGGGGTAGGCAAATTTTCGCAACTTTTCGAGTACATATAGGCAGTCGAAAATGCGATTTTACTTTAGGAAAAAAAAGAATAATAATAAAAAAAAAAATAAAAAACATTTGAAAAACAATAGGGCCTCGCACACAGTGCGTGCTCGGGCCCTAATAAACATTTGAAAAACAATAGGGCCTCGCACACAGTGCGTGCTCGGGCCCTAATGAAAGCGAGTACTGGACTTTTTATTGGGCTGTTGTTTTAGCCTGTGAAGCAGACAAATCTGTAAGGTCACATTCTATTTGCCTGGGCAGATGCTTCTGGTCCGGCTCCTATTCAGACAGATCTTCACCACCGACGGTATAAAAACATGAACATAGTATCCGTGATGTCAAGAGCCGTGAAGCTCAGATCTTAGCAGTCCTGTTATAGTACCCACTTGTCAATCAGAGCAGCCACGCTGTCAATTCTGCATAACTTTAATTTGAACAGGGGAATTTCAGTACAGTTGTCATGAATGAGGAAATAAGTTGTAGAGACCAAAACAGTTTTTTGTACCAGGCATGGTTTGTTGAGGGAGACTGACTCACTTCTGGAACCAGCCCCAAGTGGATGTTTGAGGAACTAACACACTAGCTTCATGTCACAGCCACAGAGGTTACCACTTGATCTTCACCCATCCTTGATCTGGTCAGACTAATTACAACTGTTTATCTAACATTGATAAATGTTCGATTTTTAATGCAATTTGACTGTGCAGAGAACTGTGAGCTTATTGAGACATTTTCATAAACAACCAAGATGTCTGCCAAGATGTCTTTTGTTGAAAGATGTGTTGCCTGTCTTCAGACTGGGTTAGCTAACCAACTATGATACATCACTTATTTCTGTGCTCTCACTGGTTGAAAGTATGTTCTATTAATTACTATTTGGTCTGTGAGGTTCCAGACTAATTTGCACTAATTTACCCTGATTGGTTTGTTGGTGTCAAGTTCACTGGATGTGTGAATACGCAGCTCTTAGTATAGTTAATATGTCAGTATTGTGTCTACATAATATTTCATTTCCCACAAGTGGCCAAAAACTTTCATCCATACATCACAATTTTGCATTAGATGTGTAAATATACATGTTGATTATTTGGTCAAAAAAAAAAAAAAATCACTAACTAGACCTTTAAGGTGCAAGAATAGAGCCTCTCTCCACATGTGGAAAATATAACAGGGATCAGAGTCATTTTTAATGAAGTAGCTTATTAACATTTATTCATAACGTCATTCTTTAGCTTCTCCGTGTTTGCTGAACTCTTTTCACGTCAATAATTTTGACTCAAACAGAATTCAAGCGAAAAAGCAGCTCTTTGACTCTGAGCAGCAGGATTTTAATCAATGCGGCGATGATGTCATCTCTGAGAGCTGCACGGCCAAGCAGCCCCACCCGCTTAACACACACACACACACACACTGCAGCTATTTAAGTAAACAGCTTTATACACACACTGTACCAACCACAACCCTGGACCACAAAAGCACCTGTTGAAAAACATTTGCAGGTCCAAACAGGTGAGTAAACCAAACACACATATCAGAGCCCTGAGGGATGGCACTGTACATACAGGAGTGATTCAGGCAAACGTTGGGTTCTGTTTTCTTTTAATCGTTCGTGTCAGCTCATGCGTGGAGAAAAGTCGATTGACGGGCCCACCTCTCTGTGCTTTCACACAACAAATGAATTGAAGTTGTCAGGCCGGTCTCTGTCAGCCAGAAAGTTATGAAATACAGTCATTATGGGCCTATATGTTTTCATTCATGAGGTCACTTTGGAAAGCAAACAGATGATGTGCAGCGTTATTGAAAGCTCACAAGCTTGCGAACAAGAGAAATGAATAAAGAGAGGGTTAATGATGGCTGCTCCAGTGAAAAGAGAAATACTTAGTGTGCTGAGACTGAATCAACATTTGAACTTCTTCAATCAAGAGAGCAGACAGCCAACGCCTGCCCCCACTGTGCAGACTCCTTACCTTACATAAGTCAGGGCCTGAAGACACATCTGGAAATCAACTCGTCCAGCATCAGACCTCAGAGTGCCCATGGCAAAAAAGGCTTCACAAATAGACCACACGTTGTACATCAATTTGGTTTGGACATATTCTTTTTCACTCTTGCGGGCCTCACTTCATATGTCATTGCTTTTCCGCATTTGATTTCTTTGCTGGCCGGCTGCTCTGCATAGCATCAAATGAACAGAACCTCATCTACAGATGCAGAGCAGCTGACGACAGACTATTAGCTTTATTATTACCTCAGGTGTTCCAGCACTTAACATTCAGAATTACACACACAGAGTGAAATCACGACTCAAACAGCTTCCCATATGAGTTCAAATAGTTTTGTAATATTAGCAGTAGTAAAAATGTCCCAGAAACGCTGAGTAAACGTAAACATCAGGCGCCAAATTAAAAGATTAGACAGCATGCATAGTTGTCTGCATTCCTGCACTTATTCCTGACATTTGTCTTTTCAAATAAATCATGATGCAATATTTAAACAAGCACAAAGAAGTAGCAGTAAGAGTTCACTCGGTTGAGTGACACATCTTTGGCCACTTTGTAACAAGCGGTAGTGGCATATTAGCACTTCATAAAGTTGCTATGTCATGTTGTGACATGTGACATGTTGGCAAAATTTACTTCTGTAAACATCAAGCAGATGCAGAGCAACATTAGCATTTACCTGGCATTGTGTCATGTCCACCTGATGAACAGAGGTCCAGTAGTCACTCTAAATTAGAATATCTGGATGTTCAGGAGCTAAATTTCTTCTACGTTCACTAGCTAACCGCTAACTGTCTTTGGAGTTGCGCAGATAGTGCACAGCTTTCTCCCTGAAAACAGAAGGCTGGTGTCTGGAAATGAGGTAGACGATAGAAAAGCTGTTTATTATTACACATATGTACGTAATGTTAGGTACAGGGCTAATGGTTGTAAACATTAGCACCAGAGTATGAAAAAATACAAGTCCTCATATGGAGGAGGCTGGGGTGGATGGAAAGGTCAAACAAAGTCACAAAGTCAACGTTAACCTATTTATTATTTATTTAATATGAAGGTATTTAAGTTGTATTATGTATGTGAGTAATGTGACTTGACCTAAACCATGTCTTTTTCTAAACTTAATCAAATTTCAATCATTTCACAGTGGGCACGTGTCAGGTTAACATACTGTAAGCCAGAAAGACACTAACACACTTCACAGAACTGAGGAAAACTTGGGTGATAATTATCTGTGTGTGCATTTTTCTCACAATGAGCCTTTCACTCTAAAGTTTCTCAGATGGGGGCTTTGAGTCATCAAAAACAGGCTTTAGGAGTTACTCTGCTACTGTGTGTTCCAGCCAAAGACCTTGTGATGGGCTCATTAGTAAGGCTTCTTCACTTCTTTTCTGTCTGAAGTGGAAATTAGCCCCGGTTAACAGATCAGGGTTGGCTTGGTTTTCAGGGTCTATTAAAACACCGGACACTGGGTGGCCTGACAGATTAATGGTACTGTTGGACCTCACGGCACTGTGTGTGTGTGTGCATGTGCATCAGAACTTCAAAGGCCAAGGGTGTGTAATTCCATTCAAGGAGCCTGAAGCTGTCAAAGCTGCTTTGCCACAGAAACTGGGTGAAAGAGGCACACATCCAGTGAAAAGACAATATTTATGGTGTGTGAGCGCACAGCTTACTGCACTTCTCCCTCTATGCGTCATCCGCCCCCACCCCCCCTAACCCCGGCACAACACAATACACACAACCTCTCACCCTTAAACACATTCCAGTAGTTCTTATATTGATTCTCCTTGTGTCTTTTTGCTGAACCTGCAGCGCCTGCTGACGTCTAGCCGCACCACATGCCCAACCTCTGGGCATTGGCAGCACGTTGGCCTGTCTGTGAACTGAAGGCTGCTTCTGTCTGTGAGCCAGGTCCAGCTGGTATTTACACTGTGATCCAGACTGGAGGAGTCACAGGGTGAATGTAAATGTTTGCGTCTGCGCTTAATCCCTTAATTAGGCCAAGTTGGGTAAAGGAGAATGTGATGATCTCGACTGGCCACGGGAATTTTCATGAGATGAGCAAAGTCAAAATTGCATTGAGAGTGGACAGAGTAACCTGGATACTAGAGGTACTAGAAGTTGTTATGGCTACTGTGTTGGGCGAAGAATATTCCCACAGGATACAAAGTAGAAATATTTTCTTACTGTGCTGTCCACCTGGCAAAAGCCCATTGTTAACTCATTTTATCTTAACCAACTCCAGAGGGAAATATCTAGCTGTTTAGCTGCTAAGGGCTTCATAATGTTAATGCTAATGCTAATCACTGACATTTGATTTTTTTGTTTGGGGTTGATGGTGGTGGTAAGGTCTCTCCATATAAAGCATCTGGTGGGGGATTGCTCACACTCACCACCAAAACAAGTAGCTAGGAGTGTAAAGGTTGCTAGAGCTGTTGAGTTGGCCTGAGTCAGGAGGTGCGACTCTTTGCCTCCTCATTTCATTTATGGAGTAAGTCCACACGGATTTACAGAGGAGGTTGGGGTGGATGGAAGGGTCAGACAACCAAGGAGACTGATGTTGGTGTCCCATGTGAAACTGTGAAATGTGAAAGTTATTTAAGATGCATTACGTACGTGACTTGCATTCCACGACTTATGTGACTTGACTTGCATAATGCACTTACTTACTTTGACCAAAACCACAATCCTTTCCTAAATGTAACCAGACTGCAATCACGTCACACACATGTCACATAAAAGTCCAGTAGCTTGGTGCTGATATTTTTCCACTGGTATACGTCTTTCGCAATCAACTAACTGAAGCTTTTTAGCAGAGTTCCAGGAGCTTCAACTGTGCCACCTCTGGCATTCCTATAAATAACCCTCAGGCCTTCGCCCTTTTTTGCTCGCGTGTTCTGCCGCCCACTCGTCCTGTTTCTTCCTCCTAGTTCTCCCTCTCCTTCCTACTCTCTATAGGGTTCTGAGGGGCATCCCGGATGCTGCGATGGATTCCCCACCGAAGCTTCCCCACAACGCAGCAACAGATCGAAGAAGTACAAGAGTTTACCCTTCATTCACAATCTTTTGATTTCTTCATAAATCATTCAATTACATCTTGATGGTGTGGTATGAGGATTCATCAGAACATCTTATATCATGATCAAAAACACTGCTGACTGAAGCAAGACATTTGCAATGGTTCCTTCTAGACCTGCAAAGTTCTGGACAAAGTTAACCAATATTCATACCAGCTATGTCATTAAAGAGATGATGCGCACACACTTCACTTGCCTGGGGATGCTCATAGAAGCTGGAGATAATCATAAAAACAGACAACAGGCAGACAAAACAATGGATGCATTAAAAACGACAAGAATAAAAAACAGTTCTCAAAGACGGAACCAAAATCCTTCAAGTGATCTGAAGAGACATCAGGTTTTATCATCCACAAAAAAGGCTAATTGGAGCCCCATCATCAAGATGAATGCACTGTTTGATGAAGAAATGTGAAAACTGTCTCAGAAACTAACACTTGACGAGCTGGGTACACTCACAGCCTCGTGGTTTAAGGTGCATACCGTGCACTGAAACATCCCATGTTTGATTCGGGCTGTTCCGTTTTGTTTCAGGCCCCTCTCTCGTGTTGTCCTACTTGTCTGTCCGTCTTTACTGTCAAACATCAAATGAAAACAAAAATGCCTCGAATAGACAATGATGATTGAATTAGTTGTTCTTGTCAACACTCACTTCACCTGATGGCTGTGCTCGTCGGTCTACAAACAGTCTCAAGGGTCCAGCATGCTTGAAACAAACCTTATTTGTGTGACGTCAAACATCGTCCAAAGTGTTTATACTCCTCATTGGAGTAGTGCGAAATCCAATCACACCCTTCCATGTTCAAGCTGGTAAGGTCTTGTGGCAAGTTTGAAGCATACTTGGTCCTTTTGATCTTATAATTTTAAATGCCTTGACCAACTGGAATCATCCTTGGGGAAATAATATAATAAATTCAATAGCAGTCCAAAGCTTGGATTACACCATACCATGTTCAAGATAATAAATTAATAAATCTAGTTTAGAAGGCTATGGTTAATCCAGCCCTGTTTCCAGATGATTCCCATACAAAACAAATGGTTAAAAGATTAAAGAAGCAGCTGTGAGCCGCTCTTTATCTGGAGGAAGGTTACCCAGATGTCCGTTTGCCAGACCAGTCAGCAGGTCCTCATCCTTGAAGCTGTCTCTCATGTAAAAGTACGATTTTTATTATTTCATCTTTGTGTCGTCCAGGTTTGTGTTTGAGCATGAAATGGACTCATTGTTGCCTCTCGTGGCTGCTACACTACAACTGCATGCAGCAGGGCTGCTTTCTGCTCTCTGGCCAGAGGGGACAGTAGATGATGGCACGTGTGAAAACTACATGGACCAACAGCACGAAGGTGAGATATAAGCTTTATTGGAGGTATTTTGTAGCACTGAAAACAAGAGAGAAGGTTTTTACGAGAGGGAAGGTTTCAAGGACAACTGGTTAGTTTGGATGATGCACGTCTCATTAACTTTCACACCTCCAATAAAGAGCGGCGCAGCTGCTTTGTCTGGGATTTTCTATTTGGAAGCTTCCAAGATCGGGCTTAACCCACGTGTAGGAAAAACACCCGAGAGGATTTCAGCTTGAACTGAAACGGCAGTGAAAACACTGCAAACGTGGATCGCATTAGATTGAATGACATGCGGTCTGTCTGTGTTGTGCCTCCAGACTCTTCCTCTTGACGTATGAAAGCATTGTGAAATGTCTTATTGTTTTCTGTTTGTGCGATGCACCTGCGCTTGCCCACGTTGAACTTGTGTTCTCCGCCTCAGGTAGCTGCTTTGCGATTGTGATTAAATTGCTCTTGACTCTTGACGCTGCACGTCGTCAGAAGGAAATTCTAAAATCCAGCTGGACCTTCTAATAGGATGCTGGGTGGTTATGTGATCTCACTAAATTTAATACCGCTGTAGCATTATCAGTGCTGTCTGCATTACCTCACCAGGCTGATAAGGAGTGTGTTCTCCCCAGCAGTCTGGTCTACCAAAGATTTCCATCTCTTGCTTCATCCACAGAAGTGTCTGCTTAAATAACGTGTCCTGCTCACTCTCACTCCTGCACATTTGAAAAAGAGAAATTGTTTAGAAAGTGCTGAAGAAAAGGATTAGATTCCCTTCAACTTAATATGTTTCCATGTGCTTGTCCAAGAGCTGGGTACTGTAATATATCACTACTTTTATGTAAGAGTGCAACTGCCTGTCTTTGGTCACTTCAATTCATTGGTTTTTGTTTCATGACCACGTTTCCATTTTTACTGTAATGTGACAGAATCTGTTATTAATTAAGAAGAGTGACTTCAGATAATGGTGGCTCGCTGAGTCATGGCTTTGATAAGACTCCCTGCTGGAGTCTTACTCTTACCCATATTTGGTGAAACTGACCATCTGCCTGCGACGAGTTTAAATCAGTAACGCAGAAATGGAATATGATGTAGAGCTTCATTGTCTCGGCAAATGATCAAGCGTGGAAAGAAGTATTTCATTGTCCCCTTTGCGCCAAACTGATGTGAATATCTGTGCAGGCAAGGCTTGAATAAACATTTATATTACCCCACTCAGCAAAACACATCATCCAGACTCTCTGAAGAATTTCAAGTATTTCTCTCGAGTGTGACGAAGCACTATAATTTCCAAGAAAGAGCAAGTGGCCAGGGCTGAGAGACATACCAAAACTTTACAAGCTGGAATTTAGTTTTATGAGAATAATCCCTATATGCGCATGATACGCGCAGGAACCCACGAAGAATCCTCTCCAATACAACTTCCTCCTCCGTTCGAGACAGCCTACTTCGTCCTCTGGAAAATTCCACTCAGCCGTCCAAGACCATGTCCTGCGATAAGAAATTATTCCTGATGGTGACAGAGAAAATAACATTTTGGGATTTTTTTTAAGAGGCTGAAAATCCAAAATGAGTTATAAAGTTTACAAGCTTCTGTTGGTTTTATTATAAAATGTGACAGATATTTCAAACCTAGTGCGACTTTTTCAGGTCACAAGCTCCACTCCATTAAACTGACAAACTCCCTCTGCTCAGGTTTAGTCACAATTCTTCCCTTCATAGGCAGTCAAATTCTTTCTTTTCTTCTTTTTTTCACATTTTCAAACTGGTAGTGATTGCACAAAAATGAATTTTTTGTGAGGGGGGGCTGCTGGTGGGGACGGCAGGACTGTTGTTATACAACATCAACTCTTTCTTATGTAACAGGTAGCAGTGGAAACGTAAGGACACTCTGAGGGCCGTCTCTTTCTAACTAGGGACTAAAGAATGTTGACAGTCTAGGATTCAAATGTATTTATGAAGGTGTTTTGAATATATTTAAATTATATAGTTATAGGTATATATATTTTTTAGTTAGTTAGGTATATATATTTTCTGTCAAAAAGAATTACAGCTCCACAGAGCATTTTAGCTCCTATCAGCTTATTGTTTTTGGTTTGCCTGCCCGTAACTTCACTGTTTTGGTTCAATCTCACTGCTCTCATCGCCGTTTTTGGCCACGCTGAGCAGCTTTTTTCCTTGACAGAGCTTTAAAAACACACTGTACAGTACCTGCCCAGCACTTGACAGCACACAGACATGGTTAGCAGTCGGATGGTGAACATAGTGGAACATTTAGCAGCTGAAGAGACAGATCTTTTTTCTCTGGAGGGCAAAACAGCTAAAATGTTGCTCTTTGCCTTCTGAGTGTGTAAATAAGAAACGCTTTGCTAACACCATAATAACGTTATATGGTGATGTGCTAGTACTAATCAGACACACTCACTCCTGTCAGATTGTTACACTCCTATATAAATGTTCATAAAGTATTTTGGAGAAGCAATACGTTTAAAGTTGTAAGCTACCCCTGTCCCAAGTCTCAGTGCTAAACTAGCTCATATTCAGAGCACAGGCATGGTATCCATGGTAGGGAATCAAAATAAGCAACACTGCCAACAAGTTCAACAGGTTATGATATGTCAGAGTGATGTGTTCACTACTTGTTTCAACTGCCCCCAAGTGTCCAAACTGTGTTTTTGCAGGTTAAAAGTACAGTACAAATTATACTTTAATACAATACTTGAGTAAAGGTACTTGGTTACTTTCCATTACTTATGCAGTAGTTGTTGCTGGTTTATTGTCTTTAAAAGTCATAATGATGGGCCACCAATAGGCATGATCACGATCATTATTGGTGATTACTCATAGCAGTGGTAGTAGGAACATCATAGTGACACCAGCATGGTAGAAGGAAGCAGCAACGGCATTTGTAAACTGGCTGATATCCAGTTTCCAATAAAAAAAAAACCCAGCCTGATAGATCAGCCTGACCTGAGCACAGTCTGTTCTTTGTTTACAGTGGAGACTTAACAGCAGCAGAGGAGATGTGAGATCAGACCCAGCCTGTGGTAAATCATGACTCAGCAGTGTAGCATGATAAGGGAAAGCTGTTCGAACAAGCCCGGATGACAGAGGGATGAGAGAAACTGTATGTCTGCTCGTTTCTGTCCGCAGGTCAATCACTCTGCTCTCTGCGTGATCTAATGTCTGTGTTTACTCTTTATATCCATGGATGTGTCCCATCACAGCTGTGTCACTGATCTGATCACAGTGTCCCGTGTTTCCACCCTTTCACCTGGATGTCACTGATGTCTCACTGGCAGAATGTTTGCTGCGTTCACTTGTCTCCTACTGCCCTCCAGTGGATAAACCGCAGGCCGCTTCAGCTGTTGTGACTAACGGGTTCCATTGGAGGGCAGCATAGAAACACACATTTCCTCATTGGAAATCATTTTTCCCAGGAGGAAGATGTTTTCTGAACATTTCTTCAAGCTTCATAAACGTTCTGAGCAGTCACATTTGCAGTATCAATAGTTTGAATGAGTTCATTTGTGAGGTGACAGACACACCTCGAATCAAAGTGATGTGTCAACAGACAAACAAAGAATTCTTAAATATGAAAATGAAGACAGACCTATGCAAAGATTTCAACTCATTACAAACTATAACATAGATGTTTGCATACGTGTTCAGCGTCCTTTAATGTGACACACCTCAGACAGATGCGCCCACATGATTGGTCTGATAAGTCACATGATTAGTTAAATTGAGGTCACCATGTACACATGGAAGAGCCAACTTTGAGTGAGTTACCGTCATGACAAACACAGAACAGCACGGAGCAGCTCTTTATGCATTCACAGAAATCTAGTAACCCCGCGTGTCCTTACATGATTAACACCAGGCTGAGGCTTTCAACAGCATATGCATGGACACATTTGACATTGTTGATAATGTGGTACAGGAAAAAAGCTGAGTACATAATTACAAGCTAAAAATATTGTTTGTTTTTTTCTCTGTATTGGTGATGAACTGGCAACTCCTCGCCTAATGTCAGCTGGGATCAGTTCCATCCCAACAAGACCCTGAGAAGGATAAGCGGTTATGAAAAATGGATGCATGGAGAGGCACAAAGAAAAATATCAACATGAATAAACAGAGGCAGATACAACAGAACACAATGAGACACTGAGATGACTAAACTTATATGATGGGGAGGGATGGGTCTCACATAAGGGGTTACCACGGTTGTCCTGGAGAAGTGGGGTGGCTGGAAATGTCAGGGACCACTATAAATCTACTGTAAATGTAGCATATGCCTGATAGAGAAGCTATTTAAGGTAGAAAAGTTCCATTTTGGGTGTTCATTTATGTCTTCTCTTTCAGAAAGTAAAGCTGAGCTTAGCAAGACTCTGAGTCTATTATTTCTGGCATGTGGTCTCATATATTTTCCACAACACTATCCGCCTTTGTGTTGCCCTGTGTACCAAAACAAACAGTAAACAGAAGGAAAACGGCTTAATGTTCACCAGAGGGAAAAAATACAGCAGAGCGATTGAACCTTGTTTACAACATCAAATGGAAAAAGCAAGATGGCGACGTCGCCGTTGTGTTATACTAACTGGAGTATTAAAAAATGTACAGACGTTATGTAAGGGAGTCATATTTTCCAGCCCCATGACTTCATTGTACACTACGACTGACACTGCACAGTGCAGCACAGTTGGATCTTTTCCTTCCTCTTCGCTCGCAGGTGTCCGTTGCAGAGGAGAGCTGTACATACCTCTTATCTCTGAGTCATTAACTGATAAAAACTCCACTCTGCCGTCATAACATCGCCTGGTCACAGAGGTACAGGGAGCCACAATGCTGCTATTGACAAGGAAGTCAGCTCTCGTAATTTATGTTAAACACCAGGCCTGACTCAAAGGTGTCGAGCTGGAAACGCTGTACTCTGTGGTGGAAGGAAAGAGCCAACACGCCTGCTGACCACTCCTGTGAGAAAAAGAAAGGAAGAAATCCCCTTAATTTTCCCACTGGAAGATGTAAATCAGGCCCTGATTAATTTACTGCATGGAGCGCTGGAAATAAGTGTGTCACTACTTAGTGTGATCTGACCAGGCATCAGAAAATTTTATATCTAAGACTTTTAATGTATTTTTATTGATTTGCTACAGCATGACACAGCAGCTGCACAATAGATGTTCAACGCCTCATTTCGCCTACATTCAACTTAGTGAAGGAATTTTATGTTTGACAGCTGGCAACACACAAACAAGAGTTTACAAGTGTGTGGGTGCCTTATAGGATGTCACGATCGTGGCCACTCTACTCTCTCTCTCTTGTTTTCTTCAGAGGAAATGTATTGCTGTTGTGCAATTTCACATATGAATACATATAAATTTATACATGCATAAATAATGCGATAGCAGATGACTCTCTTTAAGTTTACTTTGATGGTCAGCTGGATATCAGCACATTGCCTTAAATAAAATGATACCAACATTTATATGTGGTCGTTTTTCATGTATTTCCTGAAACTATTAAAAGTTTTAAGCTTTTAAAGTGTAAAGTTGAATTCAGGGTTGTAGAGGAACATTTCTGATCATTCAGTGATACAGCTGATCTGAACTCTTAGGCTCATTTCAAAGACCTGCATAAGCCTGTGTTTACTGTGTTGACACCCCTGATCACCATCTGGGAATGAAATTGTTGCTTCTTCATTCATCATCGTGTTGCTCATTGCAGCATCACATCTTTCTGCCTATGTTGTCATTAAAAATGTGGAGCTCCACACTCATTAAAACAGTCCTGAGAGACTAATCACAAGTCTAAGTGTAAGCTGTGTGCAGTAATGAATCGGAATGACAACTTGGACACATAAGCACAACTGCAGTTGCAGCTGGAAAAGTGTTCTCCTGCACAGAGCATGCACTGCCTACATGTACCAGCATGCATTGTGCGTGTTTTGCGAAGACAAACTATGAAAACATGTCACATGTGAGAATGAGCTGCTCTTTTTCAGCTGTTGGCATTTGTGAATGAAGTGCACTTTTGCGTGCAGATGGGGAGAATCGTGCAGAACAATGGATGGCCTCATATAACCCTGTTAGCAGCTGTTAGCATCACTGTTGGAAACTAGGCAAGAAATACCCAGCAATGATGTTTTTAAATTATTAGCATATACAGTCCTAAACTCTATGATGTGACCTCTCCCATCAGCCCAATGTGCTTCAGTGTTCAGGTACAATTACAAATGTTAGCCTGCTAGCATGGCTAACTTTATATGTAACTTCACATTTGCAAACAGAATTAAATCATGAATTCTCTCACAATCTCGTTTTATCCTTGCTGGCATGGTGATATTAGTGTTTAGCCTTACATCCTCGCAGAGCTGTTAATTGTCAACTGAAACTAGGCCTTGTGTTGTAGCCTGGTGAAATTCGAACACAGATGACGCTTCCTGCAGACACTCTGCAGGCAGGCAGAACAAAACAAACAGAGACACGGTGTAGGACAAACACTGTGGCACACATTCATGGAGATAAGGGTGGAGAACTTTACTTTCTCTCTGCATGATGTTGTTCACCCAAAAGACTGAAGGTGTTCATGAGAGAAACATTTACTTTGGCTAGCCCAGAGTGATTTCAGGGTAGATTCTATACTGTGCATGCTGTTGCATACTGTTTTATTGTCCAGGTAAAGACAAAAAAAACCATCTCACTGAATACCTGTAGCACCCTCTGTTCAGTAAAACCTCAAATGACCATGTGGAGGCAGTAAATTCATGACCACAGCTGCTGAAGCTCTGAAACCTGGTTCACATGCAAACTGTTTTTATTTGGTGTATTAAATTCTGACCCTTTTGTCAACAGAACAAAAGACTTTTTAAAGTGCCTCGGCATCTCCAGCCACAGTCACTGCTCAAATACAAAAGACATACATTAGATGGTTATACTCATGTTTGCTTGTTAATGTTTATCAGTGAGCAGGCAGGCCACCACAAAACTGCCATCATTGTGTTAATTATCAAGTTATTGTTGCGTCTAATCCACTCTGATACAATTAAGTAGTTTCTCACCACATGCCAACATACTGTATATGAGTCATAGTGAGATGAGTATGTATATATCTACTATTGAGCTTAACTTTGTGTCAGTTAACTTCACGTGACATTTATCAGGGTGGATAAGAATAAGAATATGAATTCTTATTGTCAGCGTATGTTTTGATCTCCAGTTTTCATAGATGTGTTCAGTCCTGCATAATCTGACTGCAGATCACAGTACAGTTTTCAAACATCATCTCCTCATACAGTGTTTGTTAGCATGGCGCTTCTCGCACACTGTCACTGTCTGGTTCTTATCCTGTTTAGTTTTCTGGTGTCAGAGGATTCTTGCAGTTAATTTCTTTGTTTTTTATTCAATGTGAAGACGATGAAAACAAACCTATGAAAATATAAAGTATGTTTTGTGAAGTTTTACTTTACTAGAAGTAAAAGAGCATTTGCGCAGTCAGAATGTTTTTCTTGTGTGAACAACAGTGATGTCAGAAACAGAGCTATTGGAATCTACATCTTAGCCTTTCTCTGTATAAACTACAGGTTATGATCCGCTTTTTAAAATACAAAATGTAAAATTAGCTGTTCTTGTATCAGCTGAAAAAATATCCACATCATGTATCCCCACTGCAGAATGTTTGTATTGGTGATTAAAGTTATTGTCACTGTGATTCGAATGCCGTCAGCCTTTGCAGTTTGCAGGCTTTAAACTCAGTCCTGTTTAGCATTCAGTAATATTTGTAATAGTGTCGGATCAGGATGATAAAGTATCACACTGAACTGCATGCAAATCCAAGGAGGTATAAACTGTACCGCTTTAATGTTTAGCCAGTTTATCATTACAACCCATGTGTGTAAAAATGTATCCTGACCTATGTCACGTCACATCTCACAGCACGGGGAAACTATATTTTCACTGAGACGGTTCACGTTTTTTAACAAACAGGAGCGACGATCTGAAGGCAAACAGTCTGTCAGCTTCAGCCACGAAACAGTTCAAACGTTAGGATGGGAGCTTAGTCTAAAACACCAGACACAAATTGTTTAGCAGAGCTTGCTTCCAGCTATTCTTCTCTCCTCTGCTTCAAAACACAAGGCTGAGATGACTCATTTGTTTCTAGTTTGCTCAAAATCTTTTATACAAATTTCAGCACATCAATTTGAGTAGAAAATAACACAATAATGATTTTTAGTGTTCTGCAGGAGGGGTTGGAGTCTGTTATCAGCTGGTTGCCGTGAGACGCTCACCCTGAGCTGTTACTTACTGGTACAGGCTTTATTTATTTCAGAGATTTTGAAGCTCAAACTGAAACAGAAACACACTTTGTCCCACAAACAAAACTCCCGCAGCTACAAATCAGAATGTGGAAACAATATAGCCTTACAAATTTGGATGATGAGTGGGGGCTTAGGGAGGAGTGACATTCTGCCTCCCTGTCTCTCTTACATGCTGCTGATGCTTCCAAAGCCTAATCTTGACTGCAGATGCAAATAGTCTAAAAAACGTCCCTACCAAACATTTGCATTTAAACAAATAGATAAAGGTCATTTTGAAAAAGCTGCCTCCTCATGACTGCACTGTGAGGTGGCATGTTTCATGTGTCCCTGCCCTCCTCACAACGTAGTTAAAGCTCCCACCGTGGCACGCCACTCAGTATGGTGCTGCACACTGGGATTTAGCTACTGTAGGCAAATACAGCCAGAGAGGGAGAACAGAGAGGCCTCTGTGGGTGTGTGTGTTTGTGTGTTAGACTGCTCTGCTTCTCAGCATCATGGACACAGGTAAGAGCCAATCATTCATATACAGGCTGACAGCTGCTGTCACTATGATTGTTAGGCCCTTTCTGCATGTAATGTTTCATAGAATTTTAGCTTATTTTATATTTTAAAAGTGATTGTTCTGTTTTATTATTCTTATTCTTATTCAGTGAGGTTGATCTTTTATTTTGTCATTTCATGCTGCTGCTGTTTTTAATGTATAATAATGTAAGCTGCATGTGTTCTGACTGTTTTTATGTGCTTATATGCTTATATTTTTATAAGAAATATGTTACAAGAAATGTATCAGCTGGGACAAAGTAAGATGTCTCCTCCATACAACTCACATAAACCAGTGTTTGATATTTGAAAGATTCTTTTAATATCCTCGCGGGTCATAATATGACAATTATTATGATTCATATTGTATGTTTGAATATATAATAATACCTAAGAGGATGACCTCGTGGCAAAGCAGCAAAGTGCAAAATATTTGTATTTTTTTGCCGCGATCTAATGTAAAGAACATTTCATATCCTCAAGAATCTCATTGGATGAGCAAAGTTTGGTCTTATCTAAAATATCCATTCAAAAAAATGGGAAGGTTTTTGCATGCAATTTCCGTTTGCATCATAAAGTTTGCATTTATGCTTCTGCTTCCCAGGAATGTCCCAAAATCACACCAGCACACATTTGAGATTTGTTTAATTTTGTGTCATCAGTTCATAATCTGGATTAAACCCAGTCATTCTTTTTTTTGCACGTGTTTGGAATAAACTGCCTCTTTTTAGCAGTCCATTTGCATCGACCAAACCAAAGGCAATTTCCATGACATTTACACACCAATCCCAAACAGCCATTCGCCTATATGAATAAAACTGTGACACAGTCAAATGAACACACATTTGTGGGTATGGATGAAAATTTGTATGAAGTCAAACTGTTTCATGGATTTGTATCCCCCCCCCTCCTCCGCTCTGTCTAGAATATTCCAAACGAGTGTACCAAGGCGTTCGAGTGAAGCACACAGTCAAAGACCTGCTGGCGGAGAAGCGATCCCGACAGACAAATGGACCCAGATACAGTGTAAGCATAGTCTCCTCTAAACCGTTCTGCTGCTTTTGTCCCGTCCTGTCTCTCCTCACTTCATTTTTCTCCCAAACCAAACAGTGAAGCCACAGTTGACATTCTGTTGGTGGCACAATTAAGAGGTCGCCTTTTTTTAAAAAAAAATCCCCTCTCCTTGTTTACATTTTGACTTTTTTTTGTGGGCCAACGATCCATGGTTGATCCATTGACCACCTGTACCCACCCCCCTCCACCCCCCCAACCTCTGTCTTTGCTCCCCTCGAGCGCCTGCAAAGCCAATCTGTAAATAGCAGAGCACGGTGTGTGTAGAGAGAGACATAAAGCGCAGAGTCCCGTCCTGACCTCACAAAAGAACCACTAGACAATGCTCGCTGTGGTGATGGCCATGATCTCCCCCCTGAGGTAGGAGGCTGCGGGGCGCGGTGGGAACACTTCGGTGGACGGGTAGCACAGGGAGACAGAAAGAGGGCAGTGAAGGAGGCTGCCTATGCAAAGTTTGATCCAGGCACACCTGCCACCTGTCATTGTCCTCTGCCGTGTACAGGCCGCAGACAAGCCTCCTATTGTTGTCTCAGAAACACACACGCCAACACACCGACACAGCCAGAGAGGTTAGGCTCTGCTTTAGACGTCTGCATGCACAAGCAAGACCAGCTTTTCTTTTTCTTTTTTTTCTCACAAAACCGCCTGTCAAAAGGCTTTCATGGGACACCATTCACTGTTTGTTTTCTGTGTAGCATCGGCATGTCCACTCCATAGATATGCGGGCCACTAACAGAGACTGTGTGTGCCAGTTCATCTTCAGCTGGACTTTTAGCTAGAGTTTTGTAACTTGTGTACTTCAGCAAAGAGGTCACAAACACTCGGGGCCGTGCTGTGTGATGTGAAGGGGGGAGTTCTGAGTGGGAGGACAGTGAGGCAGCAGTCATTCTTGGCTGTGCTGGTGACAGACTGAAGTTTTATTTAAATACAAATTCGAGCTGCTCTGAAAGATGAAAAATACATGCGGTCGAGCTCAGCTTCAGTTGGCAAAGTCAAACAAACACTGTTTCAGGGTGCAGGTGGCAACCGGCAACTTGAGATTACAACTGTTCTAATTTCATTATATCTCTTATTTTGAGTTCAGGCACAGTTTTAGTCTGTTTTAGCATTTTGATGCAAATTATGAATGCATCCTCTGATAAATGTCATGTCTCTGTGCTGTCCAGAAACTAAAGCTACAGAAATGTTTCCAGTAGGACTGTCACAATATATGATATAAATATCAGATATGACTTTAACATAGATTCAAAAGAACATTTGAGAAGAAAAATTATGCTATAAATTAAATGAATCTTTCTTTTTATTTTATTTTTTTGGCAAAATAATTACGTACAGAATCTGACTGTAGTGAGTCTGTAACCATAATTATATGTGAACCACAAAGAGAGAACAATGATTTAAGCGCTGCTAGGTTATTCACATGTGTATTATTAAAAAGACAGATTCTCAGTGCTGATATATCATAACAGACCTCTGTAAAAATGCCAAAAGTGTTTCTACTTTGGCAGAAAACATGTTTTTGTGTCACTCGTATTAAGAAGCTGAGTTGAATTAGGTACTCTATCAATGAGCCACACGTTTGCATTACCATCAACACACACACACACACACACACACACACACACACACACACACACACACACACACACACACACACGTACACTATGGTTTATTTTGACTCAATCCCACAGACACCATCCTGCTGGCTTAATTACCCACCAGCACCCGAAATGTGATTTAATCCACAGCTGAAAATAGTCCCCAACAAACGCACCCTGACCTCCGAGTTGAGTAAGCGGTAAAGACCTCAGCTTGTTTTTAAAAGCAAGAAAACTTTATTTAAGAGGAAATTACATCTTTGGTAGGAACCAGTGGACTTGAGGCTGAGAGCTACAGACAGGGTAGAAAACAGGTTGTTGTTGGTTTTGGACTTGTTGTGGCATTTGTTGACAATAAGAAAAAAGGTGGAATAACACGTGGTATGCTCTTAAACTGCCAGAAACCCCAGATCAGATCAGCTTCTCACAAATATTTATGTGAGCACACTTGCATTGTTTGAGTGCTGAGTACTGACATCACCTCACGAAGCCAGAAATTAATGTTGTGAAAGCAGAACACACTGTGCAAACCAATTGACATCCACCATGTGGAGGCAGCAGTGTGATGAAGGGGAGACGAGGGTCTCTGTCAGGGGTCAGTGAGTCCACACAGGAGACAGGAATCCTCCCGCTGTTAGAGGCTGTTAAATAGACAGGTTACAAAATACTGGAAGTTTGCTTCAGTTTGATAATTACAGATTCAGCAGAAAACATTAAAGTTGAATTTGCATCTGCACTGTTAAAGGTGTTATTTTTTATTTCAAAGCGTTTCACTGCAGAGACTTTCAAAATAAAGTGGCTTTTGCAAACAAAATATATAATCCAGCATTAAAGTGAGAAGGAAAATATGACATTCTTACTCTTACAAGTTAAAAGTCGAATTAATAAGCAATTAAACACACATTTCACTTGAATACAGTTTTTGCTGCTGCAGTCAAATGTGGCGTTGTAACCAGGAGCTAATGGTGGCTAATATTAGCAAATAAAGCTGTGGAGCTGGTTTTAATGAGCCAGTTTCCCGACTTTTCTACTTATGTCACACAGTGTTTTAGCATTGACCTTTCCTTTAACTGCCACTTGTCACCACAGCAAATGGTGACATACAGTACTCTTACTTTAACTGTTGTTTTTGTAATGAATAAATAATATATTTGAAGTAAATAAGTAATTTTAAGTCATAATCAGGTGTTATAAAGTAGTTTGTATCATAAAATGATTCTAAATGCCCTATTATAAGTCCAATATCTATTCACAAGCCCTACTGACATCATACTGGGCTGTATGTGCAGGTATCTGGCCTTCAGTTCAGCATCTTTTCAACGTTTACTTGTCTGTTTATAAATGACTTATGAAGACATAATGATGCACAGAGACACACAGTAACTGAAGCCATACATGTCCTTATGTTACCTAATGCCACCCTTTATCTCTGGGAATAAAAGGCCATTGAGAGCGAAGAGCAAACTCTGACCGCAGAGAGCCGGCCTCCTCATGTTGGGGCATGGAGAGCTGCGGTGAAAAACGTAAAGTTCTTACATCATTTCACTTCATCTGCTTCTCTTTTCTCACAGTGTTTCCATTGAGGTGTCGTGCCCAAACATGCTGCGGTTACATAAATGATCTAGGACTGTGAGAAATGAAGCCGGTGACATTTTACATGGCTGAAGACGCTGCATGAGGCCTCTCTGGGTCAAACATTTTAATGCTGACCAAGATGATAAAGAGAGAAAACTGAGAGAATGCGTCAACAGCAAATCAGAGCAGTTCAGACAGCAAATAATATGAGAGAAACAAAAACAGGGCTCATTTTTGAACACTGGATAAATATAAACCTGTGATTAATATAAAATAAGTAGAAATGGGTGTGTCTATTTCTAATGCATCAGCGTGCATCAGATACTGTGGTCAGATGGGTGTTTTGTATAGGAAGGAAGGAGTTTTTCTTTGAAAAAATACTAAATAAATCCATCATCATTATCCTCCTCCACCCCCTGCCTCCATCACCACAAACACACACAAACACAAGCACGCACACACTACCGGACTGATCCGAGCTTGAGCGAGGCTTATTTCCATACGCAGCCTTCAGAGATGCACTGAGCCGTACCTGGGCCACATGAGGAAGTCTTGGCACTGGCAAATTACATTCAAATTCTGGCCTCAAAATTTGCTTGCCTCCCAGCCAACACAGGCTTAATATCAACTCTTTCATGTTAGCAATATGCAAACGAGAGAGCCTATCCCATCAAACCCTGTCTTCATGGCTCTGCGCTCTGAGCTCTGTGACTCTGCACGAATCTCTAACTGCTTTTATAAGAACAAGAGACAATGTGTTTGTGCTGATTAGCGAGACTAAAATGTGACATTTGTTAGCGATATAATAAATTGTTGATTCTTGGTCAAATATGAGTAGGTGAAGCAGCTAACAGGAACAGGATGCAGTGCACACAAACAGATCATAAGTCAGAGGATATAAACTCTGCAATGGTTCACCTATAAATTCATGCTGCGCAGCCAAACTTTCTGATAGACATCGTAAATCTAGAAAAAAATACCAAATATGAAACCAGGAACAGTCACCAGCTTCCGCCTGCATTTTCAACATCAGACTACAATTTACGATTTCTAACAAGAGTCCTGGAGTCTGGAATTCAATTCCCAGTAATTTTGTACATTTCGGACTCCAGAGATATGTCTAGAAATTCCTCAGAGTCAACTCTACAACGTCTCTGTTTTGAACACTATTGTAGATTCTGCTTTGCTCAGATGAATGTAGATACTTAAATGTGACATGACGTAATGATAACACCTTCCAGAGCATGATAAGTCCTGTGGCTTTCTTTCTGCCACTGCATGCACATATTTAGTATCTTTCTGTGTGAATATTTCCCTGTATTTTAAAATGTTTGATCTGACTTTTTATATTTTATCTTTAACTTGTGCCATTATAAAAAGCAAGCATGGATTTTGGATGATATGTTTAAAATGACATCAGAATTGAGTTGTAACTTTTCAGATCAAATCCTCAAAGGACCATTGCTTTTGTTGTATTCATATTCATAATTATGTTTTCAGTAGTATATAATTCAGTATTTTAGGAAAAACTAAAGTAAAGTAAAAAATACTACCTCCAGCTCAGGGGTGTAAATAATCAGCGTGGTTGCACTGGGGCTTGTGGGCTACGGGGGCGTCCATTGAGTGAACAGGTCCTCTAACAATGTGTTAGGCAGATTCAGGCCCTGGTGACTGATCCAGATTAACACGTCAGAATCATGTCGTGTTCAGAGAACTCATGTTCAATTAAAAATGGTGCCATTTGTTACATCGGGCCTGGAAAGGGCAAACCAATCGTTTCCTCTCTTTTTATAAAATGATTTTTATTCTACATAATCTAGAATTTTTTCATTGTCTTTGATGTTTTGACATATGTCATGATGATTGCTGGGTGTGTTCTGATGTTGTCTCTGTTAGTAACCTCTTTGATTGGGAAAATGATTTTAAAAATATTATAATAATACTTATAATAGACTCCAGAGAAATGAGATATTGCTCTAATGCTTGGTGTTAACATAGCCAATATTAAATGAATCCAGAGAAAGCTCAGGTGGTTCTTGCATTTTATAGTAATTAAATGAGAACAGCAACAGCCCACTGAGTTTCACTGAAATGAAGGAAATGTAACAAAACCTATTGCTTGTTTGCAAAAAGGAGATTTAAGTCACTCGATTTGAGTCAAAATTGTTACTCAATGAAACCTTGATTTAAAAGATATAAAGAGACACAAACAACAAGAGCTGCTCTGTTGCTATAATGTACCAGGCTGTTTGTTTTAGGACTAAATCCAAGTGAAGAGCCTGACTAGTCCTGAGCTTAAGTGAATTTGTCTGAAACAACAGTCAACGAAGAATCTGGCACGTGACAGAAACAGCACATTTCACTGCATTCTGCTAATATTCGTCTTCACCAACTTCTCCATCATGCGTGATTATCTTTATTTCTCTGCCACAGGGAGGATCGACCACTCCACCTTCGTTTGTCCAGATGCCAGGTGAGACTTCAACACTCTACCGGCACCAAGACAAATCAGTCAGCACTGTCATTATTACTTCACTTAATACTAATAACACTTTGAGTCATTTTTCTTCAAAGCCTCTGTAAAAGTGTGTAAACACTGTGGTTAGGCATGATGTAGATGAGAGTATCATTGCTCAAAGCTTCATATTGCTTTCTGCAGGCTCTCACATGCTGCCCAGCTACTACGGCATGAGGCGTCCCTTCATCTCAGACTCAGACTTCTGCTCGTCCACCAAGCAGTTCTCCCCTGACTATTCGTCCACACTTGGTGGTAAACCCCTGGGCTGCGAGCCCTCCAGCATGACCAGCTACTCCTCCCTCATTGACAGCTACTACCCAGAAACCTTTGGTGATTACCGCAGCGCTGCTGCCTTCTCCAGCTCTGGGGGATCCTTCCTGCCTTCGTCGGCCCTCTCATCCCTGCTGCCTCCCTTTGGTGGAGAATCCTCGCATTTATTTCTGGTAGGATTGGGTGATTCTGTGCAGGGTGAAGGAGGTTCATGGTGAAAATGAATTGTTAATTTTTTGTAAAAATCCACCTAAAATCAGTTGAATCCACATTTCTCCTGAAAATATAATACATAATAATATAATACATAACTATCTAATTAACAGTATATCCTCATTGTAAGTGACCTCATGTTGTTAAAAGTATGCACATGCACAATTCTGATATAAGTGTCAGCCTTTCCAGTGGGTCATCTTTTGTCTTAAAGGACAGCTTCAGAACTTCACAGAGTTCAAAGCCTTTGTCTTAAAACTATTATCATGAGCACTGAAGAAGTGTTTAGTGTGAATATTAAATGAATACAGAGAAAGCTCAGGTGCTTCTTCCTTCTGAAATACAGTTTTTTAACTAGTGAAAACAGCTTTTCTGTCACATATGACTTCACGTTCCTCAGTCAGTTTTGATCTTTGGTGTGCTTATGTTCTTATTTCAAATTTTGGTACTGTGTGTACACAGAAAAGATGGTATGGCATGTAGCACTGGTTAGACTGAAACAAGTGTCAATTCTGCTATATATCATGCATCTAAACCAAAAGTCCAGTTGCTGAACTGTAGTCTACACAGTCTGACCGCAGATTAGTATTCAACACGTATGAGAGAGAAATGTCAGGCATTGTATTCCACACCATGGTTGACAAAAATAGTGCAGTCAGAGTGGAAAGACATGGGCTCTTGCAAAGCTTGATGTAAGACACTGCAGAGCATTGTGGGAATTATAGGCTCACCAGCTTGACCCATACTGGCGACTTCAAGTCACAATGTGTTGATCTTTTTGTTAGAGCCATTTTGCATAAATAAGGTGATAAATAATGTGGATTTGTTGCATACTGCATGTGTTGCAAGAGGTTGCAAGAATGCCTATTGGTTGATAGTAGCTGCACTCTGTATGTATGCGTAATTTGTTTTTGGTTGGGGAAAAATGCCGGCGAGGAGAGCACAATAGTTTTTGACTGTGCTCGTGATTATGATTTTTTTTTTTTTTTGATTACTGCAGTTTTTATTGATTGTCATGTTCAAAAGAAATGTTGAATAAATCACAAGAAAGAGAACATCCTCATGCTCCATAGCTCCGGTGTGTGTTTGAAAGTAAAAAAGACAAAACCACACTAACACTTTTGTTGTTTATCTTGTTAGTTTCCCTACTTTGTGCAGATATTTGTTGTTTTTTTGGTTGTTTGTTTATGACTTGATGATTTAATATGATTTGACAGTTTCTGCTTCCTCCAGTGGAAATACATGAATGAATCATTCATCCTCTCCTCTCTTGTCTTCCTGCCTCAGAGAGACTCATGGGAGCAGGCAGTTCCAGAGTCAGTATCCCAGGTGGAGTCTCTGTGTCCGGACAGTCTAGCCTCCGTCAGTGTCCCACCCTCCATGCCAAGCCCAGAACCTCCAGGGAGCCCCTCCCAGTACCGCTCACCCAGCCGCGGTTCCTCCATGGGCCCCGTCTCCAGCAGCCAGCCCTACACCTTGCACTCCCTGGAAGAAGTGCACTACCACCCATTAACCACCAGCAGCACCTACCCAGTCCCCTCCACCTCCTTCCCCTGTCCCCCTTACATGAGTAGCACCGTCAGCGACCTGGTGTCCAAGATGGTAACAGAAGAAGCAACCGATGGCCATGCTAGCCTACCCCCCAGCAGTGAGACTCACTCCTGCTGGGCCAAAGAGGACGGAGTGAGCTCGTGGTCACCCTATGAGATCAGGAGGGCCTACTGACTCCGGGGGAGGGGGAGGGCTGAGGTCCAGGATTTAGAAGAAGCTGGAGGTTTCACAGACAATTAAACACTGATTTCAACAAGCAGTTGACAACACAGAGAAAACTCACTCAGTCAAACTGGCTGTGAAATATTATGTTGATGGGACGATTTCAGTACATTTACAAAGACAGGATTCAAGCTCGAATATGTTGGTAGTGAGTGTGGCAGCCCATGTGGATCTGATCCTGTGGGAAATTCTGCCTTTATTTAAATACAAAACACAAAACAAAAAAAATGTTTTTTTATCTTTGATTTGTATATAAAAAAAGGGGCCATCAGTTTCATGGTGTGTAATATAAAGACTTTGCTTGTGTGTGAACATGACCCTTAAACTTACAAGATACTTTTACCCTGAGGAGAGGTATTAGTGTAGCTTCCAGTGGGTACAGAGTAAGATTGTGGAACAGCTCAACTAATATGTACAGCATACATGTCTATATATTGTGTTTAGGTGGAAATAAACATTCAAGTAGAGATTACAAAATGATGTGATGCTGATCTTTAGTAAAAAATACAAATAAAAAAACACCTCCAACACACACTTGAACGCTATGTGACGAATGACAGAGAAGACAAACTTGACCAAAGCCTCTAATATGTCTCACGCTGAAAGCTTTATTGAAGCTTGATGAAAGAGAATAGAGGATTCGTCAACACACGTGTCATGATGTCATGCAACATCAATCTGTAAGAAGTTGTCCTCAATTACTGTCCTCAACACAACTACTCAATGAACTTTAATTATCGTATTTAATGTATCTACAGTCTACAGTCGGTCATATGTTTACCATTTGTGGTCCGGCATTGTTGACGCTATAGAGGCTTCTGCATTATGTACCTATGTGTTGTGTCTAGTGAGTGAGACAGCCCTATTCTCTGACCTCGGTTACCGTAGTAACAATAAGAATGGCGCCTGCTTTCCTAAACCTGCAACATGCATAAACACAAACATGCCGCTGCTCTGTATCTTAAGAAGATGAAGTGAGTCTCCATAACAATCTAAGATTTAACACAGTCCCCACAATGACCTCAAGACAAGAATATGCTCGACCCTGTGTGACCTTCATATGCAGCATGCTAGAATAGGAAAATTCCCTCAGAGATTGTTAGATATGACTTGTTACACAATTACACAAGTTTAAAAATAATGATGAAAATAAAGTCTAACGAGGACATATATGTCTGATCTCATGCTGTGGTAGATTAAGATTAAAGACTTCCGTGGACCCCATGGTAACCCAAACCGGCAACATTTCACTTTAACCCCCCAAAAGCATTCGAAAAGCTGACCACATGGTTGGAATACACTAGTTCTTACTATAATGTAGTTGTAAACAGTATATGTATTCAGTAATGTCTTTGTTAACAAGTGTGACTCAGCTATAAAAAATTAAAGCAGCCGCAAAGTTTACAGGCAAAAAAAAAAGAACAAACAAGAAAAAAAAAGTTTGATGAAGTGACTGTCCAGTGTAGAAAATACACTTTTAACTGAAGCGACATCTGCTTTGTCTTTGTATGTGTGTGTGTGTGTGTGTGTGTGTGTGTGTGTGTGTGTGTGTGTGTGTGTGTGTGTGTGTGTGTGTGTGTGTTTGTGTGTGTGTTTGTGTGTGTAGTGGGCTATCCATTAAAGCTTTTATAGGTATAGTTGTTAACAAAGATTTCAATAATTACAATAAATACAGAAAAAAACACAAATATCTGCTTAAAACTATAGGGAATGAAGTGTTACCCACAATGTGCGTCACCCTGTTCAGCTCATGGACAGTTTATTAACCATCACAATTACTGTGTTGGTTAATGAGCTCTATATTAACAGAGGGAATTGTGATCTTTTGCTAAATTACACATCACTGTTTTGTTGTTTTTTTGTTTTTTGTTTTTTTGCAAGAATTACATGAAAAGGTTGAAGTCAACTGCAATCAAAGAGAAGGCAAATAATGTATATCACTGGCCCCCAACCTGAGGGTCCAGACCCCCACTAGGGGTCGCCAGGGCTTCATGGTTTTAAGGGGTCTAGGAAAACTTTAGACATATGTCATACAGTAGGTGAAGAAAACGTTTAGTTTTAATGTTTAGATTACGTTATATAAATGTAAAATCTACCTGACACGATGAAGGCTCGGCCTCATATTGAAAAATAGAGTTAAACCAACCAAAGAGAACAGAATACTGAGAACAAAACACTCCAAAACCAACAAAAGGACGCCTATTTATATATTTTTTTAATTTTATTTAAAAAGAATAATACAGACAGGTGACTCTATACAAACATGCAATTTTCAATAAAGCGTCCAAAATGTTTCCATATCACTCGTTTACACAAACTTCCTGCTATTGTGTTCACTGTTTGTGTTAACTGCACAATTTATCCTTTTTTTCTGTGCTGTTATTGCTTTGCATTGAAGAGAATATGAATTATCCATGAAATGTGTCAGTTTAGTTTACTTTTAGATAGAAAAGGGCTGTGTGTGTCTATAACATAGCACTTCACAAAAGCTAGTTGAAATTGTTTTTTTTTTTTATTATTGAATCAGGAATAATAATAAAAAATGTAACAAACATGCCAAAACTTCAATACTGTGCTTAATACTTGTTGCACGCAGCAGTGAGGAGGACGTTAAGTAGTTCTGGTCTTTGGCCACTAGATAGAGCCCCGACACCACATCTGCAGCGGGAGAAGGGGAGCCGCTGAGCTGCAGCAAGAGGGAGCCACTGCGGGGATGTAACGAGAGAGCAGAGGAGGGATGAAGGAGGAAGGTTTCATGTGCGTAATAGAGTGACCACTTAGAGAACCTTATGAACAGTGCTTGACATCGCCAAAGAGGACTTTTATAATATTAAACTAAACATAAACATGTCTCTTAATAATATGAAATATTCTTCGTGGCGTCTCGATGCTGCTACTAGAGCCCTAACGTAATGCGGCAAATAATAATCCTAATGTAGCTGTATTACTAATTACAATTCTAACAGTCACGATCATTACACTAATAATAATGATGATGATGTTAAACAATAATAATTATAATAATATCGAGGTGAAATGACTCAAGTTTGAGAGATCACTCATTGCTCCAGATGTTTACAGCTGGATAAAGAGGACATAGTTTCTGTAAAAATGTATGTTTTTTTGTTTGTTTGTTTTTTTTGTGCGTTATTTCTAATAACTGAGTTGCTTATCACGTGCGCCACATCATTATAAATATAAAAATCTATTGCAACAATTTATACAAGCTGGTGAGAATACATTGTTGCTGTCTGATGCATAGAAGGAGCTATTAAAAGTTCTTAATGTGCCTTTTAAATACATATATATATATATTATTATTATTATCATTATTATTAAATGAAACTTTAAGTAAACCTTCTTTGTTAAGTTTAGATAAAAGTGGTGTGGAGCTGCAAACTGAAGATGTATCACATGAACAGGATCCTGACTGGAGAGATCTTCACTTGCAGCATTTTTGTAATTCTGGAATGGCAAATTTTTAATAATCTTACTTTTTTTTTAGATAGATATTGTCCTAAAAGTCAGGAAATGCTCATCCCCCCCTGGAGCCTTCTGCTCAGTGCGCTCACAGCACTTGCTGGAGGAGCTCAAGGCCTGCGATGGCAAAGATGGCTACTGCTCTTTGCCACGCCCACTTCTTCACCACTTTTTTGTCTTTTTCTCTGAATTAAAGCTTATAAATATGTTTGAATTTGTTGTCGACACGTAGAGTGGCCACGGGAAACGCGCAATAACCGAAATAAAGTGAAATGCGATGTTAAAGATGCGCAAATGAAGCATCCAGTGCTGCAGTGCTTAATGAGGGGGTGTGATGCTCTGATATTGCAAAAGGAGGATAAAATTAATAAAAGTATGGTTTCTTTTTGGTCAAAGTGTAAAATACTATTATATTACATTAAAGTGGGGCTTATTCGATGTCCATGCGAAGTGATTTTTGTTGAAAAATCGATATAAGTCTGTTGCCTCTGAATATTCAAATTGAAAGTAACGCGCAATCAAATCATTGTCAAATCATTGAGTTCTAGGGGTTTTAAATAGTAGGCATGGAGGGAGAAAATCTCAAACTAATATGTCCCCAGCTATATTACAATATTGTTGTATGCTCTGACTCTGCTGTAAGACTTTTGTGTTGAGATTTTTGGAGACTTTTGCACAAATTTCGTTCTTGGCCATTTTGCTGAGGCAGAAAAGTACGTTGTGGAGTCCCACAGGTCTTCTCCAGGGAGCCTCTCTTCATCTCAGCCATCATGTCTGGTGAGTTTCACATCGGATTTTCATCTGGAATTGGTTGAAGTTTGTTGTATTTTTTTCCTGTTTGACACAAAAAAAGAGAGAGAGAGAGAAAAAAATGTTTAGTGGCAAAAAATTAAGAGCACACAAAGAATCACGTGAGGAGGCTTTTCCTTGCAGATGTGCATTTAATGATAAATTGAAATAATATATAAGATGACCAACAGTCAAATTAAAAATCTAAGTGGTAAATCTTTGTACTTTAACGCCACCTGCTCCCTTCGTTGATGGGTGAATCAGGAGAGTTTGCACTTTTTGCATTCAAACACTGCTCCACAGTTTTATCGTCTTTTTAAGGCTTCATTATATGTTTCATGTCTGTGACCACAGTGTGCTGACATGCGCTGGGACATGCAGACTAAATATCTCCACAGACATTTTTCTTATTAAAGATTGATTACCAGCAGAACTGACATTTCAGCGGTATCTGCCCGGGCTGCTTGTGCGTAACAGGACATTATGAGTAACCGTGTTCGAGTGGGATGTGTCTGCTGTGTGATTTTGGCCCACTATTTGCCACATTTAAGACAAATCATGAAGTAGGATTTAGCTGTATGAATATTTATCAGATGAGGTTTTCGTAGCTTCGTCTCGTCTCCAAACGGCTCGCCACCCCTGACTGCGTTAAATTACGCCTTTAGGCCCTAAATTACGCGCACCTATGCGAGGCGTTCTTTCTTGGTTTCTTAATCAGGTTTCGCCTATAGGAGAAATACGGCCAATTATTCCCTCTATAAGCACCGCAACGTTTCACTGTCACATGTCGGGCTGGGGTCGGAAGTGATTTGAATAAAGTTTGGAGATGAATTATAAACACAGAGAGGCTGAAATCCTCTCGACATTTTCCAACAACAACAATCCGATCAGAGCGAAGCCCAAACTGAGCGTTTACAAAGTGAGACAGCGGTAAAACACGGAGCTCCATGCGTAAAAAGTGAACCGTGTTTTGAGAGATAGTTTGCGGCGCTGCCCTCGCCGAAACAAACACAACTACACCGCTGGTCAATTCAGCCCGTTTAACTTTAACTTCAACTTAAGTTTCACGATCGGCCGTTCAAGTTTGCGGTTTTACTTGGATCGATTTGCGGGATATTTTCAGCTCTTTGTTCGTGCGTTTTACGCGGTAGACCTGAGCGGCTTTATCCAACGTTTATCAAACGATCTAACGCATTTCTGCCACCCTATTCGCCTAAGGCTTGTTTTCTACAGACATCCCATCGCATATGAGTCTGCCATATGAAATATGTACTTACTGTAACCCATTTTTGTTCCGATTTCCTTTGTCTGGGCGGGGTGGCTCGGCAGCGCGGATCACACACACACAAGGCTGCAGCGAAAGAATGCGACGATAAAGAGACGCAGAGCCCTGCGGAGCCGTAAAGACAAAGCCCTGACCGGGAGCCGACTGGGGGGCTTTGGGGTTGGAAATACGCGGAGCCACTGCGCGCTAAGAGCACATTTTTACGCACCGCGGATTCAGGGAAAACTTTAGACTTTTGAGCGTTACGCACGGTTCAAAATACAGTTTGTCGGTTATTTTAACATTATGCTTGTGTTACCAAACGTTACCAGACGTGCATGAAAAATAAGAAAAGACAACAAACAGTTTGGCTTGGAAAAGAATCACACACAATCCACACAATCATCAATCATTTCATGAAGTGATTGAATGAAGATGTATTTTATTGAGTGTATGTCTGTTTAAAAGTGTGTGAAAGTGTGGAGGGAGGAGCGGGCTTGCAGTGAGGGATGGGGAGTCAGTGTGTTTGCTATTGTCTGCTCCACGAGGGTGATTCGTAAACATGAGGGACATGCTGTTTCTCTTCATAAGCAGATAAGCCGAGGGTGTACCAGGGAGTCCGAGTGAAGACCACAGTCAAAGAGCTGCTGCAGAGGCACAGAGCCCGCGAGGCCAACAGCAAAAAAGTCAAAACGGTAACTCCCTCCACCCCCACCCACCCCTCTCTCTCTCTCTCTCTCTCTCTCTCTCCCCCCTCTCTTTCAAGTCCATGACAAAGCAGGAGAGAGAGAAAAAAAACTGTCACTGAGCAAAGCAGTAAAATGTCCCTGTAAATGACTGACTACACTCCCAGAAAGGGATCCATTAAGCATGCACACACACACACACACGCACACACACACACGCACACACACACGCACGCACGCACGCACGCACTGAATGTTTGCACTAAATATCGGAACAAAAAGAAACTCCTCTTTCAAATTCAGATCCAAATGTTCTGAGAGAAAATATCTCACACTCTACCCCCCTCTTCCTCCTCTGCCTCCTTGAACAGATATCCCAGGCTTGCTTGGAGCTCCAGGAACTTTGCGCGTCCACTTTTCCAGGTAGGTTTACCCCACATCCAGCAAAGTCAGTCCAGAGTCTGACAGCATGCAACAAATGAGTTAAAGCAGCATTGGAATCGAACCCGATCTCATGCAATCGCAGCCTGCAATCAAAAAAAAAAAAAAAAAAAATCTGCACGCGCCCTGTAGAGATCCACACTGTATAAAATAAAAATGAAAAAAAATAAAGTGCAGTCCATTGATGAACAAGCAGCGACCAGACCTGAATCCACATAATCCAGCCATGACCAAGCACTCACATAAAAATCTAGTCAACTATTGACAGCTCCATTCTTACAGTGCAGGGTCTTATAAACCAAGGCTACATTCAAATGCGTTGGCTGATGGTGTCATGACATCACTCTTTCAACCTATACATGCATGCTATTTAAATGTCTTCCTGTGTTTTGGTACAACCACAACCTGACGTGCGCTCTTTCAGGTGATTATCCCCTCATTCTTCCTGTGAATAGATGAGCCCTAATAAACTTTTATTTTGAAATTCAACACGTCCTGACGCAGTTTCACGCGGGTTGTTATGTTAATATGCACCACGGGCGTGCTGTGCTTCACCTCTAATCCTTTATTTAGGCTAATTCTCTGATGTTTTAAATCTAATTTAAATATTGAATTCCGTTAGGTCGCTATGTGGATCCTCCCTCCGCCATCCCTCCAGCCGACGCGTGCAGCTTTGGTGCGCGAGCTCTGCAGCTGGGCTCGCCCTCCTTCGCTCTCCCTGACAGCTCGTGCAACATCGAGATGCAGGAGAACACCTTTAACGACATCCAGCAGCAGTTCGGGGACGTGGTGTTGCCGAGCAACGGCTACAGTTGCAACAACAATAATAACAACAATAACTACAACACCGGCAGCAGCAACAGCTACAGCACCACTCTGCCTCCACCTCCTACCCTCCCGCTGCCCTGGTGTCATGGACTGTCCTCTGATGCAGACTACTATGGCCATGGCACGGTAGGTTGCTCCACTGACAGTCACCAAACTGTCATTTGATGACCCCATCCTCATCCGTGGGCTCATTTTTGGCAAATAACATATCTAAATAAAACAATATATCTGAATCTATCTAATTAAGGTAATTAGGATGTTTTCAGTCCAGTGCTAGATGAAAACAGTGACAAACTTTATCTGACATATCAAGCAACCTCAGGTTTGGCATGGCTGAGCACAGACCTGTTTGCAGGGCTTGAATTCAGAGTATTTGCATGGCCTGCAGAACATTTAAAGCAGCATGTTCACAATCTGATCTGCTCTCCTTTTGCAGATAAAATACTCCAGTGGGAGAAAATAGCAGCTAGTTTTGGTGTAACAAATGGCGTACACAGCCCAAGAGAAGTCAAATCAGATACAGGCATGCATGTCACACTGAAACAAAAAGAAAAACACCACTCACAGGCGTCCCTGCTCAGCCCGTGCCTTGCTGTCACTGTGACTCCATCACGTGACACATTTTGCAAATGTGCATGGCATAATCCTCACCTAACCGCCATGTCTTCTCCTCCTCTCAGGCTCCCTGCTCCTCACCGGAGTCGCTAAAGTTCTGCAACCCCGTGGATCCCAACAGCTACTCGCCACAGGACTCTTTTTCCTCCTCCTCTTCCTCTTGCTACGACTCCCCCATCAGGATGGAGTCCGGCTACCACGGCTTCGTCTCAGAGCACTTCCACTCTCAGCACTGCAACCTCCAGGACTGTTACTGCCTGCCACACTGTTGGCCAGGTCAGCAGGAGAACTTTCCTGCCTCTGAATATGCACCTTACTACACCCCCACAGACTATCCGTACGCCTGTCCCGTGGAAGAGAACTATTTTAAGAGGGATTTGCAGATGAGCTCTGATATGTGTTACAATGTATTATGATGAGATCTTTTAGCAGTATTGATTTGTCCTCCGACTGTAAATATCTTTTTCTTCAAGTGCTTTGCATTTCGTTTGTCCTCTGACTGGTTTGTGCTTCGGTGGAGTGAATATGATGAATGTTGAATGTATGAAAAGCTGATATTTTTATATTGATGACTTTTTTTTACCGTCTAGATTTATTTTCTTACACACGACTTGTTGCTGTCCTGAATAAAAACAAACTCACCAATGTGCTTCGATTCTCTCTCGCTCTTTATTTATGAAATAATATAACATCTGTCTGCTTCAGCAGCTTCACATTTGACCTCCAGCTCAGCTCCATGTTGCTCAGCGTCATCTCTCCTTCTTTTACCGCACAACCAGGAAACAAAACAAGCAAATCAAAAGCAGGAGGAGGTGAAATGATACACGCAGACAGGCAGCATGTCGAGGCAGAGCCGTGCTGTAACACAACACTTTGCACTGAGGTGAAGAAATCCTGAAAGATTAATAATAAATCCCCAAGTCCAAGTTTTCAGAAAAACTGAACTGAACCACAGATGATTACAGATATGTCATGTTTTTATTATTATTACAAATGTAACAAAGGATACATATAGATTGTATATAACCAAGCAGTATGAAACACAAGAATAAAGACACAAGGAAAATGAAGAGGTTAGGTCTAACGCTTCCTCTTCACAAGAAACACTAACACTTGTGTTTGGAGTGAGCGATGCTCCCTGTACCTGCTCGACCTGGTCAGTTAAACATCAGAATAAATTCACATACCAAACGTTTCCACCCACAGAAGGAGGTTCTGTGTGTGGAAGACGAGTTGCACCGACTCCTCACATACTTTCCTCCGAGCTAAAAGCCTGACATGTTTCAGCAGCGAGGGCCTGCACCCGCCCCTGTTAACCTCCATAATTATCCAACACTGCTCAGATCATCAGACCATCGAGGAAAGAATCACTGAAAACCAATTCATGTTTTTCATCTACTGTTACCATAGCAACACAGTGAGCACAATGCGTAGTGATACACTGCAAATATGATGATAAAATGGAATGAAAGTGAACAAAGAGCCTCAGAAATGGCAAACTACTTGTCCTTGAGACTGGGATGTGGCACAGCAAAATACAGTTAATGCAAGATTGTAATTGCTCCAATATAAATGGCTCAGAGAACTTATATCAGTAAAGTAGTAAAGTAAAGTTGAATGAAATCTATCCTAATATTCCAGACGTTTGTTGTAAGTGTTTAGAGGAAAAAGGAACACTGTTCCATTGTGTTTGGGAATGCTCATTTTGGGCGAGTGTGATGGGGGCCATTTCCCAGGTGGTGGGTGGAAATGTTCCCCTACAGGTGAGACTTTGCATCATGGGTATATACCCTGAAAATTTTGTCGTCAATTCTAAACAATCACCATTGATTGGTTTTGGGCTTCTTCAAGCTAGAAGACTGATCACTCTCTACTGGAAAAATATACAATTGCCCTCTGTAAAGTTATGGTTTTAGGAGATTGCAATGTACCTTACACTGGAAAGACATATACATATATTGGTGGAGGGGAAAGAAAACAGTTTGTTAAAGCATGGAAACCTTTTTTGGAATTTTTGGAGGATGAGCATGTTGCATTAACTTTGTTGTATAGCACACTTATTACTTATTTGCTATTGCTGTGGTCATTGAAATGTCTGTGAAATGTGAAAAAAAAACAATAAAGTATGTGTGTGTGGGTGTGTGTGTGTGTGTGTGTGTGTGTGTGTGTGTGTGTGTGTGTGTGTGTGTGTGTGTGTGTGTGTGTGTGTGAGCCTCAGCTCTGCTCACATGATTATATTAACACTAGTGACTTTATTTCCTGTATATCGCACCTTTAAAGGCAAGAAGACAAGAAGATTTAAGCAGATGTTCAGGAGAAAATAAAGACGGTTATAGCAAAAACAGACAATGTATACAAAAATATAAAAACATAAAACACAGAACAACATATCTGCAACTCTATATCTATATCAAAACACACAAAAATCAACTAAATGTACTAACAAAGAAACTTCAGTGGCTCCACAGTCTGACTGAGTTCAGCTCTGGGTGCAATCATTCTATTTTTTGAAGCGGACAACCTGCAAATACATCTATGTAAGACTTCATATTAATGCAAAACAGGTTGTCACCGTGACATTCACAAACATTTGTGTGGCACTACACCAACACTAACAAGTTTAAGAGGCAGACTCCTGCTGTTGTTATTGGCCATGTCAAGCATCTTCATGTTGTCTTTGCTGTAGGGGTAGATCAGTTTTAGATAAAGCTTCCTTCACAAGCTGAACTAAAATATCAAACTCATATAAAAACAAGTCTATAAAATCCTCAGGCTCGCAGGTTATTCCAAAATCGATCCTGATGGCTTTAGATTGAAGGCTTGACTCTGAATCGGGTCTGAGAGATTAAGAGGTAATCCACCGGAACCTGAACTGTCTGCTGCCCTTCACCCTGATATCTCACAATAAACAAGCCCACTTTCTTTCTGCTGAGACCCCCTCCAGGCTCACTCCTGCAGCATTGTTAAGAGCAGCAAGTGCATCACCAGAGGGGGTTGCGGGGGGTGGAGACACCCCTCAGCACCGGAGGCTGTTGCTCCACCAGCCTACAAACCGGGGCCGTTTGCCCCGGGGGTGATACCTATTCTTGTGCCTAAGAAGCATAGCAAATCACATCATAGGAAAGTAATTGGCTGTATGTTGTAGCATAGTTTGTAATTAGTCTGAGTAAGTTGAAATGGAGAGTGAAATGAATGCGGTTGGTGTAATCTTCTTTGCAGCATCTCTGCTTCGTCTCTGACATAGATGTCCCACAGAGCGCTCAGTGGCATCTTCCATTCACCACTGTGTGTTTTGTTTAAGTGTTTCTTAAATGTGGTCCTCTGATACGTCTCACCTGTTTACCTGGGCGTCTTACCCGAGCTGAAACATTTCAGTGTAGCTCTCTGTGGTCCCAACAAGAGCTTTTTTGTAACATTATTTTCCCTCTCGGAGCTTAACTCTGAGACAAATGTTGAACCTCTGACCCCCTTCAGGGCGCAGACGTGGTTAGGGCTCTGCAAGGGCTGGAGAACATGGGACTGACAGGTGAAGAGGTAATCTACCCGAACCTGAACTGTCTGCTGCCCTTTGCCCTGATATCTCGCAGTAAAGAAGCCTGCTTTCTGCTGAGACCCCCTCCAGGCCCACTCCTGCAGCATTGTTAAGAGCAGCAAGTGCATCCCCAGAGGGGGGATGTTTGCGGGTGTGTGTGTGTGTGTGTGTGTTGACATGGTTCATCCCTTCAGGTGTCTGATGAGCAAACAGAGAATTAGTGGATCACACAGCCTAGCCTGTTGTGGAGTTTTATTCATTTAGAAAACAAAGCGTCTCCATCTGGGTTATCTCTCAGAGCTGCGGGCTACTATGCAAAACCAATCTGTTCAATCCAAGTGCAGAGGGACCTTTGATCTTACGTGGTTTACAGAAAAATCCCTGTTCCCGAAAACAGAGCTGTGTCTGTCCTAGAGTACTGACCATGGCTTGTGCATGCTGTGATATGCATAGATCTCATGTCCTGCTCACTACAAAATAAACTTTTGTGAGTTTGCCATATTTTACTATGGTAAATGAGCTGCACAACAAGCTTTTCAGCTAGGGATTTGAATTTAATGTGGGCTGCCACAAGTAGCCAGCGGAGCTCAGTGAGCAGTGGGCTAACATGTGACCTTTCAGGTTGATTATTCTTATTCTGATCAAGCCTCATCATATTTGCTCTGGTTAATGATGTGCTCACACTGCACTCACCGGAATAATTGCTGGAAATATTTCAACTTAGAGATGACCCGCTGCTTCACCTTACTTCACAGGTTAAACATCTGGCCTTGCATGTGTTTGAGTACAACAAATACCTTTGCGATGAATTAAAGTTCATGTACCGATTCCTCCTAATGTTCCTCTAATGTAAGTGACGGAGACAAAAAACTCATTTTGTATTTAAGTATTTTCTAAATTTCCACAGACAGTCAGAAGAGACCAGAACACAAACCAGGTCCCAGAAACACTGTAACCCTGGAAGAGGTTCATATTCTTGAATATTCTTTAGATACACTTTGAAAAGCAGTTATTCAAGGAGAGAAGATTTAATCTCCATCATTTACATTGGAAGCATGTCAGAAAGCGATCTCTGCGTGAGCAGGAGGAATAATTACAGAAAGATATTTAGAAAATGTCTCTCTGGCTGCCTGACAGACTGACTGTCAGCCTGGCCCCTGACTAAAAGCTGTCATTTATCTTTAATCTGAAAGTGACCACAAACAAACAATATGCCTTCAGGCAGTTGACTGCTCTGCTGGGAATCTTTATTCAGATCATCAACATCGCCGTCTTTGGAAGTCAGACTGTAGTTAGAGCACATAATTAGTCTCTCAGACAGTGGTGGTGGTGGTGGTATCAGTACTGCTGATAAGGTATGTATCAGCTGAGAAGTAACATCCAATCATATTCAGTGGAGATAATTCCAGAGATAACTAATGACCAAAATTGTGATCATTTTAGCCAGATTTTAATTTGATTCAATCAGATTACATATTTTATTGTCAGCTCAACATGCAAAGTGTTAACCAGTAAAGTGCAAAGTAATGCATATGTATAGATATATATAAATAACAGGGGAGCCATATGTATTAATATGCTATGAGATATATACAATACGAATAGTGTGGGCAGATTGAAAGGAATACAGCATGTTCAGATGTAATTATACAGTGTGGCTGTAAGTATACATACTGCAGAATGACCCTTTACATTTGTAGCGTTGAAGTAAACTCCAGTCGGTCTTGTGTAAGTGTAAGTCCAGCAATCTTTAATTCTTTTCTTTGAACCCGTAGCGTCTGATTAGTCCGCTGCTCTGCATCGCAACATGTTTAACAGCTGATCGTACTTTATTTTTATTTCATTTTAAGGTTTTTGTTTAATCCATCTGTTGTGACATCCCTGTATTGAACACACTTCTACACTTCTACAGCGGGACTTACATAGTTCATCCTATAGATAGAGATGTAGTCAGAGGATCATGCATGTCTTTTTCTTTGTTTTGTTTTTCTTTTGTATTCACTGAAGGGAAGATGGCCTGATGATTTTTTCCCCCCACCAAATTTATATTTTTCAGCCACCCTGCAAGATTCGTCATGAATATGTCAAGGCCAACGTACAAAAAAGTTAAATGTGTCATGATAAGCTAACCAATAAAAACAAGTTCAAGTTCAGCATGACGCATTGCAGCCAGACCACTGATCTGACGGCTCTTCAATAATAAAAAAAAAAAATCACCCCTAATCAGGATATGATCTTACATTCTCTGTGCTTTACGACGAAATGTGGTGGAACAGTAAGTGAAGAGAAAAAATATTATGAACTCTGACGAGGTCCGGAGGTCAGGTTCTGACCCCGTTTCCAATGCAGTATTTGCATATGGTCTTAGTGCGGACCAATACAAGCTCTGAAATGGACTGATGACTGATTTTAGATCACCTACATATAAATTCTCACCGTCTCATGGTCACGTGATCTTGTTTTGGCTGGTTAGAAGAACACATTCATTCATTTCACAGTCTCACAGACTTTTTAAAGTCTCTGTGGCGCCCCTTTAGTTTATTTAGTTAGTTTTACTCGAATCCTGAATGGATTGGATTGTGACTGAACAACTGAGCCGAGACTGCCAAATACTGCTGTTTGACATAAATAACTAAGGCATTTGTTGGACTGGGAAATACTAAACAAACAGTAAAACCTGTCAACTCTCCCTAACTCTGTCTCTCCTGTGCAATCTCCGTTTGATAACTCACTCTTTAAAAACTGTTTTATAATGGAGAGTATAAGAGTCAGCTCTTATTTTGGCATGTTTTATTTGGCCCAGAGTCATGACACATCATCAGATAGATAAGCTGAAAGAATGTGAGACATTTTTTTCTGCTGGTGTCTTCAGTAAATGTCACCTTGATTCAAGTAATGAAGCCTGAAGAGTGATTTGTTTCATCGTTTATGTGACAGCGACAGGCCGAATGCTCTGGCACCAGAGAATTGGAGAATATTTCCAGAGAACTTAACCCAGGTCACAGCAAAGTGTGCCAAGACTTTCCTGGCTGTCTGGCTGCACTTCACACTCCATTCTTGTGAAAGTGGGGGAATTGGTGTGTTTGTTTCTGTGTGTGTGTGTGTGTGTGTGTGTGTGTGTATTCCACAGATCCTGTTGGCGAGCTCCCCACACGCTCCTGTTCCACCACTTGTGGAAATCCCCCTGCTGAGACTTGGCAGCACCTGATCAGTGTGAGAAACGCCCACACACTCAGGCCTCGGCACAGCTCTTCAGTCAGACTTTATTTGCTGGCATTCGGCACATTGCCCCAATGACAGTCTTATTTTATGACTTATTATTTTCTCTTGGCGCCTTTGGACAAACATTGTATCTACAAAATGTTGTGTTTATTCGTTTACGGGCACAAGAGACCATTGTTCACTGTTGTTACTGATCTGCAGAGGAACGAACACTGATGCTGAACACCTAAACTAACATTGCTGAGATGTCCCAAAGGTGGAGCAGCTACTGAGCTTCAATCTATCTCCATGGCAACTAAGCTCCACCTAGTGATGAAGATTGCACAACAGTGTTCAGACTTTTAGAACATGCAGCAATGAACATGCTAGCGTTCAGTCGTTCGGGGTTTAGCACTGATATGAGTTTTTAAAAAATGTACTAAGTGATAAAAATACATACATATGTTCCATTTTTTCTTCAATCAAAGAGGCGGTGAGACAGCAGACTCCCTGACTCCAACCTCTGCTGTCACACTCACAACCAGCCCCTGGAAAACGACAGAATATGGGAACTAAAGGTACCCTGAGGCAAAAGGACAAGAATGGCAGCTTAACTGACTCATGATAACTCAGTGTACCAGGATGATTATTATAAGTGAAGAAGTATGAGACACCATCATAAGACTGTGACCATATCCCAACTAAAGATGCATAATGTACATATGCAGAATGCAAAGTAATATAAAATGTGTGGACTGCATAGATCTGTGTAGCCATCTGTTGCACTGTGGGTAATGTAGTCACCAGAAGAAGAGAACAGGTTTGAATAAAACATAAATATTTCTGGTTCTGTTTCTTCTGAATTTGACCATTGTGAGTCCAACAATACTGAAGGTGCTAAATCAACTCAGTGCTCCTTTAACTGTCATGATCAGGGAAAAACATCGACATTAGAAATATTAGAAAATGTGTGTCATTTATTGTGACAAAAGTCTCAGTTTAACCTCCAAGTGGATATTGTGTCTCTGCACACCTTTATGAGACTCCTTTGAAGTTTTTATGATTGTATTTATTAAATCAAATCCTTTGTGCCAACACACAGTGCTGCTTTTGTTCTTGTTAATATTTAAGCAACAGGATCAATGCTGATGATTTTTGATAGGGAAACAATCCGGGCATTAAACTTTGGCAACCTGAGTAAAATGTTATCAGGCCTGGAAACAAAACAAAAAAAAAATGTAACATCACTCTGCATTTCGCAACAACTGATAGCCTTCACCCGTGTGTGTTCATATCACACCACATGTTTCTTTATTGAGTAAATCTGTGAAGCTGTTTACATTCATTCACATTTTGTGCACAAAACCCCAACACACACCCTGACCTGATAACACAAACGCAGAGCTGCCGCGAAAGTAACAGGAAAGTCCTATTTACACATCAAACAGAAGGTAAGTGGAGGGTGAACACACCCTATGTGCGATAGCTCTGTGTTCATATTTGTGAAGTAGGTCAGTCAACACTACTAAGTCATAGTCGTCATATAAATATTATGCTGCTAGAAGAACAATAAAGTCCTTCAGTTCATCAGGAAGGAAGCTTTTCATGTTCGTGGGTTATTTACTTACCTGGCCTGATCTGAAATAGCAGCCAACTGATAGAAAGAGGAGACCACCTGTAGATTTTTATAGATTTCTGTCAGTTCACCTGACAGGTATTTCACAACATACACTACATAAATTAACCTAAATAACGGCAGTTGAGATCTTTTTTTTTTAACACTCTACCTGCATTTCCTTTCTGATTTGGTAACCGTATAGATATCTTCCATATGTGAGAACAGTTGACATAACAATCCATAACATGAGAACTTGTCAGCCCCCTCTTTTTATCTGTGGTCTGCTATCTTCATCTGTGGCGTCTTGGCTTGCTTAAGACAATCTTTGTGTTAAGTGTTCCTCTGCAGGAGGAACAGGCCTCAGCATGACTGCACTGGTTCCAGTACAGCTCCTGTTGTTGATGTTGTGCCTCCTGCAAAAAGGTTGTATTCTTATCTGGGGGGGAAAAGTAAGATAAGAAATAATAGAAATAGTAAATGATCCAACAAAAAAAGGTGAATTGGCTTTTCATACTGCATTTTTCCTAGAGATTAAACTAACTGAATAGGTTTAAGAGGTGAGAGTTGACAGCTTAGCCTTTATGCTAAGCTAATTTAACAAACTGCTGGCTCTGGATTTGGAATGGATATATATGATATATCAATCTTCTCAGCTACCGCTCAGCAACAAAGTGAACAGAACTAAGTCACAAACATTTCTGAAAACCTTCTGAAATTCTGGTCTTTTTTGGAGGCTGGCTCATACATTTCTGATAATTCTGAGTCAATCTTTTTGTAGATAGATGTAAACATGATTCCTGCTAAAAGCCAGTTTGACAGGGTGCCACAGCCTTTCTGTCTCTGTCTCTCTGTCTGTCTCTCTCTCTCTCTCACACACACACACACACTCACACATACACGTGCGCTTGGATCCCTCCTTGCAAAATGGAGTTTTCTGGATTTGATAGCACAGGGCTCAAATAATTAAAAGAACACTGTTGACAAAGTGAGGCAGTGCTTTTCTCCTGAGTCATTGCCATCTCTATGGAAACCAGTTCTGTTTTGTACTCTGACTTTTATTGGCTAAGATGCATGAGACAACAATGGCTGGATTCCAAAGCACATTACCCCAGGTTTACTGCACAGTAAATGGCCAGAAATCTGATAATAACAATAAAAATAGAAATACAGTAATAATAATAATAATAATAATAATAATAATAATAATCTGCTAAAAAATTCTGCCTGCTTTGGACATGTTGAGGCCCTCAGGTCTAAATGAGAGGGGGCTTTAGCTTGAATTATTCCATTTTATATTCAATTCAGCATCTATATTCCAACTTGCCACACAGAAAACCTGTAATGTGTAATATGTTATTCTGTCCTCTGAACTGAGTGCAAAAAATAAATAAATGAATAAATAAACAGGGAGAAATGGGGGGTTTATAGGGGCCCAACAGCTCCTTTTTGCCTCAGGACCCCACAGCTGGTGAAGTCAGACATAAAGTCAACAATGTTGACTGAAATACTCATGTGAAGGTTTGTATTCATGCATAAGCCCGTTATATTCTGGTAATTCAGAATATAAATGAATGAATATGCTCAGTCGTTGGGCACTTTGAGGATTTTGCCAATATCCACAAGAGCTCCTTTAAAGAGGACTGGGACTGAGAACCCTTCAGATTTTTTCTATATGAAATGAAGCTTACAAGCTAAGCCTTTCTTTAATAAAGAATTTAGCTGTTACAAAGTTGTGCAACAGCAGAATGCATATATACCAGGGGTTGGGAACCTTTTTGGCTGAGAGAGCCATGAAAGACACATATTTTAAAATGTATTTCTGTGAGAGCCATATAGAATTTTTAACACTGAATACACATAAGTGCATGCAGTTAAGTAAGACCAACAATTTTAGAGTATAATAAATCTCTGAATTTATTCTTTTTAATAATGTTGTTATAATGAAGCTAACCAATAATAAATAAAATACTTCTTAACATTAATGTGACTTCTTGATCGGGATCATGCCACGGATGTAGATGTAGTTCGGATGTAGATGTGCATGCGCACTCACGTACTGCTCATAAGCAGTGCAGTGCAGTTGCTTTCCTTTCGTTAAAATTGAACAAAATGCTCACTCTCTTACTGATTTTAATTGGAATATTTGCAACAAACATAAAGACATTAAACGTGTGGTACATGTTTGGAAGGCTGGGCGCAGAGGAGACCACCGGGCTCTCTCCGAGGGGAGCGGGGAGAGTGGTGAGAGTGTGGCTGGGACTGGTTCTGATTGAGGGCTTTACAGTAGGCAGCCGCTCTCCCATCTTCCTGTTACTGCGTACTAAATGTTTTAGGTGTACGCAGTACTGGACCACACCAGCTTACTTTCTCCCATCTGTGAGCCAGATGGAGTCATCAAAATGGCTCACGAGCCATGGGTTGCCAACCCCTGATATAAAGGAACTCTAATTGTGACAAAAGTGATGTGTTGATTCTCAGCCTCCTTGGGGTGCCAGATTTCTGAGACCCTGGAGCATAACTTTATAATGATAAGTTCTGTCAATTGCTCCATGCAACCCGCCCCTGAGTGCTATCAAAAGTGCTGCACAGGCAAGTTTCTGCAACACCCGAAGATCGGGCACTTTAAAGGAACTGATTCAACAAATGTGGCTCTCATCAGACACTGCAGCTTCTCAAACATCTTTGTGATAAAATGAAGTGATGTGTTGAAAGGAAGCGGTGGAAGACTTGACTGCGGACCTACAGGCCCATTTAAGCCAAGTATCACACATGACATTACCTTTCAACATCGTTCCTCCTCCCGATGCACCCTCAGGACATAAGCTGTGTCAGCAAGTCAGCAGAAGACTAAGTGTCCCTTCTATGATCCACAGAGGAGGGAAGTTGAAGTGAGTTTTGCGATAAAAGGGCCGACTCAAGGAGCGGCACACGAGCAACACACACTGAATGAGTCATCAGATAAATCATTTGCCAAGAATCATAGAGAGCAGATGGATGATTATACTTCCACATTTCCTGCAACTTCCAGCAGCTGGACTGAATGTTAAAATGATTGTGTCAGTCAAAAGCTCTGAACGCTCTCATGTTAAGTTCACCGAGGATCTTAAGTTACAGTTTTACGTTCAAGCTGAGGAACCTGCCCACCTGGTAATCACACAATACATTCATACTTTACACATTTCACCTGAACTACAAAGTCCAGTCATTTTGATTTATTGTGTCTGCTTTCCCTTTCTCAGTTTCATTTCCTGTTGGAGCGCATAGGAGTGTTACATATTCTTGTTTTGTTTTCACAATTTGGAATGCTGAAAACAGAGCCAAAGTCAACGCTTCTTCCTCATATGTTCCCATCCCATGAGCAGGCTCAGCATGTTTTCTCCTATGTGATATGATCTCAGGTGTTTCCAGGTGTGGGATTTTTTTTTTTTTTTTTTAACAGATGAACTGCGGCTCTCTCACCCCTCTCACGATGTCAGTTTCCCCTGGAGGGGGAAAACCCCTGAGACTGAGAATCCTTCTCTGTCAAAAACAAGCACGAGCACTGGGCCAAAATCCTTATCGTACTGTACGGCATCAGGGTCAAACACCCTTTTGTAGCTGGCTAGCTTGCATATTTTCGCTTGAACAACAACCTTAAAAAGAGACCAATTTGGGCAGAAACATTTCCTGGAGTTTAAAGGTTGCTGAGCAGGTTGGCATTTTGGCTGCTCTAAATGGCACAAAGCTGTGACTGCAGCTGAAAAAGTTCAGCGCCAAGAAAACATGCAATGCAACGCAATGATTTATTTGTCTTGAAACTTACCTTTATTATATCTACTGATTTACAGTACTTTCTTCCGTCTTTATTAAACTTCATTCCTCTCAGGTAACAAGTACACACTGCTGTATGTCAACATGTCATCTGGTCTATCACATTTCTCAATCTATGTCATTCTTGTTCCAGAATGCTATGGATGGACTGTAAGGTAATGTACGATGTGTTACTGATAAGACAGGTGTTTTGACATATAAATCTTTCCTGATGCTGTTTCACTTTAAAGACTTTACATGTGCTCACTGGCCCTGGTTGACACCCCCACCAAAAGTTGAACTCAACCAAGCTTAACCAGGATTATCATTGCTTCTTGGAGAATAGTTTGTGCCTCTGACCTCCTTTTTTAATGCGTTCAAAATCTTCTCCATGCATGTAAAAACACCTGTATTTCAAATGGTGCAGATACTACTGACAGTCAGTACCTAATTTTCTACTTAATCTTTGCTCTTCGCAGGGTCAACTCGCTCCACTGAGAACAAGCCTGGCTCTTCTACTGGATTAATACAAATCATTAGCTAGTAAAAAAGGAAACCGTCCCCACGTGGTTATTCTTCAGGCTCTCGTTAAACTGACAGCATTATGGCAGATTTTTATAACAAAGGCAAACATCTCAAGGCTAAGGGGGGGGGGGGGTGGATAGAACTCAGTGGTAACTGTATCTCAGAAAACTGCAACTGTCACTGACAGAACTCCTGCTGCAAGAAGGAAACAGCTGAGAATATGAATTTAAATCAAATGTACAGTAGGTTACAAAAAGCATTAACCATTAATCTTGAACAAATCTCGTTAGAGCAATAGAAATTTACATTACATGGCAACACGTGAGCATAAAATAATACTGAATTGTTTTCTGCAAAAAAAGGAGAAAATGAAATAGAGGTTCCTTTTTTGCTACTTGTAAAAAACAACAAAAATTGTAGACGATGATATATTGTCGGTCACTGCTGGAGAAACAGGTGTTTTAGGTTTATTACAACTGAGGTCTTATGTCAGTAGTTTTGGCCATCATTCTTTTCTGTTGTGTCTGCTCATAGTGATGAAATGCAACTGTTTGAATCCAAGAAGATGGCAAAATCACTAAAATGTCAGGCGGGCTCAAGAAACAAGGTCTGGCACCTGTCTGCGTGGAGTTTGCATTTTCTCCCTGTTTCTGTGTGGGTTCTCTCCATATACTCCGGCTTCATCCCACAGTCCAAAGACATTCAACAACAGTACAGTGCAGCGTGATAAGGGCATAAGTGCTACTAACATAAACTCAAGTTCAGTTGTAGAGGGGGCGAGATTAATCATGTCCAGTTGTTGGTAGTGCTAGAAGAGGAGGTTCTCTCTGAAGAGCGGGAGGTCCAGAGAGGGACGCCCCTGGTCTGATAGGAACTGGTAGAACATTTCACCAATGAGGAACAACAGAAAAAATACAGAAGACATGGCGGTTAATTGCTGACTCTAAAATGTAAATGTTTGTCTCTATGTGTCAACCCTGTGATATACTAGCGATGTGTTCAGGGTGTACCCTGCCTCTCACCCAATATCAGCAAGAATTGGCACCAGCCCCTCTTGACCCTGAAGGATAAGCAGTTATGATGGATGGTGCATATTACTTAGCAAATAGTAAGGTAGTTAGGTAGTTCCCCTGGTTATGCAATCTCAGCAAAAAAATTTCTGAGTATAGTGCTATCATCACATAAGAATTATGACCACACCTATGAAATGAAGACCCAAGTTGTAATGAACCAAACTGATTCCTTGAGAAACAAACAGGAACAATCCTGTTCTCCACAGAACACTCATATTTTCAGACATTCGGAATGAAGATTGAGCTGCTGTACGAGTCTTTGTCCTCCTCTCCGCCATCATCCTTTTGATCCTCCAGAAGTTTATCTAGGAGGTTCGGAGATTCTGGCTCTACCACTGGGTCTTCATCCAAAGACTGGTCTTGTGGCTCAAGGTCCAGCTGGTGACCTGAACGCTGCGGGAGTTCCAGTATCTGTGGCTGAGGATCTACACCCTGTGTCTCCAGTTGAGGGATCATGGTGGCCAAAGACATGGACAGGGGCATGTGGACCAGAGATGACCCGGGCAGGGCTGCAGATCCAGGTGCAAATTGGACCCCCCCTGGGTTTGGTATGGTGGATATGGTGGTGAGGGGCTGAGCCCAGGGAAGGTAAGTCAACCCTGAGTCTGGGAGTTCCATCTGAGGGAGGGACCCTGGAGTTGGGGCCATGGGTATGGTCTGAAACAACAACAAATATGACTAGAATGTTAACATCTGTTAATTGACATGGTTTATGATTTCTCAATCCAAGCAACACAGTTATCAGAAATTCATAAAATTATAGGAGACTAGGTTGAGCAGGGGAGTATGGATGATGATGAGAAAAATGTGAAATGAAAGATGGTCTTTCCCCGAACTGAGCCTCCCATGTCACATGCTCTCAAGCTCTGCCAAATCTTCTCAGTCAGTGGTTCTCAACGACCGGTTACTGGGCCACAAAGATGTCATTTGAGAAGAACCAGTCATCCATCTACTCCCCACCAACATCACAACGGCCACCTCCTCCCAGTTCAAGCAGTGAAGGCCAGGTGATTAGGAAGGATGGTGCATGTTCCTCTTTGATGACCCAGCCCTGGACTGGTTGGACACATTTTTTATATTTCTTCAAACATGTCTGGAAGGAATATTTTAAAGTAGGTTCAGTCTAGTCTAGCATTAACCCACACCCATCATGAAACCACTCTTTGTCCCCTGCTTTAGGTTATAGGTGGTTATGGGTACATTCAGACAGCATCCAGCACTGCGACGACACATGTTTTTCCATTCATTTGAGTGACGAGTAGTGCATTTTTTGATGGTCAGTGTGTTTAAAGTTCAGCTTGTTATCACTTATCTTGTTATTTATTTCCTTCTCACTTTGGGGTGTTCAAATCTAAAAACATAATGGGGCTGGGGCCATGCCGTACAGTAAATAATACACTGGAAAACCCCACTTCAAAAAATCGAAACTAACCGTCTGAAGTTAGGGAAATGCTGGGATTTGGGAATTTGGCACAAAGGTCTGTCTGAGAGACGGATTAATTTGTCAAATTCTAACACATTCAGTATTCTGCCAGGTAAAACTTAAATCATACTTTTGTTCACCGGTTGTTTCCCACTCACCCCAAAGTTAGTGAGCAGAGGTGCGTGTGTGTAGGTCAGCATGGTGTAGCTGGGACACAGAGTCTGCATGTACACATCAGCGGTGAGGGTGGGGGTGGCTGAATAGGCAAGAGTCTGAGCTGAACGGTCCTGCTGGTTGTAGTCAGATGAGGACCAGGGTGTCGCAGCAGGCTGAAGGCCGGCGCTGGTGGCAGATGGTGGAGCTTTCCATCCTGCACAATGCAGCCCTCCATCACTGACTCCAGTGACCGACAGCTCGGAAGGGGAGCCGCCTGGGATATCAGAGCTGAAGATTCCTGAATTTCAAAAAGAAGTTACAGTTTGACAGTTTGGCAGGCAGAGACAGAAACTTAATTTGCAGGAATCAATCAGACAGGTGTGTCCGTGACTCTCAGAAGCAGCTGTTAGGAATGAACACATACCTTGTGTGTATGATGACTGGTTATTGTTGTGTGTGACCACATCCTAAGAAAAACAGATAACAATAAAAAAAAAAATGAGTTAAGCGTGTCAGTAATTTGCAGTAGGATCATAATTGTGTTGCTGCTGTGGAACTAGTCACACTGTAATGTTGATATATAAATGTTTATATATAAATATGTGGTATTTACACTTGTACCGTTCAGACCAGGTGTTAGTAGCAGTGTGTGTGTGTGTGTGTGTGTGTGTGTGTGTGTGTGTGTGTGTGTGTGTGACTGCAGTAAGCAATATGAGCCAGAATGTGTTTCAGTGAGCGTCTTTACAAAAGCTTATGTAAAATTGATTCATGTGTGTATTGAATTTTGTCTGACATTTTTGGCAGGAAAAAACATTTTGCAGGTCGAATGCATAAAACACAAGTTACGGCTTGTGATTCTGTTAGGACAGAATCACAAGCCGTAGTGGAATCATTAGTGGAAATGGATCTTCTTAATTACACATCTGTGATCCATAAGATTATATGTTAGCCTTAAAAACAATGGATATGTTTCTTTTATAAGCCATCATTTGCTGACAACCTCCAAGCTGCAACTTGATAATTGATCATATTGCGTAAATGGATATCATATTCCCTGAAGGCACAACGGACACACTTGTATTACACTAGTAAAAGGTTGTTCAAAGGGAGAGGGCGGAGACCAACTGCACCTTTAGATGAAGGTGGGTTCGTAAGATCATTCATAATTCTCACTTAAGAATTGGCACAGGTTTGATATCTACAGGTACTATCCCCAAAAAATACAAATATAACACAATTTAGTTTAATCAGGATTGAACTCTAAAATCTCTAAAAGTATATGTTCATATCTTTAATACAGAGTTAATTGTTTTTTCCTGTTTCATCAATGATGGCCACAAAGACATCTGTTCTTAAAGGTCCAGTGTCTTAAAGGTGTCAAGTGTAGGGAACTCTACCCTAAATATTCTAATAGAGTGAATAGATTATTCATAATTTTTTTCATCAGTGCACAGTCTCTTGAACCACCATGTTCGAATTTACTTCAGTTCAATTTTATTGATAAAGTACAAAATCATCACGTTATCTCATGCCACTTTCCATATAGAGCAGGTCTAAATTGTGCTCTTTATATATTATATTATTTATATATATATTCACAGATACTCAACACTTCCAACCATGAGCATGCACTTGACGACAGTGGCAAGAAAAAATGGGCAAACTCTGGCTCTTTTTTTGTGCATTTCACACTATGAAAGGAGAGGGGGAAGCCATGAGCTGAGGGTTTACTTTACTTATCGATGAGCCCGAGGTCAGACAGACAGATTGAATTATTTCAATTACACTGAAGCTACTAGGAGAAGAAGCAGCTAGTGTGGACAAGCACAACAGCCCTTTATTCCAGTAATCCAGGGGTCAAGAGTAAATGTTCATTCTTAACCTTAAATTGAGCAGATGGAAAGCAGCTAGTAACTATCAGGTACAAAAACATTGGATAAAATTAAAAATAGATCATTAAATCTTATGATTTTGCTCCATTCGTTGAGGAAGATCATGACATGTTGTTAAAAGCTAGTAAGTGGACCTTGGTCTTACAGGCTTCTATTGAATCCACTTTGCCCCAGTCTGCTTAATCATTTCCTACATTTTCCACAATGACTCTTATAGCTAACATATAAAGGCAAACTGTACGTGGAGAGAAAAATAGCAAAATCGTAGTACAACTTCAGAGCAATAGCAAAGAGAGTCAGGCCTTGATGTTACAATGACAGGATCATGGCTGAGTAGATGCTGATATAGAAGTCTGTCTCCGCCTTCACAGTTTCCTATATACATCCTGTTATTAAACATTAAATCACAATGGTCTGTATCTCTCTGCTGGAGTCATATCAAAAGTTTATGTTCAGACAGTTTCAACACATTAGAGAGACATCTACAAAATACAAGCACAGTCCTGCAGGCCAGGATGCTTCCGTGTGCCAGTTATTGTTTACAGTCCAATTAGCAACTTGATACATTTCTGCTAATCTCTATGAACAGATCTCTGCACCATTATATGCCCACAGACCCTGAGACCGTAAGCTGAATGCAGGTAAAACAAACGGTGATAAAAAATGACATGGTCATCAGTTGACAGACGATAAGTTCCCATATTGTGTTACAGTCCATCAGGAGACGATTGGTCAAAACTACTTGGACTTGGAAGAGGACCCACTCTCACTGTAGATATGAACGGCTCACTGTTTAGCTCAGTTGGTACAACAGCTGCCCCATGTGTGAAGGCTCAGTCCTTTGGAAGCCCAGGGTTCAAATACCGCATGTCATTCCCCATCTCTCTCTCTCTCTCTCCCTGCATTCCTGTCACTCTTCAGCTTGAAAAGGCCAAAAAAAAAAAAATCATCTCGAAAAAAAAACCAGATTCTTATATTCAGGTTATCATACACTAATAGAAACACACTAATGATTATTTTTATTCCATATTCCATCTGTACAAATAAATTCACAAAATCTCTAACTCTAAATCTTCTACACTGATCTGTGCAAAAAACACACAAAAACGATGAAAATATTTACACTCAAACTTGTTTGGCCAAATTGCAAGATGCATTTCAATTACAGAGTAAATTTCCATCCATTTGAATTACATAGGGTTAATATAAATCAAATAATACACTTACCGTGAAGCAAGTAATAAGATTTATGTAATAGTCCTAATAAACTCAATGTGATTCCAGTGCACAGTCGTCTAATAGTAGCCAGCTTTATGCATTCAATATTAATAAAGCCAATTTGTTTGCCCAGACTCAACAGCAAAAATGAATGCAGTCATTTTGAGTCTATTAGTACAATTACATAAATCATATTATTTGCAGTTACATATTAAATTTGTTTCGTTTATTTATATTAAAGCTATGTAATTTAAATGGATGGAAATTTTTTTGGAGTGTACTGATGTATCTCCAGAACCATGAACAAAATTCTTCACTTGTCCTAAGAAAATACTAGGACAACCAAATATGGGCATACATTTAAATGTGAATCATTCACATTATTAATAATTATAATGATCTTATATTGGTTTATTTATCAGGGACAGTGCCATAAACATGTAGGATTGACAACATGTTAAAATTGTCCATAAAGGTTTTTTATTTTATTTTAAAGGAACAGTATGCAGTGTCAACACCCTCACCCCATCCTTCCTAGGGTGGAGGAGAAACTATGAGGTCAAAGTCCTATCTAGAGCCAGTTTTTCCATTCTGGACTAGTATAGAAACATGTTTGCTCCACATAGCATACTGATGGACAGTACAAGAAACTGCTGCAAACAACAGATGCTCTTAGTTAACACTAGCTATTGTGTTATTGTTTGTTAGCCAGGACGGCGATAACAACACAAGTGTGTTGGACCACTAGAAAGAGGAGGTTTTAAGGCATGGGGTGCAGAGGAATGCTGATGTGGAGCAGTGACAGCACTGACAGCTGGTCACAGCTTCTGTACGTTGCTCGACATGAGCAAAGGGGAATGACTACATCCTAGTGCCTGCAGTCAACCGGCAGGGCACGTGCTATCAAAATGCTTGAAATATCGCAGACGAGTTGATTGGGATTACAGATACGGTGAAAGGTGAAAAGTTACCAAAGATTTCATTGAATTTCTGAGGATCACAAACTAGATAAACGTCACAAAGCAATTAAGACGTTCACAGAGTCAAAGCTGTCTTTGCCTGGAGCGGAGAGAGCTGCTTCATGTTGTTCCTTGATAATAAGAGAGCCTGCAGGAAAGCTGGGGGGGGGGTCAGTTTTATACATAATACCAATTGCTGTAAGGTGAGCGCTGAGCGTGTTTAACTGTAAACTGAGTCAATCCGCTGTGTCAAACACAAAGATGTCAAAGTAAAGCTTTCTGTTTAAACAGTAATCCCCTGTACCGACTGGCCTCCACATCAGACTGAGCCAATCTGCTGAGATAAGTCCCGCCCTGTGATTTAAAGTGGGAAACTGTCAGACACTGTCAGTTCTCATCCCAACGCTGATATGGCCATGTATGTATTTAATGTGTACTATGACTTCCAGGAGCTTTGGTGTAACTCTGTGGTTGTCACATGTCCTGCAGAAGTGACTGCGCCCCATCAACAAATGCCACTCCCTCCATAAAAACGTACTGTTTTACACCTTGTTTTCTTAGTCAAAGTGGCAATTTTCTCATCATAACTCTTGACAAGAAAATGAAAACTCAAAATGTCAAAGTATCTCTTCAGTGTGACAGCATGAATGTGCAAACAGTTATGATGAGCACGCTGAATTCATTTAAAAACATGGGGATTTAAACCCAAGGCGACCCGAGGAGATATGAAGCCGAGCCCTCGAATGATGTTCACAGCGAAAGACGAGTATGATCAGTTACATTTTGCAACCTATTGGAAGATAACATACAAAACCGTGTTATGAGTGATGCTTCATGTTTTCTGTCTTATCAAAGGGTGTGTGATGAGGGAAGTGCGTCCACGTGTGTGTGTGTGTGTGTGTGTGTGTGTGTGTGTGTGTGTGTGTGTGTGTGTGTGTGTGTGTGTGTGTGTGTGTGTGTGTGTGTGTGTGTGTGTGTGCGTGTGTGTGTCTATCTTTCCCTGGTCTTGGTAAGTGTACTAATACATAGCGAGTGGGAGGGATCCTTGGCAAGGCTGCAAGATATTTTGCATAGGGCTGTGTGCCCAGCCCTGGAGCCACACAGGGAATGGCTGTAACTGTCATGGAAAAACACCTGGATTATATAAGGACAAAATCCCCCCTTCACTCTGGGAGAGGCCTGCTCACTTCCTGGTGGCTCCGCAGGGGCTCTTTCTTTGAGCTATAGAAACTCTCTGCTGAATAATGCTCACGTTTCAAAACCATCTCTCTTTTACCTGTTACCTTGCAGCTTCTGCCTACTTTTACAAACATAATTTAAGTTTCTGCAGAAGGAATAAGGGTCAATAAAATTTGAATGTCAGCCTGGAAATGAATCAGTCAATCATCAGAACAAAGGAAATAAAGCGTTATTAGAATTAATAGTTGCAAGTTGTTTAAGCATTACTCAGATGTCAAAGAGAAAACTGGCACAAGTCTTCACGTGTTTTGAAAAAAAACACATTTTTAAAAAAATCCTGAACTTGAAAGTTTGGTTAAAAACCAGATCCTAACTCTGCCTCTTTTCTATGATTTCCATTGTTTTATAGTTTCATCGACCAGATGAACAGAGAGCACATAATTCTGAGCAATCATTGCTCCATATTGCAACTGTTGCGACAGTAAATCCTGCATTCCTTATTTGTTTAATGACTAACAGTGCTGTGGTAGAGTTACTGGGAAGAATGTGGTCAGACTTTGGAAGGTGATTTTCTTTGGAAAGGGCAGAGGGCTAACATATTTTTAGAAGTTTTGTATTGTATAGAATGCAAATGTATGTTAATGTTGTTAGTATGTTAGTAAATCAGTTGATTAATGTCAGAGCACTGAGACATAAAAACATATGAACCGTTAATGCCATGTGTCATAGTGTCCTCACCGCAGTAGGGGGTGCTGTCTTGGTGCTGTGTGGCTCCAGACTTCTCTTCCTCCTCAGCAGCTCTTTGACCGGGTCTCTGACTCGAACACCTTGGTACGGTTTGGCCCTAGCCAGTCCTGATGGTGGCGCTAGACAGGCCAGAAATAGAGGAAGGAAGAGAAAGACAGACTGAGTGTTGAGTTCACTGAGTGCATAGTGTGAACACTTAGACTAAAAAGAGCTTGCAACAAGACAGGATAGAAAAATGAATCCATTTTATTATTATATTATTATAAGATTTGAGTATGAGTACAGGCTAACAGCGAGCAGAAGTTATTTGGTGACACACACATGATAACATCTGATTGAAGCAGAGACTGAGCATGAGAAAAAAACACTGACTAGTCATTTTATAAAACATGATTAATACTACAAGAATGGAATCAGTTGATGTCTATGCATTCTTTTATACTTCTTTACTAAACCCTAAACCTGCAGCCACACTACAGTGAGTGAACCATACAGTTATTGGGCACAAAATGAGTTTATTCATGTGGCACAGATCCTAATTCTGCTTCTTTTTGCTGATTTCCATTGTTTTATAGTTTCATCGACCAGATGAACAGAGAGCACATAATTCTGAGCAATCATTGCTCCATGCTGCAACTGTTGCTACAGTAAATCCTGCATTCCTTATTTATAAGTTACAAGTATCATAACAGAAGTTATCTTCCAACTCGTTCCATACAGAGCAGTTCTAGACTGTACTCTCTGTAATATTTCTAACAGAGACCTAACAATTCCCACCATGAGTAAGCACTTGGCGACAGCAGCAAGGCGAACCCTCTCAGATCATGGTGGGTGGTCATGGCCTGCCACAACTTGGATATGATTCTGTTCCCAGTTTTTTTTTTTTTTTTCTACCAAGACCACATCTATAGTGTGTTATTGCAGCATTCATAGGGATTATAATGCATTCATAATGCTTTATGATTACATAAACATACAAAGCTTTCTGAAGCACCATATCAACAGTCATGAAACATTACAGATGTGAGATGAACTTCAAGTGACTTGTGACAGATGGTGCTTTTAAGACATTATGACTACCTAGACACACTGATAATAATCCATGCAGTGACAGAGTGAAAGACTGGTTTGTCTTCAACGTGTGTTGTGATGACTGCATCGTGAATGTATCATGAATTTTCATATTTTATACTCTGAAGCTAATGTGACCCAACCTTTCACTTATACATTATGATTTACTTATGATTTATTATATATTTACTTCTACAAACAACTTGTTAGTCATAAATGAGAGAAATATTTCTAAGAGTGTATAAGAATCAGCCTGGGACATCCCCACTCTGAACATCTTCTGTAGACTGTCTTGTGCATTTGGAGAAATTTTCCTCTTGCAAGAATAAAATGACGAAACCTTTAAGGACCAAAAGATCGACTCAAGATCTTTATTTTGTGTTGGTGAGTGCTTTCCGGAAAATTCAGCAACAGTAGCAACTGTGTGTGTGTTACTGATGTGTGTTTCATTTGAATAACGTTAACAGTCAAAATGTAATTATGTATTATTATTATAACATTCTCAGTTTTTCCAAGACTATAAAATATATCAGTAATAGTGCGTTGGCGGTGTGTTTAATGTCCGTGGTGGCACGAGCTGTGGTTGCTGTTGATTTATGAAGTAGCATGCTCATGAGAGATGACAGTTTATTGTCTTTTCCAGGCAACAGCACGATCATAAAGATTGTATGTACATAGAAACATGCAAGCAATGACTTCCTGCAAGTATAAGCATGAGGAGGCCTCTGGTCTGACAGATAGGAACCTCATTTGAATAAACTTAGAGCAACACTGTCCTGTACACGTGAAACTTCAAACTACTCCATCAGTCAGTACAGCTCAAGGCTACAAAGTTACTGAGAATATCTCCACCCTACAGCAGTGCAGCAGTGTGCCTGCTGACAGCTCTCTGCAGATGGAGGGTGATATATTTGAATTTGGGCTGTGCTTTACACCTCCACAATTGAATGCTTTAATTAAATCATATGTCTGTCCACCTGATAGTCCATATAAAATTGATAACATTTGATCTCCCAGTACTCCTGTTTCCTGCCTAAGTGACTCAGTCCAGTCACACACTTTGCCTGCTTTCACTTTTCATGTGGAGACATGTATCCCTTCAAATTATTACTGAAGTAGGAGGTCTGAGTCAACACCTGAACAATGCCTGTGCTTCTGTAACTCTGAATAAATTTTCAGTTTCCTCCCACCCTCGGCTTCTTCTTCAGCTTCTGCAGGGTCTCTGTTTATTCGAGAACAAAATGTAGCTGTCTGTGATCCAGGCCTCTTTAACTCTGCAAGCCTCTTAATTGTTTGGTGATGATTATCTAGTCTGCGACCCTAAGCAATTCAGTGAGACGTTTACATCGCTGTAACCTTTCACCTTTCATCATACTGTATCTGTAACACTAACCAACTCTTCTGCAGCCTTTCATGCATCTGACAGCATGTGCCCTGCCGGTTGACTGCAGGCAGTAAGATAGAGAATTTCACCTTTGCTCGTGTCAATCAACATACAGAAGCTGCAGGGCTGTTTGTTTATACTGGGAGGGGGCAGTCATATTGTGTCATGTAGTGACTTACACTAGTCCTTATTTAAACAGATAAAATGTTAACTTTTTTTGTTAAAACGAAGCAAATTAAAGATTAACACTAAGACTGAACTTACTTTTTACACTTAACCTGTGCTGTCACTACTGCAGCTGTCTGTCCGGTTCCCTGTCACTCTTTTCTCACAACCCACTCTGTATCACCAATTACTACACACTCACTCACGCTCACATGGACACGCTTCTTCATACATGCATGTATAGACATGTGGTTCTGCATGTGGACAGCGATGGAATGTCACTGATAACTATTTCCGGTTCATGCTGCTACTCCCCCGTTCCCACAGGGAAATGTTGTACTATACTCTTATTTGTCTGTACAGCTGTACTCATCACGAATGCTTATATGATATGATGTAGCACTATAATCTACCCAGTCGAAATCTAAAACAGCTGTTGGCATCATTAATTCTATTTTTGGTACGAGGCGATTGCATCAACTATGATTTAGATTCATTGGATTGGGAAGGATTGCAGGGGTGGGTGTAGCATACAGCTAAGCCCATGAAAAGCTTGCTCTGGTTCACAGTTAATTAATAAATTAAGTGTGAGTTCACAAAGGCAACATGATGGTTAACTACATGAAAAGGTGTCATGTTGTGCTTCAGGACATGTGTAGGCCATCCGTCAGAGTGTGTTCTAGTGGTGCATTTTAAGTTGTTGACTGGTTACACATTAACTCTACATGGAGCAAATGTGATACCGAAGATACAGTAAACTTGTTCCAAGCTGTTTGGAAGGAAATACAATCCCATCTACCGGCATGAGTGTTTTGTTTTCTGCATAGTTTAACTTCAATCACATTCGCAGAGAGCAGCACTTGGTTAAAGATAGCTTTGGTTAAAGACAAGTGGAGTGACAGTTTAGCCAGAAGCCATAAAAAAAGAAAGAAAAAAATTCATTTACACAGTCAGCTGTGCAGGTTTATATTCAAAAATATGAATACAGTATTATCAGATAAAATAGATTACATTGACCAGAACATCTACTGTCTCTTTTGGGTAGACCACAGCAACATGGTCATAAGTACAGTAATCTTGTCTGTTGAAGATACCCTGACAGTGCTTGGTTGAGCTGCCTCTATAGTTCACACAGGCTAATTGGCCCTATTTAGACAAACAGAACTGTGTGACGATGTGCCATGTACAGGCCAAGCAGCGACCTCTGTGGCTGTCAAATGAAGCCAGTGCTGAAACTAAAACTGCAGTCCCTCAAACTGTAAAACCACGGAGTCTAGAAATGAGTCAGTCTCCATAAGTCCCCATGTTCAAATGTCCAACTTCACAGCAGAAATAAACATGTTTACAGCCTGGTACAAAAAAACAGTTTTGGTCTCTATGGATAATTTCCCCGTTCATGACAACTGTACTGAGGGTGAATTTTTACATAACTCAACAGTTCAGATTATATCAAGGATTAAAGTTATGCAGAGTTAAGAGTGTAGCTGTGAAAGGATCTTAAATACTTGATGGCTTGTGCAAAAACTAACAGGTCAAAGGTCAACATCCTGTTGATGATTCATGTAGAAGACACAACAATGTCTCTTTATTTCAGTGTAGATGAAGTAATTCCTGGTATTGTAACTCAGAGTGATGAGTGATGACAAGAAAAAACTACAATTTAAAAAAGGTTTTGTTGTTGGCAGGTTGCATATGTAAACATGTTTTTGGTAGTGGAAAGCTAACAGCTAGTTACAGTTGCTAAGCTACGATTGCAAAATTACTGTCAGGGGAGAGGCTTAGCGGACATTAATAGTTTTGACTGCACTCCAAAAATCTACTTAAACTCTGTCTGGTGAATAAGGCCCTCTTTACAGTTTACTTAGAGTTGGACAGCATTACTGGTGTGAAATCTTGGACGTGGGTACTGTAGGAAAGAAGGTCTAGTGTTCAGGAGGTTGGGGAGTATGGTTGTGAGGATTCCTGGCAGGGGACTTAAGGAGTGTGTTGCAGGGTGTGTTGCTTATCAAAGCAAGACATTTACAACAGAGCACTCATGGTGCCTTTAAATGAAATCTCCGTTATGAATCATCAATTAAACTGAACAGCTCTGTGAGGATGTTTTGCATAGATAGAGCCTGGGATGGTACTGAAAATGTTTTTTTAGTACAAGTCTAAGGATTGCTTTTGCTTGTGATAAAGGCTGCTGACTATTGGAAATATTTGGACAGAGAACTATCGCAGTCTATCACTTTCTGTCTGTTAATAGCCTTTTTATTTTTAAATTGCTTTTATTGTGAAAGAGTTCCTGATACACAGGAAGCTCTGTGCCAAAAAAATCACGTTGAATTAATGGCATGAACTTCACCTTAAAATCAATGCTACAGTACAGATCGTTGATGCACAGGAGATGCTGCTGTCTTTCTTCTCTTTCAGTTTCAAACAATCACACATGAACACACACAGACAGACAAACAATCACCGTGACACATGCACCAACCAAAAAAAAAAAAAAAGAGGAAGCCCCACAGCTGTGCAGTATTTTACTGTGGTGGCGGCCTGATACCATTTTGCATATCAAGATTACAACCTAATAGCAGTATGCAGCCAACTTCCAAATGACCACCTTCCTCTTTCCAAAAGACTTGACACAACAGCTTCATCCTTGATCCTGACACAGTTCACAACAGGGAAATTTCAAAAACTCACAACTTGAACTTGACATGTTGTGGCTGTGAGCATCGCCGTCATCTGTTAGTTTGAGCTTCTCATTAGCAAACGGTCAAATTAAATGTGAGGATTAATTATGATTGCCCCAAAAATGTAACAACAGGAATTCACACAAATGTAAGCTAAATCAAATTCTCTCTCATGACACAACAACCCTGACCTGCAATATTCAACCAGAATGTTACTATAAAAAGGCATGAGCAACAACAAGAAGTACATCTAAAGAAGGTGTGCAAGGCGTTGGATTATACAGAACATGATATTATGTTCATATTATTGTGGTTACATCCTTTAAATGACAAGAAATATTTCCATATTTTAATAATTCTGTATTTCTTTAAATTTTTTTTAAAAAACTTTATGCAGCTCTTTTAACTAAATCAAAACAGATTTAAATTATTACAGTAACAAATATTCAAACCGGTAGATTATATAAAGATAACACAGGACATTGTACATGTAATGAGGATTTTAGTGACTGTGTACACATACATGTAAATAAAAGAGTAGCGATGCGTTGTACTTACATTTCTCCCAGTGCATACTGCCTATCTGGATTCTATCAGGTAGCTAAAGTGAAGGAAATCAAAGTGGCGGGTTGACTGACGTTGCTTTATAACAGCCTGAAGATCCCCGAGGGATGTCGCAGCTTCTCTAACCACAAATCTCCCTCATGCATCTAGTTTCAGTGTTGAGACTATTTCAGTTGAATCGTAACTACAGAAAATAAGACATTTTTTAAAAAGGCAAAACAAAAAGGCCCCAGTGATGCACACACGATCACACGGCGGAGAAACCAAGGTGACTGAACATTATGGCATGGACACATTCAAATGCATCACAGACAAATGAAGGGAAATCAATTAAAACATCGTGGATGCAAATATTGTTTTTGTATATGTGTATCAAGCCTACTTACATAAACTCTGAGGGAAGTGAGACATCAGACTTTGTGACTAATGTCTAAATTTAACAATTGTTATAACGATAGAAATTGGTTTTGTTTATAGGTAATTATAATTGCTTTCAAATTTGAAGGAATGTATCAGCTATTTGAGAAATGTTTTGAGATGAGAAGATCATCATCAATCTCACGTCTGTGTGTTAAATACAGAGCTGGAGTCAAGACATGGTTAGCCTTATCTTAGCATAAAGACAGGAAGTAAGGGCAAAACAGCTAGCCTGTCCAAAGTTCAAAAATGCACCTGTTGACAAGTTGACCAATGAACACATTACATCTTGTGTTTGTTTAATTTGTACACACGAGGTTGTCCATTGGGCACCATTGCACTTGAATCTGAACCTAGCTGTTTTCCCCTGATTCCAGTATTTATGCTAACTTGAGCTGAGTATGCACTGGCCCTAAAAGTGCTATTAGTCCTCTTACACAAATAGGAATAAGTTGAAGAAGTTATCTGAAAACCTCAGTCATTTACCCTTGACAAAGGTACAGCATCAATATATTATCACAAAATTCAGTGCTATCTCGTTCCCCAGGTGTCAGTACTTCTGTTTCTCTGAGGTAAGACCAGATTTCACATGGAACTTGTTTGTTTCATCACAGAAATATGCTGTAAAGGGAGACGCTGGCTTTACCCTTAAACCAGCATTCATGAATAAATTTGCCTTTCAGTGAAATAAATACTCACAGAACAGAGTGTAGACACATGTAACTAAGAGCCATAACCAGTCCAAATAGTTCTGTAATGTTACTGATGTGCTGCCAATTTCAAACACAAAGACTCAGGTCTGATCAGGTGACACTGAAACTCGAAATGAAATGAACTCACTACTATGAGTTTGGACTTGTTCAGGAAACACTTGGTAAATAATCAGCACCATTTTGAAAAGAATCCTGCATTTCTGAGTGCACCGGTGGAGAGAAGCCAACATGGGAGTGATATGAACCGTACTGATCACTCTGGCTGCCATATCTGGTTCTGGTGCAAAACAAGAGCTTTTTGCCAACGTGTGCTTGTCCGGGCTTGTGAGCAACAAAATTCAAAGCAAGAAAAAGAGACAACCAGCTTTAATTCAGCAAAATAACTAATATAGCTGGAATAACAGCGGAGAGTTATCTTGGTGGATTTCAAGTGCTCATCAAAAAACAAAGAGCCATACAGCATGATCCAACAATGTCCTCTGTTTGGCTGGTCAGATGGCGGTAGAAAAGTGTGTTGTTTTTGGCGGAGTTTCAAAGCAGGGCTAGAGGTTAGATTATGGTTAGGCATGGCAGAGATAAGTGGTTGTGCCCAAGAGTTCATGAACACATCCCAGTGTTCACAAACACTTGTGGCTCAAGTACAAGCACAGCTTTTCCACACCCCCGACCGACTGCAAAGCCACAAAGCCAGATCAGGGAGACCGCCATTTGGAATGATGTTGATTCAGTACCCAGTTCAGGCGTTCAGACTGGTGCTGTTGCACAATAAACCAGACTTGGTTTTACTCTTAGCCATGGCGAAACACTCTCAAAACCTAAAAAATGAGGCTTTATGTCCATAAAAGGAACAGGGGATACGTGCAAGAGGATGGTGTCTGTTTTTTTTTTTAACCTTCCTGTTATGTATAATCATCATTGCGTTAATGTGTGACACCAGCAGCACACGTTCCCCCTCCCCCCGCATTAAGCAGATGATGAGTGCTTTCCTTGGAAAACAGTAACACCGGTCAAAAACACTGTGATATGTTGTACCCTTTAAGACTGTCTGATGACTGATAAACAACACAAGCTGCCAGGCCTCTTGCCAAGGGACTCATTTGTTTGTGGTAATTGTGTTATGTCTCAAAATGACTGTGGTTACATCAGTGTAGACACAGAGCAGAGATACACAAAGCGCTTTCAATTTTTAATTCTTTAATTGAACAACCTGCATTATATTTCTGTCCCGTCCGGTGCTGGGTACAAAGGAAAAAAGGTCACTTTAAGAGAGTGAGAGATTGACCCTAACCCTAACCCTAACCCTCGGAATGAAAGATTCAAATTACCCCAAATAAACAATGTGCTGTCCTTTTACTGTTTTCTGAAACAAATGCAAAACCGTTTTGTTTGTCGGCTCGCAGAGGCAATTTCCATCCTTTCATGAAGGAATAAAATAGAGTGATCTATCAACACATCTATCAGTCAAGTATGTCTATAAAAAATGGATTGTTTACCTAATTTCCATAAACTGTACTGAAGGTAGCAGGCAGGTGCAAATTAAACAGGAAAAAGAAAAACATCTTGCAGTGTGTTTCGATCGAGTACGGTTCTGATACAGCGAGCAGTTGTTGTGTTTCCAGTCAATTCATTGTGCTCAACTTCCTCTTTCGAGACGGGAAAGAGGCTCGTAAGACAGTTGGCCTCAGACGGTGATGGAGTAGTACTCACATCATGGACTTAAGTGAAGAAATATACTTTTATGAATTACTTATGATTTATCCTGAAGTGAAGGCAACAAAACATACTTATAGTTGCAAAAAGTACTTATGCAGAATGGTGTATTATGTATATTATATTATCACATTAGAATTATTGTTGCTTTAATGTGTTCATCAATTTGTTTTCGTTACTTTACATACTACTCAGTAGGTTATTACTAAGCTAAGGAATCCATGAAGTTTCATCTTTTAACATTTTAATTTATTTGTTGATTAATTATTAACCTGAATCTGAAAGGCACTAACTAAAGTTATATAGTTACAGATGAGAAAGAATTACAATATTTGCCTCTGAAATGTAGTGGAGTCAAAGTATAGGGTAGTATTTAAGTACAGTATTTAAGTAAATGTGGAGGTTTTTACTCCAACAGAAAAAAATACTATTTTTAATGTTTAGTACTTTAAATAGCAGTATAAATACAATATTTTCTTTAAATGTGAGTGTTTGTTAAAAACAGGTTCATGTCCACCAAAATGTGCTTTGGAAACAAAGACTCTGAAATACTGTGTGAGTGTGTGTGTGTGTGTGTGTGTGTGTGTGTGTGTGTGTGTGTGTGTGTGTGTGTGTGTGTGTGTGTGTGTGTGTGTGTGTAATCATGTTGTACTCTGTGTAGACTATGTAAACTGCAAAGACTGTTAATAGATTGTTATGAGCAGCCATCAAGCTACAAGTGTAGCCACAGGCAGGTTAATGTTTTGTTTTTTCACACTGCAACTGACTTAGATCAAATCTCTCATGCTGTGGTCAAACTCAGTCAAACAAAACAGAACTTGTGAGACAGGTTGCAGGCCGCATTTTCCCTCTTTCCGAGCTGACGCTCTGCAGGATGTTTACTCCTCATTTAAGATTTTTACTGCCCGTGCATCTTTTATTCCTCACTCAAAAAACAGTGTCACCATCATCACAGTAGCACAGTGAACAGCTGCAGAAATAAAGTTTTGAAAAAGTTGCAGACTGAGTTGAGTCTTGTGCTAAGTGTTGAGCCTGAAACTGCCTGGTCTGCATCAGAGTCAACATGTAGCTCTGCAGGGGGGAAACACCTGCATGTACTTCAAGGTTCACTGACCAGCTACGCACAAAAACCACAAGCAGAAACTCAAACACGTCTGCAAGTTTCAGTGCCTAAATGAGTGTTTCTTTTTGTATTTTTCTCATGCTTCATACATATTTATTTTTTCTCAGGAATTACACTAAATGGCACCTGCTTTGTCTGTGATGAAGATGAAACTAGATGCCTTGCTGGTGGAATATACCCCTTTTCCCATTTTTAAATTGCCATCCACTGTTAGTAATGATGAGAAAGCTGATACAGACAAAAACTAAATGTTTCAGCAGGTTTTTTTTTTTGCTACAAATTTAAAGCATAAAGGTTTATGTGAGGCTTAAAAACAGTTTTTTAACTTTTTTGATGCAGTAAAAAAATGCAGGTGTCACGTCTAACCCTAACCCTCACTACAACCCTAACCCTGTTCCCGAGCATCAAGTGGCTAGAACAGAGAAAAAGCACCACACTCACATCGTCACTCCATGTTTTCACGGCAGCTCCAACTCCTCCCTTACTCCATGATGTGACTGGACTACTGTGCTCTGCTGGATTTTGAACGTGTGCAGTGAGTGATGCAAAGTGTGGCTTAATGTAGATAGCTGATGCAAAGAGGTTTTCAAAAGAGGGGAGAGCTTGGGCTTGTGATTGTTCATAATGAGGTCTTCACTCGTGGGCACATTGGTGTTCAGATATCTGTAGTGCGGATTTGCTTCAGAAGTGTGTCACTCCGGGCGCAGATAACCGGCCTCAAAGAGTGTGTGAAAGAGAGAAAAGACAGGGGGGTGGGGGTGGGTGTGTGTGTGTGTGTGTGTGTGTGTGTGTGTGTGGTGGTGGTGGTGGGGGGGGGGGGGGGGGGGGGGGGGTGATAAGAAAGAGAAAAACAGCGAGTGAAAGAGAAAGATGGAGCCATCTGTCCATGGAGGCAACTGTTATTTTTCATTGTGAGTCTTGTTAGTCAGTTTAGCCTGTGGGCTGGGTCTCATCACTGATCATATCTCTACTGCTCTCAGTATTCTTTAAGGACTGTGGGAGTGGTGGGTGTTGTGGGGGTAAGGGAGGGACTGCTACTACTGACCCATCAAAGATGGCAGATACTGACGTGGCCTCATGTCAACTGCATGTGCCCGCAAGACACAGGTAGCCAGGAGTAACTGTCCAAAGATCCTCTGACTTTTAAAGAGGACAAGTGAAGGGGGTGGCTCATCTGTGGATCATTCAGATTCATGTTCGACATGTCTGTATTTCACAACAGACATTCTATTCCTAACTAAGTAATGATTAGTTGTAAAGGTGACCACAATGGAGAAGACAAGAGGCCGCACTCAGTGCTTTAAAGAGTAAACACGTCAAATCAAGATAACATCGTGCTATATGTATGAGATGAGAAGTGGCCTCGGGTCTTTTTCAAGGATGCTACAATACACACACATTCCTCTAGAGGTCCCCAGGGGCCAACCTGCTGTCATGTCATCAGATCTTACAAAGCAGTAACTCAGCTCATCCAGCTAGAAATACATCACAGAGTAGAGCTACTTCTTAATGCCGAAGGTGGCCTGTTAAATGAGGCAGGATGATCTTCACTTCATTTGTACTCAATGACGGCGAGTTTAGTAGGAAACGTTGACAGATGATATTTCAAAAAGCAAATGTTCAAAAGTGGAATTTTCCTTTAAGCCCTGTGTTTCATCAGAAGGTTAACTTCTGGCAAGGTTCCAAAACCTACAGAAACTTGTTGTTTTCTTTAGACGCTAATTCTTGTCAGGGTGGAAAAGCTTACAAGGCTAACGAAAACTAAAGTGCTGCATTCAAACTGGGATAATGTTAGCAACTCCAGTGATAATAATATAGCTACAAGCAGCAGTGCACTTGTCTAAACTCATAAAATACAGTCACACTGTTTATTTAACATATTGCTTCCATATATATATATATATTTTTTTTTTTTACCATTTTCCATTTACCGAATTTGTCTCCATGTCTCCATCCACAACCAACAGTTGTGTGTTATACATTTTTCAGCCACTAAATATTCTCATTAAGCACTAATCTTGCACGTTATTCAAAATGTAATAGAGAACGTTTCATTTCTTTGTGTAGAACAGGAGGCCAAGATGTGTCATGCTGAAAGCTTTATCGAATCTTGATCAAGGTTCATAAACAAACTTGACATGACATGATTCTGCCTCAATTCTGAAGGCGCTGTCCTCTCTGACTCATCTCTATGACCTCAGGACAGTGACACAACAACTCAATAAATTAGTCTAAATTGTATCTAGCGAGTGAGACTTCCCTATCCTCTGACCTCAGTTAGTAATGATCAGAATCGTGCTTGTTTTCCTAAACACAAACATGCAGCTGCTCTGTATGTCAAGAAGAAGAAGTCAGTGTCCCCGTAACAATAAAGATTTAACCCTATCCTCACAATGACCCCAAGATAAGAATATGCCTGACCCTGTGTAAACGTTGTACATGGCATGCTAGAATAGAAAACTTCCAGCACAGGTGCTAAGGATGATTTGCAAAATGTTAGTTTCCAAATTCCTACTCTACATTTTGTTAGATCAGTGGTTGCCATGAATCTCTATAGAGAGGTAGTCAGGTTTAAAGGGCTGTAAAGGACCCAGAAGTCCTGTTATTTCGGTTGGGTCATTTGGGTGGAGACATGGTCAGGACATACTTAACTTCATGACTGTGCCTCCTTCTAATGGTACCCCAGAAATGCAAATCATTACTGCCCAACCTCATTGTGTTTTGTGTATGTTTGTTTGTGTGCGTGTGTGTGTGTGTGTGTGTGTGTGTGTGTGTGTGTGTGTGTGTGTGTGTGTGTGTGTGTGTGTGTGTGTGTGTGTGTGTGTGTGTGATAGCATTTCTATGGGAATGTGATAGAAAGTAGATAATAGATAATAGCAGTAGACTCAGCGATTCGGCCAGAGGGAGTGAAAGGAGCTGAAAGTGAAGTGATTAAGGCGAAGGAGTGGTCTGTGTGTGTGTGTGTGTGTGTGTGTGTGTGTGTGTGTGTGTGTGTGCATGCCAGGCTCCAGCACTGCTTGGTCTTGACCTGTGTGTACATGCCAAGCCTTAAAGGGCCTGAAACACGCCTCGACCTGCAGAGCAAATAAATCTGCTTGTGTGGGGCTGGGGCTTCACTTTCACCTTTCACTGATTCTCACACACTTTCTCTCCCACACAACAACACAGTAATGTGTATGTCGCACGTGAGTCAGATTTGGAGGACAGCGCTGGCCCCTCACCTCTGCAGAGGATCCAGACTTGAACTCCTAGGGTCTGAAGCAAACACCAGGGAAAAGCTGCAAAGTGCTTGCACAGCTGCTTGTGTTGAATGAGCGGTCAAACAGTCTCTCTCTGAGAGGGGAACTGGTGTTAGGGCTCTGTCGTCACGATCTTGCCCTGCAAGTTTTTTAAGTTCACAGGGCTGCAGAATAAGGCAAGATAGAAAACAGTTCCAAGGAAAATATAGAACACATCTGGAAAGTCCCTTCAGTTCAGTTGATTGTTGAGGTTAACCTGGTGTGGAGTGATATGACGTACTTATAGTGAGATATTAAAACCTGATTGCATTTTGACTGAAGGTCAGTCATTCATTGACCAAGGGTTTTTTTCCTGAGCAGCAAATAACAACCAAACAAAAGTAACAAAATTAAATGAAATGTTGCTTTAGACTTCATCACATTTCAGAAGTAAATATTGGATACCCGATTTAGTTCATTAAGACTACACCTAAGAAAACCAGCTAATCTCATAAAATTTGGGATTAACTGTCCAACGATATATAAAACAATAAATATACAGTATATAATGACAACTGCTGCAATTCAGTTTGCAATATATAATAGTACAACAAAGCCATAATCACTAAATACATACTGATGCTTATAGAATGTGGCTTTAGTAACATTTTAATTTTAGAGTTGTTGATATTTACTCTGTACTACATAAAAGAATGAGAATGCTTCCTCCATCACTGGTCCTGGTTCTGGTCCTGGTTCTTCCTCAGGTCACTTCAACAGTTGTGTGGAATCCTCACCAGATGTCTGATCCACCTTAAACAGGCTGGAACTGCAGCAGGTGTCCTGACTCATCCTCCATCATGCAAGAGAAAGGACAGCCATCCTGCAAAATACTGTTCATTAGAACACAGAACATCTGGAACAAAAAGGGCTATTAAAGGCTATTAAATTTAATTTAATTTTTAAAAAGCAACAACATTCTGATGATCTTGAAGCCGGTCGTACCATCCCTCAGTATTCAGGAAGTTATGGAACTTCCCTTTTTGGTTTCTAAGCAGGGGTATGGCTAACTGTGCCAGGTGCGTTTTCAGTTTATCTTAGTTAAACATCAGCTTCCCTCAGAGCTGCCAAGTAATCACTCACATACAGACAGACAGACAGACAGACAGACAGACAGGCTGTCCTCATACTACATGAACTTGTCCTGAACTGGATTGACTTCAGACTCTGGATTCGACTTTTAGAATACTTAAGCACTCATTGTGCGCAAAAAAGGTTGATCATTTGCAGGTCAGATCAGGTCAGGTGAGGGGGCAGCACAGATGAAGAAGGAAGACTGAGTAATAGATGAAAAGTGTATATATCTGCTTGCAACACATATTATCTTGAGTTGTTTGAGAGTGACTCAGAGCACTGAGTCTGAGTGGGTGGCTTATCATTAGTTCAGAGGGTGTGAGAGGTTTGGGCAAGCATACTGACTGCAATGATCCACATCCAAAAAAGAAAAAAGTGCTCATCATATCTGTGTTTTTCTCCCCAAAGTGTGTATCCACATGACATGACACATGACTGTTACCTCCTGCATGTGTGGTGTTTTGTTTTTTTTCTAAGAGTTAATATTTAGAGATTAGCAGTTGCGCAACAGCTTTGGCAACTGTCACCTGACAGAATCCTGTTTTTTTTTTTTTACTTATTATTAATGCTTGGTGATACTATAAGCCCTTCAGGAATGAAACCATCACGCAGCAATGTGTGTGTTCTCCTCCATGTCAGAATAGGAAGGAGCTTTTACGAGCGCGTGTGACTTCAAAGCATTGCAGTGAGCTACAGCGAAAGTTATTCAGCATCTACACAGAAACTCATTTAACGCTACCTCAACCCTCCACACAAGTGAGGACTTGTACAAGTTTCTACTGTAAGAAACAAAGTAAACTATGACTTAATACTGCGCGCACACACGCGGTGTGTCCTGCAGTTCATGCTATACGGGGACATAATGGTGCACACAATGTTCTCTTTTACCATGGAGGCATGTTATCACATTTGTTTGATTAATATCAATCATAACTTGTGTTTCATTGTCTGAAACGTCTGCAAAGCAAACCCACTGTTTCTGTGTACTGCATGAGCACAGATGGGCGGCAAACACAGCTCTTTGTCTGGCAAAAGTTAAGAGTTAAAGGCAAACTGATTCAGACCAAACAAGAGATCATATAAAAAAAGAATATAAACCCAATAATATCCCCCCAAAAATCAAGAACAAACTCTCGAAGGCTCCAGTCCGAACTAAAAAGTGGCGTTTTATTCTTATACACCACTGCCACTTAGTGGCAAAGTCTATAACTACACATCATGTAGACGAACGCCTTTCACAACATCCGGTAACACTAGATGGCGCCAGAGAGCTGGACACAGCCCACCCAAAACGCCGCACATCATTTGAAATAGAGCTTGATGAGAAAATGATGCAAGAGAGGCCGAAAGTTTGGTTGCCGCAGCCAGTGGAGACATCGCTTCATGGTGGCGGACATGATCACACCAACGAAAGCAGTTTGGAGATGGATTAAAAACAGAAGGCCATACATCAATAACATGAAGATTTTTGAGAGCTGGAGGATCCTCTATTCTTTCATCACTCCATACTGTCTGATTTGCAGTTCAGCTCCACTGGATCAAATGTAGACTTTATATTATGGACGGTGCTCTTCTTTGTACAGTGTACAGCACCTCAGGCTGAGCTTCATCTATGTAGTACAATTCATAACCAGAGAAAACCTGAGTTTACATAATGATTAAGAAGAGAAGAAAGAAAGAAACGATTCATTCATCGCTTCCTTCTCTGCTTATTCATATTCTTATATACATCGGGTTGGCTGCAGCCTGTTCCCGGCTGACACTGGATAAACTGCCAGCTCGTCACAGAGCTGATGCATAGAGACTAATGCTGCTGGAACTTGTACACGCAGTGCAACAAGACCTCATTTTAAGAAGAAGAACTTTGCATCGCGCACTGGTTGCCAGTGAAGTGATCTGAGGATTGATTTGGGATTGAGAGAACTCCATTAACTCCATAAAACTCTTTCCAGGTCAGGTTTGATAAGCAGCCTGCTTATCAACACTGAAAACTGTCACGTCTGTTATACCATTGCTCAGGTTTGAAAAAACAATAACCTATCCACTGATGTGCAGGTTCAGTAACATTGAACACTTTGACATACAGCCAAGCCTTAAGAAGTCAAACCCATAGTGCCAGAAACAGTCAAAATTATCAAGAGTATTTGAAGGTCACAGAAAATCCTGATTCCCTGATTTCTTACTTGTTACTTGAGTCAATATTCTGATGTTTCCTGAAGGTATTTATTCCTCAAACTGAACTGGAATAATGTTCAGTACAGACAAAATATGCACTATTTATTTTTACATTCTTATGTCTGCAGCATATTATTTTGTTCATGAAAGCAGGAAAACATGGGCAAAGTGTCAAAACTGAGCAGCTGTGAATGAGACATTGTGTCATTATCATCATGATTCAATTCAATTAAATTTTATTTCATAACAAAAGTTATCTCATGACACTTTCCATACAGAGCAGGTCTAGACCGTACTCTTTATAATGTTATTTACAGAGACCAATTCCACCTTGAGCAAGAACTTGGCAACGGTGGCGAGGAAAATCTTCCCTTTAACAGGCAGAAACCTCGATAAATAGAGTTATGAGCCAGAGAAAGAGAGAGAGGCACAGATGCACAGTAGTAGCAAATCAATCACTAACTCTTAACGGAAATATGGTAGTAATAATAATAATATAAATAAATGATATAATATAACATGTAGTTGACATCATGCAGGACTACAGCAGCAGCCACGATCCATGAGAACCTGCTGGGCGAGAGAGCACAGAAACTCTAAAAGAACATTATAGAAAGAAAGAAGTTTAGTTAGTAACATGCATTAATGAGACATGTATGTTTACAGATGGAGATGGAGTGAGAAAGGAAGAGAAGTGCTTAGTGCATCATGGGAAGTCCCCCAGCAGTCCAGTCCTATAGCAGCATAACTAAGGGAAGGCCTGAGCCAGCCATAACTATAAGCGCTATCAAAAAGGAAAGTCTACTCTTGAAGGTGGTGACCGTGTCTGCCTCCCGAACCCAGAGTAGTACTTTGTTCCACAGAAGAGGAGCTTGATAGCCGAAAGCTCTGGCTCCCAGTCTACTTTTGGAAACTATAGGAACCACAAGGAACCGAGCATTCTGAGAGTGCAGTGGTCTAGAAGGGGAGTAAGGTACTATGAGTTCTTTTAGATATGATGGTGCCTGGCCATGAAGAGCTTTGTACGTAAGGAGAAGAATTTTAAATTCTATTCTAGACTTAACAGGTAGCCAATGCAAGGAAGCCAAAATGGGAGAGATGTGATCTCTGATCTTGGTTCCTGTCAGAACACGTGCAGCAGCATTCTGAATTAGCTGCAAAGTCCTAAGAGACTTATTGGGGCAGCCTGATAATAGAGTTACAGTAGTCCAGCCTAGAAGTAACAAATGCATGGACTAGTTTTTCTGCATCCGCTTGGGACAGGATGCGTCTGATTTTTGCAATGTCACGTAGGTGAAAGAAAGCCTATTCTTACAAGTCTACTCATGAGGTAGTCTTATGTGAACATTCCCATTTTTTACCCATCATAAGACAACTACATTTGATCATTTTGTTATGAAACAGTCAACTTTTCATCCCCCAATCCCATAATTAGTCTCCATTGCACAGACTGTTCTCACAGCGGATTATTTGGCTTGTCTTGACACACCTGTGACATGTCAAAATGTCTTGAGTCTTATATAGGTACATGGGTAAATCTAGTTTTAAATCTCTTTCATTATGATATGTTCTGAACATACAGAGCTGTGTCACCACCTCTTCTACACTGAGACATATTTCATGACTGGTATCAGCAATAGGTCTGACACAAATGTCAAATACATCAAATAGTCACAAAATGAACCAAACACATTGGTGAAATGTGTTTCAGTAAAAGTTGCAGGTACTTATCCCATGATACTTTATACTTCTACACGACAGGTCAGTGTTTCTGGCTCCACTGCATTGATTTCCCTGCTCTAGATACTGGTTACTGTTAAATACTTTACATAAAGAAACGTATGTGAGAATCTTATAAAATACTGCATGTTGCGTGTGTCTTTGGCTCATGACTCAGTGTCTGACTCAGCAGCAGGTCCATTAAACTCCTCACATGCTTTCATTTAGATAATTCTTATTTTTTTTTCCCAACTTAATGAGTCATCTCATGACCCAAACCCCAGCACTGTATATGAAGTAGTTGTTGTAACTGTAAAGGTGCTATGTATCTGTATCCATTATTGTTGAATGAAAATAGACTATGAGATGCTGGAATGTTTTTTTTTTTTAAATATCTGCCTCGTATGTAGTCGTTGAACTGGTTCTGTTCAGGATTCAACCAACCAATAATTTTCACATCAGGAATAAAGCTGTCACCTGTGGAAACTCTATGCTGCTGTAACAGCTGTCATGATGGTGGTACACAGAGAGCCTCATAATTACTGGGAAAAAAAGTAAATTAGGGGGAAGAATTTTCTGCCTTTCTTGCTCTTACATTAAAATACATTTTATGTTCTGTATTGTGGACTGTTTGTCAGACGGAACAACATATTTCAAGATGTCAGCTTGATGGGAGTTTGTGTACCGTTTCCTAAAAGACATTGACTGAGAAAAAATAATCTGTAGATAATTGGTAGTCACCAATTAAAAATAATCATTATCCTGCCAGCTAAAAAGAAGCACAAAAATAGTCCAGAAGAAGAAGAGCTGCTCGCCTTTCTTCAGTCAGTGTTATCAAGCAGGCCTCTTAAGCAACATGTATCTGTTATTTCAAACTGGGGACAAAAAGTTCCCAAAGTCTATAATATAAGAGACTTCACGACCTTATTCATGTCTCCCTCATGTCACTCTCACGCTAATCATGCTGTCAAGAGTGAGGACTTTCATATCTCCCGCTGAAGTCATTAATAATGTACATGACTGTCTTTGTCAGTCTGTCAGGCACCGCAGGAAAAATGTTAGTTACGATCCGGCAAAGGAATTCTATGGACGTGAATGTTTTCTCTCTGATTAAACTTCAAAGCATACCCATCTATCTATCAGTCACACCATCTATTAGTCATAATTTAGAGCTAGGAAAAGTCATAATTTTTGCTGTGGGAGAAACGGTCTGATGACGCTGGCACTAAGCGTCATGGCTGTAACAGACCGCCTCTGTTATGTGTCATTAACCGACTTTCTCAACTGGCAGGTGGACAAGAGTGCCTCAAACTCCCATCTCCACAGCACACATTGACACACATTGATCATTTCTTCCTTTGGCTGGAAAAAGGATTCACACTCCAATTCCCCCCAGAGTCAGGCATGTTAGAGTCATTTTGTTGATTTCATTCATAAAAATAGTCTTTTTTTAGTTGGAATGTGTTATCCACACTGATTGATTTATAGACTCAAAGGATGATGACTGAATGCTTTTGCCCTCCGTGAAGGGCTGAGGGAGAGTTTCACAGGTGCTCACAGACACCTGCCTAACAGCCTGGGGTGACACTGTTAGCATCATCTCAGGTCAGAACGAGGAGGGGGGTCTTGGGGGCTCCTCAACATGTCAAAAGTCAAAGGTTTGGAACTTGTGGTATTTTCTCAGCGATGTTTGTCAGTTGTTCAAAAAACAACAACAACAACAACAGACAATGATGAGGTTGGACAGCAGCACTGGCTATCTGTAAAGAAAGGAATGTCTGAAGCATTTCAGGCTTCACCAGTGGGTGGTTGCTATCCTCACTTAGCCAAACATTACCTTTGTACCCTGAGGGCTCAACATGGTCCTGGTCTCTTCGACGTGCAGATCACCTTGGCGCCTAGCGAGTAGCGTCAGCTGGATAATTATGGCCTGTTCTGGAATTGCTTTAGCTGGCTGACATTCAGCCTGTTTGTGACACACAATACCTGCTGTGGTCGTTACAACAACAGATTGATTTTTAGAAAACTTTTCCATCTGCCATTGTCCCTCAGCAGCCCCAGGAAGAACACTGTCTATCTTTGGCTGATGGTAATTGGACATGTATTTATAGCACCTTTTTGATCTGATTGACCTCTTTTAACAACACCTGCCACGCCCAACCATTTACACACAGATTGGTATACTGCTAACAGCTTCTCATCCTATTCAAAGCTCTCACACTAATACTAAGCTCACATCCCAAGCGAAACCTTCTCTGCTGACGCCGGGTTACTCATAGGCACTTGAATTGTTGGACATTACAAGGCGATTAGCTCTACCACCTGAGCCACAGCTACCTTTGGTTGACGGGCTGGATCCATGGTCCCATATTCAGAGAACATCACATGCCCTCCAGTTGAGAATGGTTACCTAGATGTAACTCCAGGTCTATAAGTACTAGTGTGTAGATTTAAAGCTGCTGGATTTAATATTTTTATGTTTAAAAAAATGACTAAATGACTACATGTATGTAGGGTGCAACACGCAGAGACAGTTTCTTTTCTCAGTATGCAGCTTTCCACCAGACTCACTCTTTTGATTGTATGGAGTGCAACTTTATTGTTTTTATATACTCTCTGCTCTCACCAGCGCTGTTTTCACATCCAGCAGACAGCAAAGAAGCACTATGTGTCTGCACTTGCACTCAGGCATTTTCACTCAACGTGCTATCTCTTGTAGCATTCTCCAAAAACGCCAGGGGGGCATACAGGCATGAGTCGAGCTGGAATTCAAATATGCATTTCAGGACTTATACATAAATGACTGGATCTGAGCCCCAGGTGGAAGGGTACACCCTGGACAAGTCAGCAGTTCAACCACACTCATCCTTATACCTAAAGCCAATTTAGAGTCACACCGGAGTTACGGAGTTACCAGAGAGAAGTCATGCAGACGCAGGGAGAACATGCACACTCCACACAGAAGGGCCCCAGCCGAGGTTCGAACCACGAACCTTCCGCAATGCAGACTAAATTCACATATAAAACACAATGCTGACAAAGGATGCTGCACAAACATATTTCTCTTTCTGAATAAATGTAGTAGAAATTCACACATAGACTGTAGGTACTGTTTTTGATGCTTTAAGTGGTTCACGGACCAGAAGAAGATGTCTGAAGGATAAACTTGCTCCAAAAACAGTCTAGCTGTGTAATAGATATAATAGGTAATGGATATAAATATAATATGTACACCTACATGTTTTGGCAGGAGGTGAACTCTGATTTGCAGACATAGTCAGGAAGAATGGAAAAAGAAGGTAAGGCTATATTTCTCAGATACTGAGACTTTTACTGGCAGCAGTTACTCATAAAATATATCAATAACTGGACTGATCTCTGTATTAAACAACATCTTGAATGATACAATGCTTTAACTGAGCCACACACAGAACCCTTCTCTTTAGGAGTATGTGAATGAACTGCTGTTCCATTCGCTGTATAATGACTCATGATTATAAATTGTTGTGGTTTGGCAGATTGGAGTGTCATTCTCTCTTCATCTCCTCATCGTTCTTAGTTGGTTAGTCTGGTTTCATCCTTCAGAACCTGTAGATGAGCCATGCACATTAACACATTTGGGATGATTAATTACACCTGTCATCGTCCTGTCAGCCTGATGTTTTTATGATGTATAAATATGGGTGTTGTTTCATACCTGGTGAAAATCTAAATAGAGAATGCTGTGTGCGATGGAGTGAGTGTGCAGATGTATGAACATGGTGAATGTTTCACCACTTATCACAGGTGGAACCGTTTGCTTACACACTCTTTTTAGTTAAGAAAGTGAAGTCTTATCTGCCATATCTTGTAATCTGACACGTTGGACTGTCAAAGTAGGAATACTTGTAAAAAGTTCTGTTTTTATAATAAACTATCAGCAAACATCAAAGAAAAATACTAATTATGCAGCAGAATAGCGTATTTAATTATTATTGGCTTAGTATTACTGATTGTTGACATGAACAGCATTATAAAATGATTCAAACTTTGCTTAAAATGTAACCATACTGTGAAATTAGTGCAGTGTGCCTCAAGTGTACTCTGACAGGCTGAGTGTGTGTCAGTCTGTTGTTCACTCTTCTGAACATGTTAAATTCACATGTGCAACATGGTGGATTCAGGCGTTACTAAAGTGCTCTATGTACACGCACACGCGCGCGCGTGCTTCTTCGTGAGCTTGTTTCCCACGCGCGCAGTGGGCGTGGTCGTCACCTTACCTTCGCGGTGTTCTCTGCTCGGGGCTCTCAGTGTAACCTGGACCAACCGGCAGGTGCTGAAGGAGAGCGGCCCCAACTGCGCCAAGACGCGAGGAACTCGGTCAGTATTTAGTGTTTAGTAGTTCTGAACGCATAGCAGTGTGTCCCAAACTCTTGTTTGCTCATAATTCGCTGAACTTTATTGTTTTATAGTAGTTGTACAAGATGAGAGGACGGTACAAGCGAAAGCACCAGAAAGAACGGTATGATGACACGGCCGACTACGGGGAGGGGCTCTCCCCTCTGCCTGGGGAACCTGCGGCGGGCTGCACACCTGTTCCCGGGTTTACGGTCCAGGATGCGGCCACCGGCGGCACCAAAAAAGGTAGGACACTGTGTTTGTTTGTTTAGCTGTTTTAGCTCCGGTGTTATGAAACTCACACGACGAGCTCCGAAGCTAACTTTACGTTGTTACAGTTTCTTCTAAAATGGCAGCTGTTTAAACATAAAAATATCCATGTTAAAAGTCAAGATAGTGTCACTTATAGTATACAGTCATAACTATTCTATACTACACACTAACTTTACAACCAAAAAACTTCTATAACTTTAACTTCATTTCAGGGTTTTAGGTAGACCATCAGATATTCACAGAGCTGTCATGATCGTTGCTTGGTGTCAGGTGGCCATCTTTGTTAACTGACACTAAAGAGACAGAAGGGGTTAACAAAGTTTGATCCAGCTATACAAACTTTAGCAGTGTTAGTCAAAGAGGAGAGCTCTTTAAGCTCCATGTGAACATGTTCCGTGAATATGAATCTGTTTGCAGCTCAAATAGAGCCAGAGAAGAACAGAGCCGTGGATGACAGTGTGTCAATAACTCTGTTTGACAGCAAGGTGTAAAGACATGAAGCAGTCAGACTGCCGTGGGGGACATCCGGTACAGAAGTTTGACATTTCTTTTGAACGTGGCAGAACGCCAGAACACAACTGATTCTGCATTTGTGTGTTGTATGTTTTAATGGTTCCATCATCTCTCGTCTCCTCCACCAGGTGCAAGATGCTCCATCTACGATAGCGAGAAGGTCTACCTCGGAGTCCGTGTCAAAATGCCAGTGAGGGACCTTCTGAAAAACATCCGCCTAGCCCAGGGCTTGGAACCTGGAGAGTTTCAGGTAACTTTTGTTTTTGGCTTCATCAAGATCTAAACATACTGACTTGGTAAGATGAGTTTACTGTCTGTATTGAATTTTTACAGTTGAGTTTCCTTGTTGGATGCTCTCTGGCTCTGAAACAGAAAGTGGAAAAAATTTCAGTCCTTAAAACTGTTTTTTTGTTTTGTTTTCACATTGCAAACAACATCTAGTCAAATATGAGGAAACATTCTCCAATGGCAGCACCCATGACAACCATCTAGATTTAAAACATTTCTGTTCAAAATCAGCCATAAGTCCTCTGGGTTTTTAAAGTTTCACCAAAATGTTGCCTCGAGCACTGCAACACCAGTGATGAAATCCACCCTTCAGACTGTATTTGGGCACGCTGAGGACATGTGACTGTTGATTGAGCAATTAGAAAGTCAGAAATTACCCAATTACCCAATTTATTAATGGGCAATGGCTGATTATATAATGCTGATGTCAGGAGGGGTTTTATTTATTTTGCATCTGCTAAAATGTAACAATTTAATAATAATGACATATGAGACACGGGATGAAATTCCCCGGTGTCGGCTCAGTAAAAATGCTGTCTGCAGACATGTTTTGTTTATTGGTCTCAAGAGCGCAGACATTGGCCAGGGCTGATTGTCTCAAATTAAAGGCAAAAAAATCAGCCAACTGATGAACAGTGTTAACATTGCTGAAAAAATGTGCCCTGATATATTAAATTATTAGATATTTTTTTTTACCTTATCTCTTTTGACAAAAATGAAAATCAACCAAACTTGACAAACTGGTTCACTGAACTGTGGGCTGATGGTGACACCACAGCAACTGAAGGTCTTATTATGAGCATAGTTAACCAGGCTGTACCCGATTATCTCGACTATTCTTTCATTTCTTCTGATCAGAGCCACACTAAACTCCTTTATGAGCCTCCACTGGTCTTGTGTATACCTCTAGGACTCATGTTTTAATGCTTGATCAGACTTCCACACAGTCAGAGGAAGTATAGCTGAGTTCTAAAATCCCAGTGCACCACAGAGCTGCTGACAGCGCTGTCTGTTAGACATCAAATCTGCACTAGTTTTGTGTTTATGTCTGAAAAGCCTGAAGGATATAGAAGACGAACGCTGATGCAACATTTGTTTGCTTGTTTGTTTGTTTTGTGAAAGCAGGAGATCTACGGCAAAACTGTCAAAGGTCAGTAAAACCAGATTTTTATGAATTCAGGTGTGGTGTCATGTAGATTTGTGTTGCTCCTTTAAAAGTTAATGAGCTATAGCTATAGCTAGATACAGTGTGTTCTTCGTGAGGCACCAGGAAGGAACAAAAGCCTGCAGGGAACCAGCCTGCAGCATGCCAGCTAAACTGGCTCTACAGCCAAACATACTGTGTACTGCAGTCAGACTTAATTTTTGCATTCGCTTCCACAGGAGTTCAGAAACGAGTCAAAACTCGCACAGGACGCCAAAATGCCAAGGTCAGTGTTGCAAAACAGAAGGTTGCTCCAGGTATATGTCGAAGACATGTTTATGGAGTGCTGTAAATCACCTCTCTGAATACCTGCCTTTGACTTTCAGAGAAAAAACATCACGAAGAGCCTGGAGGAGTTGGCAATCATCGTTGAGGTGCTGGAGGAGGATCTTAGGACCAGCAACAACCACTCCCCTCCACAATCTTACTCCCCCTCTGACTGTGCAGCGTCTCCTGAGTGGTCTCCAACTGGTAATACATGGGACACAGATCCACAATCATATAGTTATTCCTTGAAAGTTGATCAATTTAACAGCCACTCACATGCCATATCCTCTCACTAAGGTGCAGAGTACAACAGTGAAGAGTACAATGAAATGATCCCCAGCCCCCAGTCCTACATGACCTACTCACCGGGCACGGCAGAGTATTACCAGGCTCCGTCCCCTCCCTGCTTCATGCACAACAGCCTCCAGCTTTCCAGCGTTGGAAGAGACGGGGGAAGAGGCGAGGAGTGGTTTGATCCCCCGAGCCACGGCTGGAACCAGAACAGCTCTGCGTACTTCTGGACACAGCTGCAGAAAGAGGAGAGTCAGCTGAGGGACGTCTCTGACGCTGTGCTGCTCGCCACCGACGAACACGGCAAGACGTAAGTTTGGTGTAGCAGTGGAGAATAGCCTGTTCCTCATCTCTGCTCTCTGCTAGCAGCTCGAGGCTGCATTAGTGGCTACTAGCATAACACACACAATTTCTGACTGCACTCCTGCAGGTTGCGCTGCATTGTGGGTAATGTGGGTGGCAGTTTTTGACAAGAAAAAATAATGTGTGGAGTAAAAAAAAGTCACACTTTTTATTTGAAACGATCACTTTTTATTTGTTGTCGATCCTGGGTCCAGCAAATGAGAGTAGTGTGCAGCAGACAGCGATGAATTCCATGACTCAAAGTACAGTGTGGTGTTTCAGGTTCCTGGTATTGTTCATGCTCACTTATTGTTGCAATGGCTTCCAGTTTGTTGAGTTCACTCAAGCCTGTAGGCGTCCTGCAATTAAATCCCACACTTAAGTCTGTACTATTCTATAGACAGTATATAGGCCATGTTCAGACCTGTTCTCATCATAAGATAGTACACTGCCTCTTTGTGTCATAAATACCTTTAGTATGAAGTGTCACTTAAATATGTGGGGTTGTGTTCATCCCTCCAGAGCTCTCCATAAAGTGGCGTGCGTGGGAAAGAGGGCGCAGGGCTATGCCATCGCGAAAAGGATGGCCACGCTCAACAGCCTGGACCTCAAAGACTCTGATGGAATGGTACGGCGCAAAGACAACTGACATTTACGTGTATAGTCTTTGTTTATTTGAGATCAGGCTGTGGTGGTAATGTAAGAAAACAAATCCATAACTTGTGTTTTTATTTTATAGGTTCACATGTTGTGTCGCCACTTGATGGTCCCTAGTTGATGTAAATGTCCCTCTGTTCACAGACTCCCCTCCTCCACGCAGCAAAGCACAACCACCACCTGATGGTGGCAGATCTGATCCGTTTGGGGGCCAACGTCAACGAGACAAACAACTTGGGAAAGTCCTGCCTCCACCTCAGTGCTGAGAAAGGCTACATCAGAGTCCTGGAGGTTTGAGCCTTTCCTTTTCTCTCTACTGCTCAGAACAAAAGCAAATCAAGCGGCTTATCATTGAGTTCCAGGATTTTTTTAAATAACACAATAATAGGCTGCAAATTATGTGTGACAGTACTACACCCATATCATAACGAGCAACATGACCCCAGTTGTCTCAAGTTATTGGGTCCTACAAATATCTTTTTCCTGTCTATCTGAACAGACAGGTTGTGCAGGAAGGTTTTCATCAGTGTCGGACTCTGTAAATAAACTCTCTGACAAGCTCACAAGGAAACCAACACAGCTGCTTTTATAAGGCACAGCAGTGTGTGTACACTCTGTCACGTTGTGTCATCTCCTGGATATTGTTCTGGATGTTAAGTACTTCATCAGGTGTCATGTGTTTTCATGATTCCGCCTGTATGATGGTTGACTCACGCTATGTGTGAACATAGTGTACTCAGAGATGTGAAGTCGTCATGCTGCAGAGATGCACTGCACTTATTTCAGGTTGTCATCTGTTTAATGGCCCGTGCCTCTACTTAGGGCTTGAACATGGGTTGTAACCAAGCGTGACTTTTGTTATAATCCTTTTGCAAATAAAAAAACGGCCACCTCCACAAACCCCCCATGTGAAAGAGACACACTTCATCCTGTGCACAGTGTGTGTGTGTGCTCGCGCAGGAGAGAGACGGAGTTGGCGATGTAACCTGCAGACTAAAGAGACAAAGCAAAATAGCAAATAGCTGCACAGCACTCGGATGTTTATTTAGCATTTCAAACGACAGTGTTAGGCTTCAAATTACTCAGTAAAGTACTGTCATGCTTCAGTGACTGAGTATCTTCTGGGTTTTGGACTGTTTGTTGGTGAAAACAAACATTTTGAACGTGTCACAATTAATGATTTCAAATCTAAAAACACAAAATAATAAATAATATGCCGATGAATTAATGATGAAAATGACCATCAGTACTAGCACCATTTTAGGTCATATATTGAACATGAATTGCTCTACCAGTAGATACTTGACTTAGGGTTGCACAGTCCTCTGAATGCGCCAGGTCTGCGTTCTTTGAATTCCACACAACATTCTCCTGCTTGCCACATCGAGTGGGTGTAACTTAATTAACTTAATTAAATCTTATGCAACGTCCAACAGCCACACAGCTACCAGTCTGTTCCACTGTTCCCATCAAACTGCACAAGGCTGGGGCGGCCTGTGACGTAGCGGGTTAAGCGACCGCCCCATGTATGGAGGCTACAGTCGTCGCTGCAGCTTTACTGCGTGTCACTCCCCCTCTCTCTGCCCCCTGTTTCCTGTCCATCTTCAGCTGCACTATCATTAAAGGCATAAAAATGGCCAAAAAAATATTAAACAAATGTCCTCATCCAAGAGCAGCGGGAGCACAACCGCTGTGGAAACCTGTATCACAAGTATGTCTGGAAATATAGCTACATATTTGTGTTGCTTCACTGCAACTCTGTCCTGAGAGAGTTTTATGAGAGGAAGTGATCGGAGTCTTGAACAAGTGTGCGTGTTGTTGTTGTTCTCGTAGGTTCTAAAACACAGCATGATGGACGGCGTGTATGTTGATGTTGAAGCGACTGAGAATTCTGGTAAGTGATGAAACGTTTCAAAACCTTAAGTTTAGAAATAATAATGATGAGAAATTGCATTGATAAATGTCTTAGAATTCATTAGAATTAGCGGTGCCGATGAGTGGTCACATATAACAGTCATAAAAAAAGAAAAATGATTGATGATTGACTTTTAAAACAATAAATAGGTAAAGCTTTTTTAGAGTTTGACCAAAGTCTTGTTGAAGTCATCAAATTAAATTACTACTTAGTTAGAAACAGCTCAGCTTTTTCTGATTGTAAATTCTGACTTGTCACTGTCTCACCCTAACCTTATTACCTCAACTTCCTCCTTGATGGTCCTGTAACAGAGGGATAAATATCGAAGTGTATTCCCACCTTCTCTCCTTAACTCCTTTTACCCAGTCTGTAAGTGATCACTGCTAGGCTAAAGACAAAGCTGACCCATTCTATGTTGTCTTGGTTCAAAAAACTGACATCCATATACATTTGGTCTCAACTTGAACCGGATTGTCGTCTCTCGGTGTGACTCACTACCTGCGCACTCAGTGTGGACTGTTCATCAGTCAGTTTCGGCTTTTCTCAGATGCCTTTTTAAAGTTAGGTTTTGTTATGGTTAGATATTTGTTAGAAGAGCTCCTCATATCCAGTAACCCAAATGCTGTGTGTGTTGACAGGAATGAGTGTCCTGCAGTGTGCTTCAGTGGCTCTGAAAGCCACAGTGAGGGAGCTGGAAAACAGCAAGTCACCCACTTCGACCAGACTCCACACACTGCGCCAAGAGCAGATGATGGAGACCCTGGAGTGCCTGCTGCAGATGGGCAGCTACGTTCATACTATGGTACGACACTCTGTAACGGACGTGACAGCTACGTGTCATCTCATACATGCTGTATCATCTCCAAGTGTTGGTTCATGTTACAGCATTAGAGCTACGTTTGTAGGAAATGTATTGAATCATCTCTTTCTGGGAAAATGGCAGTAACCACTAAGCAGCTGCTCTAAGATAACTTCCTGTGTGCTCAAACCTGCAGACTCCACAGCACAGCTCCACTGACAGTTTGTCCAGGAGACATTCAAACAGTGCTGAAGGCGTCAAGCACAGACGTCCCTTATTTGTTGTTCAGCTTTTTGGCAGGGCAGCGCATCATGAAGAGCATGAACAAATAATGAGTCAGTGTGTGTCATTTGTGAACTTGGTAAACAAAGTGTTCCTAGTATCTGTTTACTAACCTAATAGATCCAATTCCACCCTGGTTCCTATGGTAGGTGCGAGGACCGTAAAGCATGCTGGTATGCTTTTGAACTTGTCCTACAGAGCAATTTGTGGCCATTCAAAGGCATAGCAGCATACCTTTGGGGACTGAAATAGGAGAGGATGATAACAAGTGACTACAAGTCAACGTCCCTTTGATTTAAGGAACAACACAACCTTTTGCACCTCCCTCAAGCAAAATGTAACCAGTTTTGCCTCAGCACAGGGCCGCGAGCAAAGTTACAGACTCGTAGTCTTTTAGCCTGGCAGAACCTCTCCGATCATGTTTCATGCAGCATGGTCCTGTCAACCATACCACATGAAAAAACAGAATAGGATTAACCAGATTTTGTTGCACTACTTTAAAGAAACCCGGATATAAGAAACTTTGAGTAACTTAAGGAATCTATAGATCTCAATCTCTATAGATAAGAACTCAATGATTGATTAATTTGATTCCTTTCTTTCTTAGGGGAGCCAGAGTATCCAGCCTACACTTGGTTGAGTACACGGCACACCGGCCCGGCATGGCTTTTTGGAGAACCGACAGTAATGTTCTGAGTTGGCTTGAATTTGAGAAAAGAACCCCTGTAATTGGGTATCAGTTCAGGCCTGTAATGTAAAGCATCTGAAGTTTTGTGTGTGGTATAAATGCCTGACTTGCAATCAGGTATTTTTTTTCTAACCTGCACAAAAACATTAGGTGCCCATTGGTTGGTTTCTGTGAAACTTCCATTGTTTGTTACATTGGAGTAACAAATTGTCCTCAGTTAGTGTGTCTGTGGAGATCAACATGTAACGTCCTATGAGAATAGTTTTAAATATGGTAAGTCGTTTTTTAAAAGCCTGCTCTCGATTACAAAACCCGCCAGCAGGTAGGGAAACGTGACCCGGAACAAAAGGTTCTAGGTTAGATTGTGTTATTAAGGCAGTGGTGCCACAGTTAGTTAATTGCTGTACTATTCCAAACATTATAATTAGGTCATTAGAAACTTTTTAAAAATAGTTTGCTTTTTTTTAAGGTCCAAACAGTTGATGTGTGAATAAAGCTTATTCTCATGAGAACTATGCCCATTTACCCTAGAGCCATAGGATTTTACATGTCAGATCTTTTAAAAGACTTTTGTACTAGAGGACATTCTAAGTTTTAGTAAGCGTTTCATGGTGATGGGGACTAAATACGGTTTAAGTTGATAGCCTTCACATGTAAAAGCAGTCTTTAGTTTGCCGTTTTGGGGAGTTTTGGTTCTGTTTATGCATTATTTTTTAGCATAATGTCAAGTTTTTGGACTTGTCAGCACATGTGAACTATACTGTGTGAAATGTATTGTAATGTCTGTCAATCTTTCTTTGACCTGCTTCATGAATTATTATGCTTAAAGGAATACTTTCTTATTGAGAAAAAATATATAAACATACACAATTATCAGTTTACGCAACAGTCTTTAGAGGAGTATTCAGAATGTATTCATCTAGCTTAGCTCACTGTTAGTCAGAGAGGCCTTTCAACAACAACTATCACAGCTTAGGCAGAGGTACGCACTGTGTCATCTCTATTTAACACGCAGAAAGTTTTCTACTTGAACGTGCTGCTGGTTAGCAAGCTGGCTAGCATATTAAAAAACATATAAACAAGTCAGCTCATGTTTTTCCTCTTGGCCTGGTTTTTATGCTAAGCAAGGTCAAACATGTCCTGGATCATCTCTAGTGACTCAAGAAGCTTCTGTTTCTCTGTTTTTTAAGAGAATCACAAGTCTTATTTGGGTTAAACTTAGCAGAGATGTTAGTATAAGGTTTAAGAAGTTATTTGACAGCCTAGTCTTTATGGTTTTGTTATTAAATAACACATTTAGACACAGACAGGAGCTGTTTTTATTGATCAAGACCATCATTACATAGAGTTGATGGATGGTCACTAAGTGGTAGACCACAGCTAGTATGAAATATACTTTGAATAAACGATAGTCACATATAGCATTGATATGAATATTTCTAATCAATAAGACAGATTTATTAACTGATTAAAGAGAGACATTAAATACTAAAAATATGTCTTTCATATTCATTTATGTTATCTTGCCACTGCCAGTGTTGGGTATAGTTACTTTGGAAAGTAGTTAATTAGGTTACAATGTTACCATCAATTAAAAGTAATTTGTTACATTACAGCGTCACCTTAACGCGTTATCCACAACACTGCCACAGTGGACTACTTACTTGTCAATTACATGTCATTAATTCATTAAAATACCAATTCATTTTATGTAAAAAAATTATTATTAATTATTTCACTATTTCCATTTCATGGTCCTGTGTTGCAGTGCTTCATGAATTGCCAAACTATCAAACATGCCCGTCAAAGTCAGTGGGTGGGGCTAACGCTAATTCAGTCTGATTATCCTTCCCCTGGCACACTGTCTCAATAACAGTAGGACAGAGTCTTCCCCTTGATTTTGTTTAATCCTCTGGACTAACTCCTAATCCCCACTGCACACATCATTTTCCAGCAAGGGCTGGCTCAATTCCAGGCAGCGGCAGCTGATAGTTGCACTGCCATGGCAGTTTCCGGTCCCTGGAGCAGCTGCCACTGACCTGGCAATGTCTGGGGCAATTATTGCCACAGCAACTGCTGCTGTTATGGGCATCTGCAATGGGCATTTTAGTCCTCCATATTCAGACGGGTTGGGTTTGTATTTGAAATATGAGAAATATGAGAAAAGTGTGTTTATTGTAGAAGACTTTAAAGATGTCATGTGAAGTTCGTTAGGCCATGCTCATGTTATTCTAGCATGGGAATGCTTTCTGCTACAATATGGATTTTGTATCCACTCCAAACTGTAATGGGATCTTTTCCTTGGCCCACACTACACTCTTACACCACGTTTCAGAAAAAAATAAAAACAATAAGGCCAGTAGTTTTTCTGTAATCCTGCTGACAGAGAGAAAACGAATCCTTGGTGAAGGTGACAAACATACTAAAGGACACTTTGCACACATCATTTGCAGTGTGATACAATTTTATTTTTTGACCTGACGTACCATGTTAAAACAACATTTTTTTAAATGAGTGATAATTGATGAGGTGGTGGGTATAATTCATGTACCTTTGTGCAGTTTTATCCTAAAGCGATCAATAAACGTCTGTGTTCAGTAAACAGTGTCTGTTATTGGTGGACTTAATGTCAGTCTTTGAAAAATAATATAGGAAATCCACAAAATTCTAAATGACTTAAAGCTCCAGTGTACCTCAGAAAGATCCTCTTCCACCACGTTGAAGCACCATGTACATGGCCACCACAAGGAAGGTGATCATGAAACGGCTGCATTCCACAACCACTGCCACTTCAACAATTTAGATTAGGTTACACAAGTACGGGAGAAACAAAATACAAACAGACATAGTATCAGGTATCAGGCATATTTCATATTTCCATAAGTTTATGTTTAATGAGGTAAGTAATGATAATTAGTAATATTTAGAAAATGTCAGCACAGGTTGTCTCACTCATTTTTAAAACATGAAAGCTGAACGACACAGTAAAAAAGGAACCCTCCTGTTGTCCTCGGGTCAAAATGACCCGCCACTGTGTTAAAAAACAAAAATAAAATCAACTAAATGATATTTTTTTAACTTGAAATTTCATGACTTTTCCTAGATTGGCCCCAACAGTAGAAAAAATGAAATGTTGTTTTTATTCACATTTCCATGTAAGCTGTACAAAAAAAGTACAAAGATGGTCTTCGGGTCAAAATGACCCGTGAGGCAAATAGAGTTGAAATCAAGGTCACAGAGTTATTTACACACCACAGAATGTTACAATGTTTTAGTTGTGTCTCAGATCAATCAGTAGCAGAAGTAATCAGTCTCAGATCAATTAGTAGTAAATGTGAACAAGACAGTAGCAGACATAAACAAGACAAGATGGGTGGCGTTCTCGCAGACGACAGAGCTCTTTTTTGTGGATTTCAAGGGGTTATAAAGGTGCTGCAGATGACAGGACCCCGAATTCTCTCTGTGCTGACGCCATGAGTGTGCGTTATGACGTTGAAGAGGCTCTAGAGCTGATTTTTTCTGATGTCCAGCAAGACAACTCTGATTCAGAAGAGGAAGTGGAGGATGTATCAGAAGAAGAAGATGGGGAGGAATATAACCCAGAGCATGATGAATCATCTTCAGAAGAAGAAGAAAACCCTGAAGCTGAAAGAGAGACGTTCCTTTCAAAAAATGGCAAAATAACATGGTCCTCAGCAGCATATAACCAACACGGCAGGCATGCAGAACAAAACGTCATAAAGATGACCCCAGGACCCACAAGGTATGCCGTTTCTCATGCCCATGACATTGTCTCTACATTCTACCTGTTTATCACACCAGCAATAGAAAAAATAATCCTGGAGATGACAAATCTGGAGGGTTTTCGCAAATATGGAGAGAGCTGGAAAAAGATGGATGAGACTGACCTGCAGGCCTACTTAGGGCTACTAATCTTAGCAGGTGTATACAGGGGTGAGGTGAGGCTGCAGCTAGTCTATGGGATGCCACAATGCCACTCAATGCCACTCAAACTCTTTCACACCTACTCAAGACTGCTACGATTTGATGACCGCGAGTCAAGACCAGCAAGACGTGTGACAGACAAACTTGCAGCCATAAGAGAGGTCTGGGACAAGTGGGTGGAGCGGCTGCCCTACCTCTACAATCCAGGGCCTGACGTAACAGTGGATGAGCAACTTGTTCCATTTAAAGGTAAACTATTTTCTAATTTGTAATAAAAGTGATTTTCACTATTGATTTCTTTGACTGTTTTCTGTGACACTAATACTAATCACTGATGCTGATGTCTTCTGTCCAAAGGTCGTTGTCCTTTCCGGCAGTATATGCCCAGCAAGCCAGCAAAACATGGAATCAAGTCATGGGTGGCTTGCGATGCCAAATCAAGCTATGCTTGGAAAATGCAAGTATATACCGGAAAGCCGACCAGTGGATGCCCAGAGAAGAACCAGGGGATGCGAGTTGTGCTTGATATGACAGAGGGACTGAGGGGTCACAATGTGACATCTGACAATTTCTTTACCTCTTATGAACTTGGACAGCAGCTCCTGAAGAGGAAGATCACCATGGTTGGTACAGTTTGAAAGAACAAGCCTGAGCTCCCACCTGCACTGCTTGCATCAAAGGAGAGAGCGGTCTTCTCATCAAAGTTTGCCTTCACGCCCATGACCACTGTAGTTTCTTACCTCCCAAAGAAAAACAAGAATGTAGTTCTTATGAGCACACTGCACAAAGACAGTGACATTAGTGATCGTGAAGACAGGAAGCCAGTCATCATCCTAGACTACAACCGCAACAAAGGAGGTGTGGACAATCTAGATAAGGTGATTGGAACATACAGCTGCAGAAGGATGACTGCCCGCTGGCCCCTGGTCATCTTCCACAACATCATTGATGTTTCCTCCTACAATGCCTTTGTGATCTGGAGAGAGATCAACCCGACCTGGATATCTCATAAGAAGAACAAGAGGAGGGTGTTCCTGGAGCAGCTAGGAAAGGCACTTGTAACTCCACTCATTGAAAGAAGGAAGCATGTCCCCCGCACAGAAGCCTCAGCAGCAGTTGTGAAAGCTATTCAGAGTGCAGGAGCTCCTGATAAACCTGAGGATCCAGCTACCACAGCCACTTCCCCAGCTAGGGCAAGTAAGAGGAAGAGATGTCAGTTCTGCCCTCAAAAGAAGGACTGTAAAACACATACTGTGTGCTGCAGGTGTAAGAAATTTATCTGCAAAGGCTGTGCACTTGCATACTGCGCTACATGTGCTAATTAGTTGAATGGGTTATGTTATTTTTCATATTTTGGTATTGTATTGTACTGTTTTGTATTGTCTTAAATTGTTCACTGGAGTGAAGAGGGAGAACTATATTACACATATTGTGGTGAAGGACAAGTTGTTTCTTCAAGCAATATGAAATGTGGTGTTTAAAATTCAATTAAGCTGCTTATATTGGGGGTTGAGTGAAGACGGGTCATTTTGACCCGGAGGACACGGGGTGTATACAGAAAATGAGGACAACAGGACGGTTAAACTTTGACAAACTGTTTCTGCAGTTATTTATGAATTTAAAGTGGCAGTCCTATCTGAGACATCTGCCCTTTACCTGAATCATACAGCTGCCTCAGGGTTTTTTTGTTTTTTTATGATTTATGTTTAACGTATCAGGACCACAGTCTTGAGGAAATAACACACATTCTGCAGTAACATGTTTACAGGTTTACTATATCTGGAGGTCAAACACAGATGATCACAAATGATTTCAGGGTGAGTCCTTCCATTCTAGAGAAACAGCTCTACATGAATCATTTGTGCGGTAATGTGATTAGGATCAGAGGTGACTGATAGTTTAGTTTAGAAACTTTTTTAAAAGCTATCAATGTCAAAGACCTTCCGCCTTAATAACAGAGCTCCGGCACACTCCTCGAGATGTCAGCTTCCTTCATGTGTTCCAGAAGTATCAGCCAGATGTGTTGGGGCTTGTCGGGTAGATGAAGCAGATGTGAGTTTCTTAGTGCCTGTGTTTGGTGGGAAACTGTTTACCTGGGAAAGAGTCTCAAAACCCACAATCACAAGAGAGCCTTACTCACCACTTTAGAGAGCTATGAACCATCACTTTACAAACTGACATTTTGATAACTACCATAAAAAAATCATGTCACTGGAATTTTCCTCTAAGTGACTCATCTTGGCACAAAGAAAAAAGGTGGTGGTGAGATTTTAACCAAGCAGTTATCTAAATTTCACAACAGAAACCACGAAGGGGTTGCATGTGTTCATGCATGCTTGCCTTCACGTTCAAAGATAGACAGCAGTGCGGCACATAAAAGAAACATCCTAGTCCTCTTTCATTCATATTCCTGTTGTTCCTCATCATCAGTGAGTTTTTCTTCCTTACTTCACGTTATTTATGCTTTAAATGCAGCACAGGTGACGAGCTATAACGGCCAATTAGCAGCAATGATAAACTAATGCAGCACACATCCTGCTCGTAACGCATGTGACCAAAAAAGGTGATCAAGACTGATATTTAGCTTGACGTGCCAGGTTTGCCTGGTTTTGTTTTTGTGAGGTGTAAAAAAGCAGCTGAATGTTTGAGGCAAAAATACCCCCTATGACATTCAGTGATACAGGTGTGGCTAAACAGATTGGGAGTTTTGAATACACAGATAGGATTAATACACAGATTAGGTTCTAAACCTTGTTGCTGTGCTAGCACATGTATTTTTTTTAAAAAATTGAATATAAAAATAAATATGCTGTAGGATGTCAGGAGTCAAAACTATAAGAAAAGGACAGAGGCATGACTTCTTGCTGAGGGTGATGTACATAGGCCCGAAATACAACCACACACACACACACACAGGGCTCATAGACATGCAATGTCATGCATGCATGTTGAGACACTGTGTAGTGATGAGCAGCCAGGACCCTGGGAGCAGTTAGTGGTGGTTGCCTTGCTCAAGGAACCTCTGCAGTTACTCTCTAACTACCAATCAATCCTCCATATTGTGGTCCATGATGAATTTGAACCAGACAAGCCAAGTCACTTTGTACAGAGCCACTCTCCCATGACATGGTGACCCTAAGGTTCATTCGAAATATTTATGGTCGCCAGAAGAAGAATCTTGACCCTCTGATGTTTCCGCTTGCACCCCTGCAATTAACAGCCAAATGTTTATGTCCCCAGAGGATGAACCACTGACATTTCAATCAGGACAGACGAGCGAATGAAGTAAATATGGTTGTTTTCTGATGACATATGATGATTAACTCTTGACAAAAACGTTCAACTCTACAGAGAGATTTTTGGTTTGAGGTTCACGACCGTGAGGAGTCCGAACACTGATGGTGCTGGTGGCTGATGACTCTGTCGAGACTGAATGGGAATGAGAACATCAGCATGAATATCATAGAGCAGCAAGATGATTGGCTGACAATGCACCCGGGTCCGTGTGCTGTTTGATACATGTGACCAGCTGATGGGAACGGCTGATAACATGATGAATGACAGCGAGGTAATTTCACAAATTTTCCTCGCTGTCATCTAATGTGGAGTGCCGGGCAGGTTGTAAAGAGAAATTTTCAGGTGAATCATCCGCTTGGCTGAACCTTTGCTTTTGATGGCAAAACACATATGCAAAACATTTGTATTTATGCAAGATGCTTAAATTTCTTGTATGAAATTGTCTGGGCATGTGCCTCCTTAGATTTGAATGACTCCCGGCCTTCCTATTTGCAGCCCAAGTTGCTATACAACAAAAGGTTAAAGTGCTGCAACAAATCAGAGAGTTGCACCACTTGGCCCACGAACTCAGCATCTTTAACCTCACCCCAACCCCCTCCACCCACCCTCCTGCCCGCCCGCCCCTCATACTGCACCTCCTCCACTGGCTGCTCATAATGAATTTAAAACCTTCCTGCTGGTACAGCCTCGAACAGAGCTGCAGGCCATTCTGCAACACCGAGCTCCAGCTCATCCTCTGCTCTCCACCATTACTGGAGCCTCGTGCCTCCACCCCCCTCCAACCCTCATCATCATCCTCATCCCCCCTTTCTCCCCTTCTTGCATCACATCCCCTCTCCCACATCGTCCTCCCCTACTTGCTCAAATGCGATCCTGTGTTGCCTTCGTCTTACCTCTTATTCCTTTAGCTACCACATCTCTGTTTGACCGCTCACAGGAATATCAATGCTTAATGAGGATCTAAATTCATAGTTACTGTTACTGATGATATATCTTCATATCTTCATTGTTGACTCTGATTGCTCATTAACTGGTGCTGAGCCTCAGTTGTGTACTTAATGCTGATTCTATGCATATGTTTTAAGCGTCAAAGATTTCCATATGCAGACTACATATATCTTGTATTTTGGGGGGCTGTTGAGGGACACCATTAACCACAATGCAATGCACAAAGGAAACTGAGGAACTGCTCACAGCTGAGAAGCATGTAAACAAACAAAAATTGGACCTTGACGTGTTTTTACCAACTGCTGTTTCCAAGGTCAGGAACGAGCTGTCATGCTTTGTGTTCTTTGTTCTCTCTTTAACTGGCAGTATAGAGTCCAGAGGTTACTGTTAGATTTACATCCATCTGTGCACGGATTGCATCAGTATGTTTATTTATTTATTTGTATACCAACTGCAAAATTAATTTGTATATGCTCCATACTGTGTGCCATGTGGGAGAGAGGGAAACAGTTCATCACGCTGCTGCTTATTGACTCACACTCAGCATTTGTTTTTTGTGTACTTTCCTTTCATTAAGATCGATCCTTAATGAGCTCACATGAATGGTAAACTTTCTTACCAGCACAGACACGCAACAATGTTGATGTCACTCACTTGTTGTGTCCATCCATCACTCTGGCCCAGTAACGTCTCACTCCATTGCCTTGACATTTCATGTGGATTTTCATGACCCCAGAGCACTCGATTACTTCAGGACAAAACAATTCAACACAGTCTTATTTTTAGCAATGCTAGCAGCATGGCTCTGGGGATGCCAGTGATGAGCTGTCCAACATGGTCTACCACTTTTTGGTCCAGAGTGAAACATCTCAACAACTGCGACGGCTTTCCATGATATTTTGTGCAGACATCCTGCTGACATGGGTTATCCCTTGACTATTCCTCTAGCGACACCATGAGGTTCATATTTGGGGTTTATTTGTGACATATCTTGACAGCTAATGGATGGATTGTATATAAAGATCCCTTTGAGGATACATTATGATCCTTTTCGCCACCATCAGGTAATCCTAAACCTAAACCTAACCCAGACATTTCCATCAGCTTTGGCCTTGTGTTTAGTGCACATTACAACTAACCAGTGATGGTAATAACGGCGCTATAAGTAACGGCATTAGTAGCGTTACTTTTTTCAGTAATTAGTAATCTATTTGATTACTCTTCCCATCATTATAATGCTGTTACTGCCAAAAAATGTGCTGCGTTACTATGATTGAACTACATTGAACTACATCTCTAAGCTAAGCTAAGATTTTCCCTGTTGCTCCTTTCTTGGTGAGGGTGAAGACAATCGCATAAATGATGACAATTGGCTGAGGTTGAGTAAAATTCCATGGTAAGCCAATCAGAGGTGGAGTTGGGCGGGTGTTGCTTACACAAATTGTCAGACACACAAAGACGATACAGGACATTCACATGAATCAACGAGAAACAGGAATGGTGAGTCTGAATAATCCAAAAGTAGCCTTCCCTAAATGGAAGTATAGCCATTACTTTTCCTTCCAACAAATTAAGGGAACATTAATTATTAATTAATTATTATGATAGTGTAACAATGCACATTATGCCCTGGAGACAAGAGCCTCTCTACGTCGGTGTCAAACATAAACACTATGTACATAGTAATTATAATATCTACAATAATCCATGACATTTTATTGGATGCTAGTCTCACTTTCCGACAGCAATGTTAAAATAGTTTAGATTTGTGTACTGTGAATTTCTGTTATGTATTATATTAAGTGTCCATTTCATTATAATATTCGGATTTATAATAAATAATTGAACACGCACATGTAGTTTACATTCCGTCAAAGAGGGATGGAGGTGGGGTCCAAATTCTTTGATACATCTGAGCATTAAAAAAAATTACTTGAAAGTAACGCAAAAGTTACTTTCCAAAGTAAGTAGTTACTTTTATAATTTGTAACTCAGTGACTACTTTAGTTACTTTCTGGGAGAAGTTAGTATTGACTGTAACTAGTTACTTTTTTAGAGTAACTTGCCCAATACTGCAACTAACACAGTAAACATGGAATACATTGTATGTACCTGCTAAACATCAACATGTTAGCATGAGATACATTTCACTGAGAGGTCACCCACCAACATTCACAGACAGGACTTGTATTCCAGAGAACACCAAATGTCACATCCCTTAATCCCTCTGTTCCCACCTGCAGTTTTTCACACAGTTGGTCATTGGTTGGTTCATTTCAGGATCTTATGTCAACGCCCACACTGAGAAACCTTTGAATGCTTCCATGGAAGACTGTGGCATGCACACAAACACACATACAACAGTGATGAATGAGGGTTTGTCAGTGATCACCTGACACTCCCTCTCAGATGATATGTCACATACTACCATGTGTTGTTAGTACTTTTGAGTGTATTAGTTGTGAAAATGATAAATTGTGAATATTATTTATTCATTCTCATTCATACTCATCTGTTACTTTAGCATCTTCTAGATTTGGTTTTATCTCGTAATTTCTACCCATATATACAGACAATAGAAAAAACACATGCACTTCCTGCTGACTGTTGTGTGCACCACACCCCCATCCCTTACCCAACAAATGGATGACTAATGTGTACATGTATATTGACCAGATAGATTTCCTCAACTGTTAACTGCATGATTTCATTCGGCACATACACTCTTATCTGCAGACACACATCCCTTCTTTATATAAAATATTCTATTTTTACTTTTATATAGTAATTATTTAATTATTAATTTCTTCTTTGCACATGTCAAATTACTATGCACATATTTAACTTATTTGCACGGGTTTAATTTAAATGCAGATTCAGGTAATTGGTATAAATTTAACACGTTTACTATAATATAGTTTAATTTTAGTGTATGTTTGTTGTAGTACAGGCTAATCTTAATGCATGCTTACTGTATGTTTACTGTGTCTCGTGCTGTTAATGGATGCTTGAATTTCCCCTGGGCACATAGAGCAGGTAGAGGGTGTACCCCGTCTCTCAACTGGGATAGGCGCCATCAACACCGTGATGGAGAATAAGCGGTTGCACACGATGGATGGATGGTTTATAATGAATATACAAAGTATAACGTAATTATCTAACTGTCTTATACATTTTAGATTTCATTTATTTGATGTATTCACTTTATTATATTTTGCGTTCAGTTTACTTTCCTCCATTAGGGTCTAAATAATGTGGAAGCCACAACAAGATTTTTCACACTGATGTTCTTTGTTATTCATGTGTTCTTGCACCCATTTTGCTGCTGTGACACTTGTGTCCCCTCATTGTACTAATAACAAGTATCATGTCTTAAAGGTCATTTGATCTCATTAAAAACTCTCCTGTGTGTGCTACACAGCATTTGGATCGAATTGGATATGGAGTGTGTATTCACACTGTATTATTCTGTTTGTAGGGTAATTGGAGAAATCTAATTTTTAAAAACAAGCCTGCATGACTCCAGGGCAGTCTTACTATAAGCTTAGAGCGCCGCCTGGTGGTCGGAGAGACACATATACAGTAAATTTTAGTATTCTACATGCACTCACAATAAATGAATAAACTTCCTCCTGTAGACGCTGCAGTTTCTCTGCATTCACGTAAAATGTCACATCTGTACATCCACTATATTAATATTACACATACTGTACATTTTTATGGAGCTGTCCACATCTTGACATCGTTCTTGATATCTTGATATCAGTGTAATGATCATATAAATTATATTTTTCACATATTTTTACATCTCATCTTTGTAACTATTATTGATTTGTATATCTTGTGAAGCACTGTGAGCTGTTATACTCGTGTTATGAAAGGTTCTATATAAATAGTTTATACTATATGATCTTAGTGTACATAATGGCTCAGTACTGGGTCAGTGGGATTGTAATAAAAAATAAAATATATGTTGAATTCCTTCTGCCTCTTCTGCTTTCAGAATTGACACTTGAATATATTCCATACTTGATGATTCGTGTGAATTTATTTGCAATTTTTCAGGCTGGAATTTTTCATTACATTCATATTATTTCATCGTATTTCACCTGGACGCAGGAAAAAATATGGACTGATTATTACCTCATCAAATTTAAAAAATCTTTCATATATGGATGTGTTGTAGTGAAGAACTTTATTGAACACACTGTAAAATCAGATAATAAATCTTGGATCAGCATTAGTACATTTTTACATTTCATCTGTGTGAAGCAGACAACAAACAGATGGAGACTTGAATCGATACGTTTTAACAGCATTCTCTGTCAACCCACTACTTTTTTATTCTGATAGTTCACTTGCATCTCGCTCCTCCTCCTGCAACTATTGTGTGATATTGCCTCATGCACTTGAAAGGCCTACGACTGCTCGGAGAGATACCAAGAGATTTCACACGCACACACACACACACTGAAACACAGGCACGCACACCCTCCATGAGCTGGGAGATGAGATAGGCAACTTCTGTTTGTTGACTGCCGGAGCTTGATACCACTCCGGTCTTCCCTCCCCCTTGGGGAGCTTATGGCTTCATCGCAATATTGTAGAAAATTTACACGTGAAGTGCGTATCAGTGTTTCACTAAGCGCGTTTCTTTAGTGTGCGGCTGTTTGGATGAGATGACTCAATTGTAGCTCGTAAATCTGAAGAGGAACAGGTTTGTTTTGTTGCACAACGGTCAGGTGTCAATCAAAGAGCTGCCCTTTGATGTGCTGCCGTCCAGTGGTGAATCCTGGGAAATTATTTGACCGCATTGCAGCCAAAAAAAGAAAGAAAGAAAGAAGGGGGAAAAAGGAGGGTTGGGACCATCAGTTATGGGGCAGAGCACCAGAACAGATGGGAGGGGTGTCTCTCTCTATCTCTTAATCCCACCCTCTTCTTCTGTGGAGGCGTCTTTAACGTCAGCATGCAGTGAAAAACAGTCCAAAGGCAGAGATCAATGATACTACATAAGTGGTTTTATTTGGCTGTAATTTACCTGATGTATAATTTCCTGACATTGACATCGATTTATTAAAAGGACCTGAATTTCAGATACATCAAGTTGATCAATTGAAAACAAAATGAAGTCGTACCGTTACCCAACAACGATTTATTGTTGCGTCAACAGGTGATTGTTTGTTCGCAAAATACAGCCGAGAAAAGAGAGAGAGAGGGAGAGGGGGGGGAGAGGAAGGGGAAAAAGGAAAGAAAGCCAGTGAATGTTTCTGAATGTTTCTCAGAGCGGAAAAAAACCAAAACCTGAGCATGGAGCACACTGGCACTGTGGAGAGGAGGAGGGAGGAGAGGGGGATCAGAGAAAAGTCGCCAGCTGATGAGAAGAATAAAGTCAACTCAGTGAAATTGACACGGTGGAGATCTTGAAGCCATGCAGTTAACAGAATATTGCCTTCAAATAACACTCGCACATGCTTTTTTCCAAAATCAAACATGCATTGGGTACTTCAGTGAGGGTAAACAAAGTGTAAATACTCAACACTTTAGCAATACAAATCTTATAAATGTTTCTGATAATGAATATTTGTAGAGCATGTTACACAATTTGTCCAGCAATCCCTTTATTTGTTGATTGTTTGAAGCAAAATGATAAATGAACATTGTTAAGTAAAAATAAAATATAAAATAAAATATATATTTTAATATGGATCTGCCTTGATGCTGCCAATGTGTGTCACAAAAAAACCACGAGCAAATTCAGTCACTACCTACTAATTCAAAGAGCATCTTTGTAAACGATCAATCCATTTTGCAAGCACAAAGTCAGTCATCACAAGGCTGTGAGTGCAGTTCGGATCACAGTGGTCACGGACAAAGTTCAGCATCTCCTCTGGAAGCCACCTCGCTAAGGCTTGTTATAGTTTAGTCACACGTTTGGAAACTCCTTCTCTTTGTGTTTTTTTTTTTTTTTTAGGAAAGGTGTGTTTTTGTTCGGCCATCCTCTCGGAACAATTATATATAGAGATTTTTTTTTCTTTTTAGAAAAGAACTACCAAAATCATGCAACTACCATTTCATTTTTGTGAGACAAAAACCAGTTGGTGCTTTGATTTTTTTTTCTCTTGGTGCTGGTCTGGTTGGGAGGTTTCGAGGTGAGGTCAGCGTGGGCGTTTATTTTTATTCATTTTTTTTAGGCACTGCCGTCCTGTTTGAGCCGCTGACTGCGAGCCTTGTAGACCTCGATCAGTAAATCTTTGACGTACTGGATTTCTCGTTCCACCGACTCCGCCTTGTCACGAAGCTCCCGGTTCTGCCCCTCGAGGCCATGCAGCTCCTCCTCCAGAGAGTCCAGCTCCGCCCTCTTACGCAGCCTGTACCTGCAGAGGAGAAAAACAACGCCTCCAGTTGGTTTGACAGGTTGTTTTTTTTTTTTTTTTGCTGCCTTGCATCTTTATTAATGAGTCAAGTGAGCGTGACCTTTGAGCTACATTACTCACACGGCTCAGACATCCCTCCCCAGGGGAAACATAATGTGGCGTTTATTTCATCACCTATCACTGTCTTCTTCTCTAACATCGTGAACACTGTTCTGCCCCGTAAATGATGGGAATAAAAAAAAACTCCCACACAGACAGAGTTTATACACTTATAGAAATGGTTAGGTGGGGCTGAGTTTGGCAGGCTGTGAGGGGACTTTCCTTCCATCCCTCCTACATTTAAAGAAGAAGTGGGGTGCCTGGTCCATGCAACACTCCTCACACGTTACAAAGAGAAACTACAAGTATTCAGGCAAGTTAAAAACACAAAATATGATCAGTAACAATCCCCTTTGCTTTTCTTACTTTTAACGAAACTTTCATTAACTTCATTAACGGACAACTTTCTAGAAGCTTCAAGTATGTTTTTGAGTTTACCTGTGAGCAGCAGTTTTGTTCTGGTCTCTCTTCTTCTGCTTCCTCTCTCCGGTGCCCGTCTCCAGAGAAGCGGCACCCATCACCAGAGCTGGTTTGACAGAGCAGGGCTCATCCTTTAGCCTCTGGGTGGGGCGGTGGATGGGGGCGCCCAGCAGCATCCCCTCGCCCTCCCCTCTGGACAGACATTCATAGCTTTGGTCTGCAAGGCATTCTGGATAGAGGTAGTGGCCATTTGGGGGCTCTACAGCCTGTGCTTGTGACGGCTGATCGAGGTCACCTATAAAGCTATGGTAAGGCTCTGTGCCGGCCATGGACTGGTGGAAGTAGCCGTCGCTGGCCACCATTGTCTCTTGGGGAATACTTCCGGAAAGTCCTCCATCTTTGCTGCAGTGCAAGACCTCGAGCCCCGCGCTGTCGTAACTTACATTGACCTTCACGTTGTGCATCAACTGTCCTTCTCGCTTGTGGTGGCTGTCGTACGAGCCACCCAGACAAAAACCTCGAGCAATCTCTTCGCTGCAAAACATTCCTTCTGAAAAACAATAGCTCTCCTCTTCCTTCAACGATAAAGCACATTCTCTCACCTTCTTGACGCTCCCGAGGTTGCTCTTGCTCACCGTCTTCAGCGTGGAGTAGTGGTTCACAGACAACTCTGTGCTTCCTGAGTAACTTCCCCTGGAGCCCCACGTATCAAGTCCAACTTCCTCCCCGACTTTCACCGCCTCGCTGATAATTCTTCGCCCATTGTTGTGGTGGTAGCGGTGGTGGTAGTTGTACGGAGCAGGTCGCGCAATTTTGGTTCTGCTGATGGGACCGCCACAGAAGCTGGCCAGGTCCAGTTCCCCTGTTGCCAAGGTAACAACCACAGGGCTGGTTTCTGATTGGCTGGTCCCATATGAGCCATAGGGTAACTGATAATAAGACTGGGAGCCCATGGCTTGGGCACCCTTGTCACATTTTGAGGATTTCTCCAACTTGTTCGTCGTGGATGTGGACTCGGAGCGGAAGTAGTCCTCCAGCTGAGCCAGCTCCTCCTGCAGTAGAGAGGTCATGACCTCCAGATCCGAGGGCACCTTGACATCTTGTTCTAACGGCGAGGGTGGAAGGGATGAGCTGGGAGAAGACTCGGTCGTCGACACAAATGAAGACAAATCAACTTTTTCCGTCATCCAATCTGAGTGACCATCACCTATGAAAATTAAAAAATAATCATTTCATCAGTAAAGCAATCCATATTTTTTCACTCAGCTGCTGTAGAATAACTGAAATTAAAAAAATACAAATTCGAAAAAAAAAAGAAAAAACAATCTTGAAATCACGCAAGATAGAGAGGATAAATGAAGTTAAAAATCAAGCAATACATCCGACAAATCCAAGTGAACAACTAACCGATCATCTGAAAATGATTGAACAGCATCGTCTGCATTCGATAAATATCCACTTAGCTGTACTCACTGTACGACATTAGCCCCGTGCTGCACTGCGGCTCCGACCTCGGGATGTGGAAAAATAAAAAAGCGTCTTGGCCAAACTCACCAATTAAGTGCTGCCTCTCCGCTGGCTCCGCCCCCGTCCTGGGCCGTGATTGGCTACGGCTAGCCTGTCGGTGTGGGGGAGCGCAAAGCTCGCCTGTGGAAATGGGAGGAATTTTCTTGCGAAGGATCGATGCCGCCATTGTGTCGCCTGCTTCGATTAAATTGTTCAAAAGCACAAAGTGTACGCTGGCTGGATGAAAGAGTTGTGGGAACTCCTGAAGACCTGCGGAGGGAAAGAAATGTAATTTTATTTATTTATTTTTTTAAATTAAAATTTCAATTAATTTTTTAAATCCCAAATTTAATAATTACCCTAAATATTGAAGAAAAAACTAAATAATTGATATTTTCAGTATTAAAAAAATAGTGTTCTTAAAAAAAGTTTTTCATTTATTAACTTAACTTTAAAAAATTTCTGTTCACCTGTCACCTCATCCAGCTATTGAATTATGTCACCACAATATATAATAAAGTAATAAAGTGCAAGAAAAGTAGCTTGATATAGTTTGAGACAATAAATGACGCAAATAAAACATGAAAAAATTTAAAACTACAAATGATTAGCAACACTAATGACATTTTATCAGACTTTAACATGGATAATACAGAAAGTTATTTACAGAAACATATTTATAACGCTTAAAATTGTTTCTAAAGAAATAAGAAGAAATACATTGACTCGTGTTTCCACGTAAAAAAAAAACGAACTTTAAAAGAGTAACAGCGAATAAAACAGTCGCGTGAACGTTAAATGAAAGTGCGTGTCTGTCTAAACTCATCTGTTAGCTAACAGAAGAAACCATAGTCCGAACTTTCTGTCTCCACACAGTCTGCTCCAAAGCGCTGAAAAACGGTACTCACCCCATAGTTTCAGAGTAGTCTGGTAAAGACGCGGAGCTTGACGAAGAGGAAGGGACTCGGTCACAGTTTAAAAAGCCATATTTTTCTCTTTTGGAGGGCAGGGGACTCTTCATCAAGTGCTATTTCGACGAACAGAAAGTTTTTAAATCCGCTACTTCTACAACTCCTCAAGCCCGGGACCGCATCACAGCAGACAAAATCAATGCGCTGCTTACAGACTTTCAGCCGGCCGTTACGTCATGAACCCGGGGACTTTCCCGCTACCCAGAGAGAGCACGAGCGCACACAGCACACACGCGCACACACACACACACGCACACACGCTGCTCTAATGTCTTCATCATGTTGTGTTTGTATTTACTCCCTGTATTAAGTCATGTCTGACAGAATTTAAGAAGTACTCTAATCATAGAATATTTGTGCTTTGTTTGAATGCTGTAAAAAGTACTAAAATCATAACCTACACCGAGGAGAAGCCTGCTGTGATAGCTCAGTGATTTGCCTAACAGGTCAGTCATGCTCATAACAATAAAACAACGTATTAAGACATTATTCAAACACGCCTAAACAGCGAAGAGGTGTAATTCAGCAGGCACTAGTTTCCCTAGCGCCGTAGCGGAAGGACACCATGTTGCTGTTCGAAGGTGTAACTTTAGTTGCAGCCCTGTTGCATCAGATCCGCAGGGGATTCGCTGAGCGCTGTAACAATGTGGCCGCACCATTGGTTTATCTGGGGGAACTTTTTTATTTCTATTGGCCTGCTATCACTCTTCACCCTGACTGATCATCATTACACTTTACTGTACCGCGTAACAGGCATGAAGAGGGAGCGTGACCCCCAGCAGGAAGCATAATGTGACAAACAGACACTTCACTCCCATCACCTCTGCTGGCATCACCTGTTGTTAGAGCTGAGATTTACGAACATCACTTAAACACACCTGGAGTCTGTTTATCAAGTCAAATTTTATTTTTATAGCCCAGAGTCAAAATTCATTTTGCCTCAGAGGGCTTTACAGTCTGTACAGGGAGTGACACCCTCTGTCCTTAGACCCTCGGTTCCAGTGAGGAAAAACTTGCCCACAAAAACCCTTTAACAGGGAAAAAAGGTGGAAGAAAGCTCAGGAAGAGCCACAGAGGAGGGATCCCTCTCCCAGGACGGACAGACGTGCAATAGATGTCACATGTACAGAACAATCAACACAAACATACAACGTACAATTACAATGAATGATAAAATAACAATGAATTACAATAAATGATTTTTAAAAAATGTAATGGAGATATGGTAACAATAATGACAGTAATAATATATGTAGTGGACGTCATGCAGGACCACAGCAGGAGCCACGATCCATGAGAACCTGCTGAACGAGAAAGCACAGAAACCAAACAAACAAAGAAGAAGTTTAGTTAGTAACATGCATTAACATGCATTAATGAGACAGCTATGTTTACAGATGGTGGTGGTGATGGAGAAAGAGGGAGAAGGGAAGGGGGGGAGAGAGAGAGAGAGAGAGAGAGAAGGTTTGAGTAGAATTTTTTAGTAAAGGGAGACTTTCAGACTTTCTTATGGAGATAATTAAGTTTATCTAAGGTTTCTATTAATATTTAATAAACAGCTCACGGTCACATCAACACAGAAGTTATTTGTTGTAAGTGTGAGAAATCTAATCCAGTGTTTTTTAAAGAATTTTCTGAAATATTGAGAGAATCTTTATATAGAAATGTGTGTGGATAGCTGAGTTGAGGAGAAACCCAGTTAATGTCATTGTTTAAATTGATTTTATAATTAAATTTACATTTTAAATATAGTTAAATACTCTCCACGGGTAGCCCCCCTCCACACACACACACACACACACACACACACACACCCTCCACATTGACCCATCCTAATTATTTGTGGGCATATTTTTTACCTGACAACGTTCATGTCTTCTGTGGAGCGTGGAGATGCAGAATGCAAACACAAACGCCGTGCAGCCGCTCACACAGACTCACATTTGAAATGTTTTATTTGAATCTTCATATTACGTGACAAGTATACAGGATTCAAACCTTTACAGAGGTTCAACGTGTTCTTTGAAGCTTGGAAAGAAGAAAAAAAACACCTTTTAGAGCTGAACAAAAATGTTGCCCGCCGTCTTCTAAAAGTTAGTTTGTGAACCTGCTCAAGGCTGCAAAATATCAGGATTAGTAATCTACACTCATATCCAAGCTCGCTGATATTTACACACACACAGGGCCTGGTGCTCGGTGGTTGATCAGAAAAAGGTTACAAGTCAAAAATAAATGGAGAATTCAAACTTCTCTTGAGCCTTAAAGCTTTTACCCAACAGGTCAGGAGACGTTTAACCCTCCTGATGTCGTCCATCTCTCTGTCACAGTTAAGACGTGTTGTGTGTGTCTGTAAACGCTCTTTATGAACTCACATCCATCCACAATACGAGCAACTGATTCGAACAAATAATCTATCAAACAGAAACACATCATTTCAGACTGGGCTGGCGAGAGAGAGCCGGAGTGGTCAGTCCAGTTAAGGGTTTAAAACACACACACAAAATATACCAGCTTTTATCAGCAAAATATTTTCCCTTTTTTTTAATCAAATGTCGTTCCATGAAGTTCACTTCACAAAGGACTGAACTGAAATGCATCTGTCTAGAATTTTTTAGAAATATATCTACATGTGTGTCGACTCGCTTTGATTTGTACATGAATGTAAGTTTTGATCAACGTTTTTCTGTATATTAATGCAATTAATGTTTAATGCCATATAATGCATCATGTGGAGTATGTTGCTGTGGACCACAGGAAGATTAGCTGACTGCTATACCATCAGCTGATAAATAATCAAATAGATATTTCTGCTTATGGTGATTTAGACTTTGTCTATTTTAGGTCAGTATTATACAATCATCTGTAAAGTCACTGAAATATAATAAAAAAATAATAATCCTAATAATAGGGTGGACTTTATTTACCAATTTTAAGCACCATGTGAACATTTAATAAATGTTTACAATACATTATATTGTCATTATAAGTAGATATGTAATGTCAGTGTATTTGACACAAACAGATGATGGATGATAATAAAACAGATCTATAATAATATCAAATATGTCTTTATTAGGGGTTATCTGTTAAATATGTATATATAAATAAATAAATATAATAAGAACTTAAAATGTCCTGCTCACAGTGTTTCCATAACACAATTAAACCTCTGTGTGTGTTTGTGTGTTACAAACACCTGCCACTCTTCACGGTGATGCTGTTATAAATCTCGTCTCTGTTCCAGCAGCTTCATTATTATTGAACAAGCTTGTGAAAACAGGAGCTTCATTTAATCATGATGTCTAATGAAGCAGAGAAAAACAACAAACGTGCTACGAGAGCGTGAAAAGAATCTCCAGACGTGAAAGTTAATCACACACAGGAAGTGGCTGGGTTTTTTTATATATATATATATATATATATATATATATATATATATATTTTAAATCTTCTAAATGCAGCCGACCTTCACTTCCAGCTGCTGAAGCACACACTTCGATCCCTGATCGATGGGTCAGAAGATGAGGTGACGTTCGCACTCAGTGGGAATAAAGCTGCTGCTCTGTGAAATGTGTGTGATAATCCATCTGCAGGTTGTGCCTCACGTTCACAATCCAGCTGTGATGTGATAACGAGTCTGTGCTCTACCGCAACAGTCTGTCTGTAATCAGGTGTGTTTACTGTCAGCCTCCCCAGTCTGTCACTCTGTTTGTGCTCCTTGCATCCTGACCTCCGGGGCTGCTCGTGCGGCGTGACGGGCCCCCGGTGTTGACAGGTAGGATGTGTGGAGGTCGGACAGGCTGGGTGACACCCAGCTTGTCCCACTGCCCTCATTAGTAAAACCAGGACGGCTCTGCACGGCTCCCTGGCTGGAGCTTCCTCTGCCTATCCTCTGCCTCCCCGACAAACCAAACGCTGATTGAAGCAGCCAGGTCTTCCTGTTGCTATAGTAATAGGCAACACTGGCTTCACCCCTTCTTGAAAAAAAAAACATGTTTTTTGGCACCCCTGTAGCCGTGGGTTTTTACGGCCTCCCCCTCAGAGCTCTTACACCCCCATTGTTTACAGTGTTCGTTCTGCTATTTTTGCAGACGGGGCAGTTTTTTTTTTTATTATGCATGATGCACCTCTTTAGTCGCGCATGAATTTGTAATCATCGTAGGTCGTGGAGATCAGGAAAAGTTGTGGTGAAGTGTGCAATGCCCCTGCAAGAATTTTAGATTTGATAACCTCAAACAAGATCAGTGATGAAGGCAGCGTGCTTTCAACTGGAACCTTTAGGATTGATTCAGAATTATGAAGTCAGTCATATTTTAAATTATGATTCAGCTGAGTACAAATTTTACTATTTTATTTTGACCCTGTGTTGAATATCACTCCGTGAGTGCAGATCTGAATTCAATGTAAATATTTTCATTTGGAAAAAATGAAAAGTCTGTTACCTTGGCACAGAAATAACCTCCTGTACTGTGTACTGTATGTGTAAATATATATTTGTACAGATTTCAGTATAGTGTGCAATAGTGAATCCACAATGAATTCCTTAACTCGCATTGCTTTTTCTGTATTGCGGCAAAACGATTGCCTGCTTTTTGTGCAGTATTGCCCTCCATCTGTCCGTTTGTACTGTACAACCATACAGGAGCCCTCTCCAGCAGTGCATCGTGGGATGGGAAGAGCCTCCTTCAAAGACACGGGCGGCCATGCACTCCTCTACTATGGCACATTGGTATCAGTTACACCATAATTTCATCACCAGCAGCTCCCTGTGAATCCTGCTTACATTAACTTTTTACAGGGATTGGCAACACTGAGGCAGAGATGCATGGCAGTGCCAGCACTTGAACCCATTTAGATTTCGCCTCCTATTCAATAGTTGCGCTCAACATATTGTTATTTGCTGATGATGTGTTGTATTTGTATGAACAAATGGTCTGAATAGTGAAGGATCCCTGCAGTTACGGTGGGATTACAATGCGAGAAAAAGAAAAAAAAAAGCCGAGGGGGATTTTAAAAAAACAACAGGAAGGGGAGACTTCAAAGTGGCAAAGTATGCAGGGCTGTGTCTGAATGACGGCTGGCGTATTGTTTTGATAAGTGTTCCCCCGAGGAGAACATGTGAGGGAGGGTGTCACTCTCTGCTCACATCTCTGCGATGGAGAGCCGAGCACTGAGGGAACGTCAAAAGAACCAGCCGTAATTACAGCGTTCATACAACAATGCTGCAGAGCGGCTGCTTCACACACACACACACACACACACACACACACACACAAACTGCAAATGCAAATGAATTAATTTGCTTTAAACATGAACCTAAATGAACATGTTACACTCTGACAGTGTGATGATAATAGTGGTGCACAGGGAGCAAGGAGGAATATCAAATGTAGACAATTTGATCCAATCCCCATGACACACACCGCCGCTCTCATCATGCTCATTGTCAATGTCAGACACACTCACATTTCTATATTTATTTACTGAGAGTCTGAAAATGTAATTAATGTTACATTGTTTCTGCTTACAAATGCAAATTACAAGAGCAACATGAATAAACATGACTTAATTAACCCATTACTTTGGCCGTGAACATCTTTTTAGATGATGAAACCGGCTTTCATTAGGAAATCTGTTTGATTATTTCACTTATTTGTAGACTTAAAGATTGCAAACAAATATGTAATATGGATGTTTTCGTGCTCGAAAACATGAAAACAGACAAAGTGTAGGAAACAGTGCATCAGAGGTTTCGCATGTTAAAATAGCTGATCAAATGTGATCGACCCTGAGATTTAGAGCACAATTAAGTCAACACGAGCTTTTTCACAACACATTTAAATATATGTACAATATGACGATGAAGAGGCCTCGTGGATCTTCGCTTTTACTCATGAAATGCAGTTTTTTTTTTATCTCTCCAGGCCCTAAAATAAGTGTTAATAAAAATGTGAATAAAAATCTCTCTTTGATTCTCACAGACCTGCAATCTGTGACGACGTTTTTTTACGAGCCACGTGCTGATTTATTATTGGGAGACTACACAAGCAAGTCAAGTGTAATCTGTTTTATGTGTAGAGCTCCACATCTCAAATCTTTTTCAAACAGGCTTCACAGTCCGTACAAAATAGAAACCCTCAATTCAGATGTGGAAAAAACAGCGATGAATGAAGGAAAAAAGGTAGAGCAAAGATGAAAGATTGTACAGAGTACAAATAAAAAAAAACACTGTATAGATTGTGTATATTTCTGTATTTTAGAGAAGATGGAGGAAGTGATCCCAAAATTTTAAACTTTAAATTTATTTCGACACAAAAAAGCACTTTGCTGCTGAATTTGGGGCTTCTTTTTCAAAAATGAATGTAATAATTATCAGTGCTGGGAGGTGTTTCCTGTCTGTGTCACTGTCAAAATAAAATCAAAAACATTGTCTCAAAAACACAAAAGAAAACTGACCTTCATAAAACACTCCAAACATACTCACACTGACCTGCACCAATGATAGGATGATAGGAACACAAACTCACACACACACACACTGGCACACACATGCAGTGTCTGTATATTAAATTGGACAAATGTATGTGGACAGGTGAGGGGGTTTATTGACTCAGACAGGCCAGACACAGTGTCGGTGGACTGAGAGGAAAAAGGTGTGACACTTCTTTCGCTGCAGGAATACTGATTCTACCGTTTTAAAAACAGATATTTATTCTATCTCAGCTTTTTTTTTTTTAAAACCACTTCAGTGTTGTGGCAGGATCGCACACAGAGAATCGAGCAGAGCAGATGAGTTTACACCCAGAGAAACCCACATTACTCGATTACTGTTGTCTTTCTCAGGGTGTTCCACCGCAGCCTCTCGTAACAATGTTGTGGTTGGGGGAAGAGTGTACCAAGCCATCCCAGCGATTTCAAGTCATTGTGGTCTCATTACAGCAGGCTGTTGGTAATCCTCTGCCTTTGATCTGGGAGCTGAAGGGAGCTGTGTTTTACTGTAGTTCAAACAATGTTCTCCCTGCTCCCTCAGCACCTCCACCAGGAGCCTCGTGGTAGCTGAGGAGCCACAGCCTGACAACGTGAGAGCAGAAAGTGTGTGTGTGTGTGTGTGTGTGTGGGGGGGGCTGGTTTGTTTTTCAGCTGAATGCAGGTGAGACAGAAACACACATGAGGGTTTGTTGGTGGCGTGTAAGTCAATCTGAGGCTAACTAGAAGAAGATTCATTCCACTGGGGATGAAAATTCCATTCAAGTCAATTCAGAATATTTTATTCATGCCTCGAGGGATGATTCAAGGCAGGCGAGTCCACAAATAACAAGAGACCAGAGCACAGAATATTATTCATACTATGAACCCATGAAGAAGACAAAAGATGCAACAACAGCTTCATCACTGTAACTGTGCTAGAGACAGGTTTCAATGGGTTGTTTATGTTTCTGTTATAGAATAATGTTAGAAAATCATCAAAATGTACTACTATAAAATGATATTACGTTAAATATTTAGAGCTATTTTATAAGATTTTATTTGCTCTAATGCAGAGAGTAATTAGTCACATGACTGGACTTTAATAATGCATGTAACTGTGGCATTATGGGTAAGAGAACGGACATGGATATAGAGAAAGGTCCAATGGCCCCCCAGTAACTTAAATTCTGCATCTGGGCCAAGAGGCGCATTTTATTTTTCATTCATTTATATTGTGTATGATGTAAATGCTGATGTGTTGAGACCATAGACTGTATAAAACATGGACATCCTATCTGTGACGTCACTTACAGGTTTCTGAAGAGTGCTGTCGTGAAGCTCAGTGTGGTCTGCCGCCTACCGGCTAATTAATATGTGGGCAATGATGTGGAGCGTGAGTGGAACTGTGGCAGGCTAAATGACGCCTCAAACAAGCCACCTGTCAGTCAAAGCATCCACACTCTAAACCCTGCATAACTTTAAGCCTTAATATAATTTGAACATGTGAGTTGTATATAAATTCACCCTCAGTACAGTTGTCATGAACGGGGAAATTAGCGACCAAAACTGTCTTTTGTACCAGGCTGTAAACATGTTTATATCTGCTGTGAATTTTATGGAGAGTGACTTATTTCTGGAGCCAGGCTCAAGTGGCCGTTTGAGGAGAAGTGGTTTCACTTTACAGCCACAGAGGTTGCAGCTTGGTTTTAACATGGACAATGTGATATGTTTAAGTCATTTTATTTTATCCCAATGTTACTTAGGGAGCTTTAAAGGTGCTGGTAGGCAGATTTCTCTCACGCCGGACAGAACCATGCTAACTGTTTCCCCCAGATGTGAGAGTGGAATCAAAAAAACAGCTGGTGAGAGCAGGGAAACTGCAACAAAACTTTAAAGATGGAGGCTGGAAAATCAAAACAGTAAGCCGAAAGACACCAAAGTAGAGCTGAGAAGAAGAACTGCAGTGTGTAGACAATTCTCTATGAGAGACACCTTCACATACAAACAGTCATGTGAACCATTGAGACTGGATTGAAGCCAGGCCTGGTCTTTGATCCTGTTTAATTTCATTGGTTCAAAATGTGCTCCACAGTGCGCTGCTAGCTCTTTGGAGCGTTAGTGTTTCTATACGTCATTGCTCCACTGGGCTTTCACTATGGATGCTTCTGTCGTCATCCCAGACAAAGCTGCCAATCAGGAAACAAGCAGCTGCAACAATAAACAAGAATTGCAACAGGAAAATGTTTTTCTTGTTTAAAACTTGTAATATTTCTGCAATGCATGACACATGTTAATTATAACATACACCTCTGACTTACTGCAAGTTTACACACCTTTTTTTCCCTGCTGTTAAAAGGCATTCTGGAAAATGTAATGTCTAAGCATTATTTCTGCCAGTGCTGTGAGAATATTTCATCTGGTTTGTAATGTAGATGAACTTGTCATTTCTTGATTCTAGTTCAGTGATCTGTCTTATTCATTCTTATTTCAACACACAGACAGTCATTTCTTGCTTGTAGGAATGACACGAGCTGATTTCTGTTTGAAACAGGTGACAGATTTTATTCAAAAGTTAAAAGCAAAACATGCAGCGTCGCTCCAGGGATGGAAACGTCTGTCTGTCAGTCCGTCCACACTGAAATGATGACTAAACAGCTGTAAAAAATACAAGATTCAGATGCTTTTCAATTATTTTTCCAAGAAGACGAGAGAGATACGCAGCTCGCGTAGATGATGAGCACAGGATGTACGTGTGTCATGTATAGTTTGTCAGCACATAATTGCAATGTGAAACCAAAACTAACCTGATCAAAGATATACAAGGTAACAAAATGTGAACCTGGGTTTGGAGCTTTTTTGGTGTGAAAAGGTCCTTAGCCTTGTTAGGACTTAATTATGGAAAGGAATGACAGTAATGTGTTTTTGTGATTTAGTGCCCTCAACAACAGCCAAACATCAACAGGGTCAACGACACAAGACATAGCAGCCAGCTTATATTACTTACAAGCTCACACCAACGACTAAAAGTTAGTCCCAGATTTACTGTTCTCTTGTCTGACAGCTTCTTGATGCTCACTCACTCCTTTTCTCTTCTTAGCTTCCTTCGTCGTCCTCCCCGACTGTTTGACCATTACCATTATTTGTTTGGCCATTATGTCCACAGAGGCTGCTGAGCCCACTTGGCCAGCTCGGGTTCTGGCACAACACTAGATCCACTCCCTGTCTGCATCCCCCACCCCTCCGCAGCTTTGGGCTTCAAATCCTCTTCATGGTGGTCCACAGGTGAGCTCACAATCCAGGGAGCTCGGCTAACAAACTGCGCTAACATTAGCTAACAGCAGCTACTGTTGGCAGCAGTTTACTCACTGTCCATCAGGAAACTCTGTAAATCACAGAGAGTTGAGGCAGAGCAGCTAAAGGACATCAGAGGGGAAACCAGAAAACATTTTCTCCATAAAATATAATCCAGTTTCACCAGAATCAGTCAAATAGTTGATGATGTGTGACTAAGGCTTAACGTAGTACAAGAACAGATGTACAGGGTGCAGAGTGGAAATGACAGAGGCACCATTCACCTGATTACAGTCAGTGAATTAACAGTATTTAAAAACTGTTATTTTATGGTAGAAAATGTACACAATGGGACTTTAATTTTCAGTCAGTAAAGTGCTCATTGATGAGCTATTCAGGTTTCAGAATGTGTGAACAATTAAAAAAAAAAAAAAAATCATCTGAGAGGCAGCAGACTGAAGCTAGGAGGCAGTGTAGCAGCCTGGAACTCTTCAAATAAACCAGAGTGCTTCTTCATAAACCTCTAGAAACTACACAGAGAGGAAACCAAGGGCAGCCAGCTGTCTGCTATATCCACCACCTGAAGCTCAACATATCCCTTCTCAGGCTCTGCGCACACACACGCACACACACACACACGCACACACACACACAATGTGGATTTTTGTTTTACCAATATGAGAATCATACAGTCTGATATGGCCTCACTGACAAAAATTCTGAGGGATTGCACTCATCGCTGGCTCATGTAACCGCTGCGGGTTTCTGTTTGTCCCTGATCTTCAACATTTTGGTAGAAGTGTGGATTCCAATAAAGGCTTGTTAAACAACAGATTTCATTCTCCGACTCAAGAGGGCCCTGCATGGCCCAGAGGCGTAAGCTGCTCCTTTGAACATCTAAATCCCCGTGCAGCGTCTGGCTTCCCTTTGTTATCCACTGGTGGATGTTCCTCCACTGTTTTTTTCCGTGTGCAGTATGGATCTGGAAAGGCTCCAGTGGACGGTGTACGGGGAGCGTTTAACTGTAAAAGATCATCTCATTGAGATCATCAAGGCCCAATTAATCGAACTTTTATATGATATCTTTGTTGGAGCTCTGGGTGAACATAATGTTTTGATAAAGAATTCATCAGCCAGAGATTGGGGGGAGCCAGATTTTAATGAGCCCCTCCCTGGATTGGAGATGAGAGACATGAAACAAACAGTCTGCTCTTGAATGTCTGCTGCCCTCTCCTGCCTGCTGCTGTGAACACACACACAGCACATTCACATATGTCGAGCTGCTTTTGAAGCAAGTGCACTGAGAATGTTTTAGTACCAAAGTGTTTATGCATTCAATTGTCAGTGGTGTGAGTAAGAGAACGTGGGTCACTCCTGTTTGTATAGGCAGGACAGCATGTAAGATCTGGCCGATCCGACAGGCAAATCGGGTGACTGCCCTGCCCCAAAGGATCAGATCCATTGTTTGTTAACTGGTTTTGCTCATTTTGGGGACAACAGACCCAAAACAGGTTAATCCAGCCAAGGTACAATTCTGACCCATTCAAATTGGCATCACTATGAGAATCAAGAAGAGATACTGTATTACTGTAAATTATTTTTTTTCACTCAGTTTTTTACATGCATCTAACCCGAAATACAACCACACACACACAGATGGCTCATAGACAGAGCGAGATGGTGGAATGATGGGTAGCCATCCAGAGCAGCGCCCTGGGAGGGGATGGTGGGGGGTTCAGTACCTTGCTTAAGGGCACCTTGGCAGTGCAGTGGCAGGAGGTGAACCAGCCATCCTCCGGTTCCCAAGCCAAGTCTTATATGATAAGATTTGATTATTTTTTTAGACAAAGCTATTTTTTTTCCAAAAATATTTTGAATGTTTATATTAAGTATCTCTATTAGTCACACTAATGATAATCTTTACAATTCTCCTACAATAAACTGCAACAACTGACAGTGAACGCAACTCAGCTGAGGTTACATCTGTTCCTTCGGGGCTGTCAGAAGGCATTCTGGGAAATGTGATGCATAATACGGGAGTAATCTCATGCGAGTCTTTCATGTGAAAATCTGCTGGTGCAGGAAGATTTCTGTCTCATTTCCAATATATGTTTTCAAAACAAGCTGATTTTTTTAAGCTTGTTTTTCAAAAATGAGATTTTCAGCTCATAGACAGAGATGACAAGTCATTATTCTGCAGTGGAAGGAGACGCTGCATGTTGAGGATAGTGTGCACAAAAAATAAATGTTTTTAGAAAAAAAAAGTCAAAAATATTTAATAATGTGAGAGAGTGTCTTCAGGGGAGTTTTCTTTTAAATCTTTAGTCACACGCAGCATGCCAATGCTGACAGGAAGTGTCCGGGTCTCCGGCGCACCCAGGGAGCTCTTGAAACAAACCAGGTGGTGCTTTCATAAACTGGAATCAATTCTGGGCCAAAAGATCGCAAAATATATATTTTTTAAAATGTGGTCATGGTCCAAGACTGTTATTTACATGAATACTAGCTGTATTTGAGAAATGTGAAGAGATCTGAATGGGGTGGGGTCAGTGATGGAAAGTGGAAAAACTGAAAGCTTCAGTGGAAAAATCTTGCAATCAATTTTTGACCTTTACTTGAGTGCACAAAGTAAACTGTGACAAAGACATGAATCCGTGGATTTAAGGAGGTTTAAAGCTTTCAAATCACAAGAGGAAACAAACACAGAGAGAAAGAAAGGGAAGAAAAGAGTCGATGGTACAACTGTTTTATTTCAACAACAACCCATGAATGCATCTATTGCCATTTATTCGGTATTTGGAAGCCACAATGGAGCCATACGATTAGCCGATAAACTGCTGTTAATGACCAGCTTGATTACACAGGCCTCTTCTTCTTCTCTCTGCTCCATTAGTCCCAAAGTAACCAGACATGTAAAGTCTTGAATCTCAAGGGCTAACCTGATTTGTGCAAAAATCCGATAATGACAGTGTTTTCTGAAAAACACAAGCACTGTGGGATAAATGTTGATATTGCTGCACGCACTGAAATACTGTACATTTCTGTTCCGTTCACTCCTTTCTTTGATTGACTTTCGTAGCAGCGGAGATCAAAAGCACGAGGAGACAAAAGATGAAAGAAGATAAAAGAAGAGCTGGAGGAAAGACGTCCTCCAAACTGTCACGTGTCGCCTCCAGCAGAGAATGAAGCTGAAATTAAACAAAAGCTCAACACAATAGGCTTTCACACTTGACCTGTTATGCAGGTTTCTGAAGCCTAGTTAATTCAGGTATTTACGTAAATGTGGAAAAGTCAGACCACACCGTGTCTGTCTCCACTCATCTGTATTCTGCTTCCCCCGTCCACGCTGAGGAATGAACAGAGGGAGCGTGGCGTGTCAGACAGAAGGATTTTAATATCCTGCCAGAAATTCTCCTCATGTTTAGATTCTCTTGCGTCTGACTGGCCTCATCTCAGTTGTCCTTGACACACGATATCTCGTGGAAGATTCCCTCAGATTGTGTGTTTAAGTTCCTCTCTTTGGTTATTGGTCGGGTCAGACCACCTCTACAGGATCCTAATGTTGGTACAGGGCGGAGGAGGGTGATGATGATGTTGATGGCGACGGAGCAAGTTGTTTCTCAGTACAACCATATCACATTAAAGGAGCATTCAGATAATTTCACACATCCAAGATTGGTTCAATTGTCGCTACTGTGGAGCATCTAAAATAACGCTGATGTAATTTCAGCTCGGGCTCGGCAACTACAAATTATTAACAGAAAGTCTGAATTACAAACTGGAGGTGCGGTGTGAAAGATGTGGCTTGTGTGACTGACAGAGAGAGTCTAACAAAGAGGTGACACCGAATTGTATTACTGGAATGAGATATTAAAGGTGCCCTGTGGAGGATTCAAACAAAACAAACAGAAGTTATTTTTACAATCAGTGTCACTCATTAAAAGCCACTGAGTGTGTCCTTGATGTCTATCAAACATGCATTCCCTTCAACTGTTTCGAAACTGGTGTTACTCATATTTTAGATTCTGCATCGCCCAGAGGAAAATTTTACTGCTCAAAGGTTGCTACTTCTGCAGCTCGCAAGACAAACTTGAGATTCTCATTTCAGCCGCATGTTGGTTTATATTTTATCTGATATGTTTCTCCCAAAATACACTAGGAGCGATGAGGGAGAGTTAGCAACAGGAGACTTAACTGAGATGTGTCATTCCTTTCTCATTTGGAAACAAAAATGAGCAATAAGACAATAAGGCCTCAACTTGTTAACCGCCAGTAACACAGGAGATGAATTATTGTTTTACAGGGATATTTAAGAAGTCAAGCAAAAGAAGAAATTTAATGGGTACAAAATTTTAAATAAATAGTAATACAATAATATGTCCACAATTAACTTATGTAGAAAAATTGACAGAATTTACAAATATTTAAGACAATTTAACATTCTAAAATTAAAGCAATTTAATTGCTGTCCACATTTACAGTGTTTGCGTATGAGTATCGTGTAGGACTACAAGCTGCTCAGTTGAACTGTATGAGGACAGCCACAGTCGTGGCAACTATTTAATAATAATAAAACACAATAAAAAAAAACACTTAAGGGCATGAAAGTTAATTGAGATTTAGCAATTAAATGACGCATCCACCTTTACTGAAAAGTATCCGTATCGGTATCAGCGATACTGGTCCGTACTTACCAAAATATGCACTATCGCACACCACTAAGCCACAGCATCTATTTCCATCCAGACACGTAATGGCCCTCACCGTTTTTCCCTCGCCTAAATTTAGCTTCATTTTAGAGTATAATTTGACCCCCTGCCTCCATCCTAGGAAGGCATGCTCTGTATCAAAGGTACCTCAGCTTGCATTAATATGATTAAAACTTTAAAAGCATTAAAACTGAGCCCGCTGAATGACAATAAAGTTGACTGAGGCTAATATGTAGCTATTGTTTAAAAACGGAGACCTCTGCACCATCTGAAACACGGTACAGTGTTTGGGCCCTGGCTTCCCTGCGGGTTTGTCCCCCCTTATTTGATCGTACTGCTGTGGCTAATATTAGCAGCAACATAAGCAGCAGCCATGTAAACGTAATAAAAAATTCACTTAAAGTAGAATTAGTAAGTAAAGTACAATGTTGTAGTTTACCTTCTTTTTCAATGTGCACTGGTGTTTGTTTTCCTCCGGCAGCCTTTGCGCTGAGTCCGTGTTGCGGACAGGTGAGTCTTACAATTCAACCAATCACGATGCAGTGTTGTGATGGACAGCGCTGTTATCCAATGAGATAGAATAATGCTGACACCCGCGTACACATCCAGGGTTATAGGTCACATTTTCTGGCGCCGCTTTCATTTGACGATATAAAATGAGTAGATAATAAATGACAGATCAGTTTTATATGTTTTGCTTTAATAAGCAAAAATAATAATAATATGAAACAAAGTAAAGTTTTTCGCATAAAATATAATTTGGGTAATTACAGTATGGACGACTATATTGACTGGCAGCTTACAACAATTTATTTTCATTCAGTTCATTCAGTCTGAAATGATACAATATTAATTATTAAATAATTGTGTAGGTACTGGTCCGCAGTGGAAAAAGTGATTTGGTCAGATAAGCCATGTTTTTTCTAACATTACTTTAAGTCTGGATGAGAAATCAGCGAGCACTCACAGAGAGCTCTTTCTTTTCTCTGACTGAGATCAACCTGAGATCGATGAGTTTGAGGAGGCTGGATGAGAGCAGATTGAGTTCACAGAGAGACCTCTCTTACTTCTCTGGCTGAGATCAAAAAGAGAAACAAATGTTGAGAAAAATCTGAGAATTAATTAAAAGCTTGATCTCTTTTTAAACTCTAAATTGAGATTTTGTGCATCTTATTGCTCCTGAGAAGAAAAAGGAGAAATAAGCCATGGTCTCAGTTTGGTTTCACGCAGCTCTCATATTTGTGTCTGAGAAATAAATGAAACACTATTGAGATCTCTTCTCTGATTTTCTTTTCCTCTGGGTCTGCCCCATGTACAAAGGATCAGTCCTTGCTTCAGCGGCCCACGGTTTGTATCCAACCTGCGGCCCTTTGCTGCATGTCATTCCCCATCTCTCTCCCCACATTCCTGTCACTCTTCAGCTGTATCTATCAAATAAAGCTTGAAAAAGGCCAAAAAAATTACCTAAAAAAAGTGCTGCTTTGAAGCTGAAAATATGCGGCATTGGGTGTACTGCTTCTTCCACCTCCCGGTTAATTTAAGGCGTGGATCACAGACGAACCTGAGGCAGGTCGAATGACGTTGATATTAGGTTAGATATTTTCTAAGATTTTATTTGCACTAATGCAGAGAGTAATTAGTCACATGACTGGACTTTAATAACGCATGGAACTATGGCATTATGGGTAAGAGGACGTACATGGATACAGAGAAATGTGGAGTGCATTTTGCATGGAGAAACATCATTGACACAGATCCACATGCAGTGACTGCTGGGGGCCTTGCATACAGTGAGATGTTTGGTGTGTGTTGTCTCCATGCTCAAACAGCCTGTTGCAGTCAGGCCTGTTGTTGCTCAACAGGGGTGAAACTGCACGGTCATCATGCCTGTATCGGACAATGGCTCCTTTTCACCTTCCAACAGCCCTTCTTTTTCAGTCTTCAGTGGAAACTGGAGGAGTGGACTGCAGCCTGTGTGATTCAACTTTTGGGAAGTTGAACTCCTTTGGGAATAGGGAGGAGGCTGCAAAGGTCCAACGAACTTGGGGGGGAGTGACTCAAGAGGGAGGGGGGTGGCGGTGGTTTGGGAGTATAAACAGCAAACCACCGCCCCCTACGATTGAACAACTTTGTGCCCCGCACATCCGTCTCTCTCTCCCTCTCTCCTCTCTCTGTCCGGGCCCGCAGTGGGGGTAGCAGGCTTGGAAGTGCGTCCTCCTCCGGTGCATTCCGGTCAGGCTCAAGTTGTCCCGCTTGCTCTCTGCTGCAGACAATGATGGCACCTGTCCTCCAAACGTTGGCTGTCATCATCGCGTCAGCTCTGCTGCAAACTGCGACATCAGCCCACCTCAATGAAACGTAAGTAAAATCAAGTTAAACTGCTGCTGCTGCATCTTGCAGCCAAATGTTTGATTTTGTGCGTCACACACGCCGGGCGACGCCGGGCCAGAGCACGCGCCGGTGGGAGAAGTGTGACGTGAAAGTCAGCAAAACAAAAACAAAAAGTTTGAAACCTTTAAATCATGTCGGGTATGTTTGGTATCACCAAGGAGCAAAACCCAGCATCGTCCCACAGGGGAGAAAAATCCGGAGGTTGGCCTCAGGATACTGTTATGCAACCTGTACAACCAGTGTGTGTATGTGTGTGTGTTTGTGTGTGTTAAAGTTCCTCCATCTGCAACCACTTACCACCATTTGATTAATAATCTGCTCACTGCTGAATGACTGATAAACACTAAATAGTGTCTGCACCATGTTGCTGCTTTTAGTCTGTGCATTGATTTCTGTTCTGACCTTTGTTTTGCAGTCCGTTGTGTGTGTGTCTGTGTGTGTGTGCACTGCATGTGTTTGAGTGTGTGTTATCTGTCCTGTGGTCATCAGGACTCCGGTGCCTTTCAGTGTTTGAAGTCCAATGACTTCATCATCATTCTACTTCATCTCTGGCCTAACAGCATCAATATTCTCAGCAGCACCACCAAAAAACTCAATTAAATGTGTCCTTTATTTCTCATTGGCAAGCGGCGGCAGGACGCTGCGTGCCAACCGGCCTCAAAACACACTACATTCCAGCAGAGTGGTTGGTTGAATCAAGATAACGTGCTGGTTTAGGCCGTCCCTGGGATGCAATTTACATGGAAGACACATTTAATTACACCACAGTCCAAATACAGTGCATGTGAGTTAGTGCTCTGACCTTTTTCTTAAGAAAAACAACAGAAGTATTATAGTCAAAATGTGCTTCAAAAGTAAAAGTACTTAGTCATGTTCTACAAATCAAGTGAATAAAAAGTGCAATATCTCCCTCTCAAAGGTTCAGTGTGTCAGGTTTGGGGAGCTCTATTTACAGAATATGGCAAACATCTTTAACTAGCTTTAACTATGTTTTCATTCATCATTCAGATTCATATGTTTTTGCTACCTTAGAATGAGCCTATACAGGCACAGTGAGTCCACCATCTTTGAACCGCCATGCTCTTACAGTAGCCCAGATTGGACAAAACAAACACTGGCACATTTTGTGGCCACCATAGTTTTGCCTTTATGCGAGGAAGGAGAAATGAACTTTCGCTGCTAGATGCCACTAAATCCCTTTCCAACAAACAACTTGGTTGTTTGTTGCGTTAGCAAAACATTGTCTGTATGTCTGCTGTTTGGTGCTGGGCAGGTAGTGTACAGTGGGATTTTAGAGCTTTTTCTCACTGCTGCCTGCTCCTGCAGGAGAAAACCCCAAAAACAAAACCATGCTATGTCTGCAGTGAGACTGAACCAAAACATTTTTGCAGTTGTGGAAAACCAAAACAGTGAGCTTAAAGATCCTAAAATGCTGTGAGGAGCTGACTGCAGAGTCAAGTGATAATCCATGACTACCTTTCACCTTTTGAAAGGTCACCTGTAACAGCCAAACATCAAGGTCAACAACACAAGACATAGCAGCCAGCTAATATTACTTACTCGTCCAACAGCAGTCAGCCCAGCTCGGCGTCTGTCTTTCAGCCTTTTATTCCACCAAGCCCTCACCAACCACTAAAAGTCAGTCCCAGATTTACTTTTGTCTGGTGGCTTCTTGCTCATTCGCTCTCTCCTTTTCTGTTCTTCTCCTCTTTTGTCGACATCTTCAGTCTTTTCTCCTCTGTCATTATGTCTATAGAGGCTGCTGAGCCCCCAATCTCTGATCCCAGCAGCGTTCCCATGCACCCCATACCTGAAAACCTCTTACCGCTGTGGTCTTGGTGCGCTGAGCTCACATTCCAGGCTGCCCCGCTAACAACCTTAGCTAAGATTAGCTAACGGCAGCTACAGTTTGCAGCAGTTTACTTTACTGTCCATCAGGAAACTGCAACTCTAACTTAGTTGGTTTGGAGGAGCTTCTCAGCCTCAATGGATGCTGGAAAAGTTCCAGGATTGCAATTCCTAAGAATGACTATTGTAATGTTTATATCCTGATGTGTAGCACATCATATCAGTTTTCCAACTCATGTAATATCCTTTCTCTACCTGCAGTATATTTGCAGTGACTGTGAGCTCCCAGGTGAGAGGAGGGAAACAGGAGACTCTCTGTGTCCAGATCCACGGCCCCACAGAGCCCATCTCTCTGACCATCGCCCTCGAGATGGACTCTGGCAGCACTACCATCCTGGAAGAGGCTGTCAAACAGGACTTTTACCGTTGCTTAAGCTTCCAGGTCTGACTCAACTTATGTACACAAGATTTGGAAATTTCCTGAGCGATGTGTCATGTTTCACTTTTAATAGAACATGTAAGACCTATTTGTTTCTTGGTGTTTTTTCAGCAGCAGTGAGGTGGAATAGAATTTGAATATTTGTAGTGGTTAAGTGCATCCGTGAGGTTTCCAGGCACAGCGTACTCTCCTCTCCTCGCCCCCCCAGCACTGCTGTAAACTAATGGCACAAATACTGGAGCCATTCTGGACATAATTATCCAGCCGGCGCCATGACCACAGCTGTCAGCGCCAATGGTTCTCTGTAAATTACTGCTCTGGTTTCTGTCTAACCGCTGCTTGCTGTTATGCAACTTACGGGCCTCGTTCCATATTGATGTGGAATGACCCGCCGACCCCAATCAGTTCTGTGACAATAGCACTTAGTTTCACTTCGCTCCCCAGTCTTTGGCCCTGCTGCTGCAGGCCTGGTCTGGCAATTGTCTATCTGCAGCTAAACAAAGGCTGCTTTCTGCCAGAGGCTAGCTATGTACCTGAATTCTTCCCCGAAATCACCCCCTGCCCCCTACACACAAACTCACAACACACACACACACACATACAAAAATACAGTCTTCGCAGCTTTTGGAAGTGGCTCCAGTCCCTGTTATGCAATAGCAACTCCATTTGCAAGTGAAAACATATGCTATGCAAGTATTCATAATTAATCTTGTGTATAGTGGCCTGTTGTTGCTCAATTTCAGGAGGGATTTGCTTCCAAGCAGTTGTTCTAAACCTTTACAGATGACAGATGTTGTACTGTAAACACTCCAAAGAAGGAACGTGTCAAATCTGTAATGGTTGTTTGTCAGCTGGGCACAAATTGTGGTTCTGTAGGAAACAAAATTGAAATCCTTGCTCTCCTCCCGAGGATTCAAATATCCCCTAGTTCTCACTGACAGATGTGGTTTTTTGGTATTGCAGGTCCCTAAAGTGCGCTCCAGGACTGTGGCATCCATTAATGTCACCATACAAGGTGAGAGCGCCACGATGAGCAAGAAGACCAAAATCCTCATCGAGCCTCCTGCTTTCATCCACATCATCCAGACTGATAAACCCATCTACAAACCCGGACAGACTGGTAAGTATTCCATGTTGTGGTATTATTATTATTATTATTATTATTATTATTATTATTATTATTAGTACTGCTCTGACCATGTCTGCCAGGAGGACGTTTAAATTGTCTGTGCTTGCCTGCTGTGTGGTAGAATCGCTGCTCTTCTGCACTTGTACTGTTCAGACAGCTCACATTATCCGCTCCGTGCTGCTTACCAATTCAGCTGCACTTGCACAATTTTGGACTACATTACAATATCTGCATAATGCTGAGCCACTACTTGACAACTTTAGGAATTATGTCTATATTCAGCACGCAGATAAACTGAAAAATGGTGGTTCCTCAAAAGTTCTCAGTGTGCATTAAAAAAAATAAAAACAAACGTCCATCAAATCTCAATTAAAAGCCCGTCTCCCGAAATGTTGGTTTGGAGTTCTTTTCTTCAATTCAATGTATTTTTTTGAAACCATCCATCCATTTTCCATGATGGTTTAATCATCACAGGGTCATGGAGGGGCTGGAGCTGATTCCAGCTGGAACCATTGATGTGTTCTCGCCAAATTTGACGATGGTTCAGCCATTTGTTGTCTGCATGTCATGCCAAGTGTTTCTATTAGCCCCCCCATCTTCACACGTGCACACTTGGAGAGGAGAGACATGGAGACATTGGGAGCCTCTCCAGTGACAGTGCATAGACTGTGATATACCAGCCTCACCTGTGTTACCTTTCTCAGATCTTTTGCCCTGAATTGTAGTTTGACACAGACACACCAATGTCCACACATGATTTTAACAGTGTGATAAGCCCTATCACAGTGTTAAAATAACCCAAACCAAACCACAGTTTGGAGTGCGTTGGTTTTTTTAGACTCACTCATAGCTGGTAACTAGCTTAGCTCTGTTGATGAAGGATGGTAGCGAGATGTTACGACAACACGACTTCCCCTGCAGCACCGTAGTAGTAAATGCTAAACTGACCTCAATCTGTAAAATTATATTTGTAAGATGAAACGACAGGTTGGATGAGCAGTGCTCTGCTCCGGGATTCTTATTGTAAAACTTGCATTTACAGTCAGTCAGACTTTATTTATAAAGCACGTTCATAGAAATAGAATACATCACATAATTCTTTACACGATAACCCCTTAACCCACCATGCCACCCCATTATTTAGTTTAGTATTATTTATTTGCACAGTTAAAATTTCATAGAAATGACAAAGATAACAAATAAAAATAATTAAAAAAATAACAAATAATCTAAAGTGCAGGGAGAGGCAAAAACCCAGATTAGAAACAAACAGAGGAAATAAACTAAAATGAAATAAACAAAAAAATATATATATTTATTTATTTAAAAAATGTATAAATAGTTAGATAAAATAGAATAAAATGGAGAGTTGGTCTCTCCCAGGTCCCTTCTTAAAACCTGGTTTCTTCCTGGCATCTTTGGATGAACCATGGAAATATTATCATTTTTTCACACCACATGCCGTCACTTTAGCTAAGTCTGTAAGAACAGTGTCCCCGTTTTGTTTTGTGCCATGTAATCCAGATGTTCTTCCTCATCCCATCAGCTGACACACAATGAAATATTCCATTTGTTCTCCTACCTCGTGTTATGTATTGTTGTCTATGTGTTTTTATATTTACTGAATCAATTTGAGGCAATTTTCCACATATTTTTCCTCCCTTCTCTTCTTTAAAGTCCAGTTCCGAATTGTTTCGATGGACACCAATTTCATCCCCGTAGGTCGAGTGGTGAGTTCTGTTTACTTACATTTTGCCCCAACAAAAATTCCAACCAGTGAACTTCACAATCTGGTGTGATTTCTACCAAGCAGACAGTGAATCTGAAGCGCGAGGTCTATTTTGGTTCAGGAGAGTGGGAGGTGAAAGGAGGGCTGTTTGTTGATTTTGAAGACAGCGTGGGTGTGAAGCGCTGTGTGGAGTAGTGTGATAAACATGCTGTCAGAGTTCATTTGGCACACACTGCATTTGACCCAAACATCTGAATCAATACGGGCTCAGGGCCTTTTCCGCTTGTGTTGAGAGTCTGGAAAAACACAAATGTGCGCAGCAAACGTGAAATTCATTCAAATGGATCATATGGTGAGGGTCCTTTCAGCTCGGTTTCAGACGCTCTCGTAGGAAACAAAACTGCAGTTTAGACTTTTTTTTTATTACGCACATTATGAAGCGGCTGCTTCCAACACTTAATCTGAGATATGAGTGAAATATTCAAAACATTTTTATGGCTGCAGTGTTATATCAAATGTAAAAACATGACATTTGTCACCATATACTGTAGATCTTTATTAGAGCTTGAGATAAACTGACAAGTTTATTAACATGTTCAGCCCCCCATGCACTATGAGAAAATGTTACACATGTGTATATTGTGCCAATCTTTGCAAAGCTAATCGACTTTTACACCTTGTTTTCTGTCTTTTTCAGTACAAAGTGGTGGACCTCCAGGTAAGACTAACTGTGTGGGACTGGGACTGTGTGACTCAGATAGTCTAACAGTCTGCTTATTAGACCTATGCATGCATGTCACCTCTCCTACCAACCCCATGACATGTTTATTAGACCATTAAACATGACAGCAAACAATAGCAAGAGCATCTTTAGCATTGTGCTTCAGCTAATGTAAAGCATTTCCGCACATACAGTACATAAATGCAATAATGTATTATTTCTATTTTGACTTTTAGGTTTTAGGGTTAGGGTTCTCTCCAGGTCTCTTCCACAGTGCTAGTTGTTAAAGATGAAACACAGCTCTTTTATGCAATATACTATGAAAAATGTGTTCCTTCCAGGCTGGTCACCTGCAGCAGGTGGCTGCCCATTCTGAACTCAGCTTTCGATGAGTGAATGGCTTCTGTGTTTGTGTAGGATCCCAATTCAAATCGCATTGCACAGTGGCTGGATAAGACCATTGTTAGCGGCATCCTGGATCTTTCCCACCCCATGATACCTGAAGCACAACAAGGAACCTACACTATTACCGCCTCGACGAACAAAGGAGAACAAATCTACCACAGCTTTGAAATCAAGGAATACGGTCTGCTGCAGTTTCATGCTAAAAAAAACCATAAAAGAACATTCACAGTTACCAGAATAATGGTGTGTTGTGTGCATATGTGCATTTTCACCTGTAAGATGTTTTGATTCTGTTTCTTTTGCTTTAGTCTTGCCAAAGTATGAAGTAAAGGTTCACCTACCCAGTGTGATTACCATCCTGGACAAAGAAGCAACATTAAGGATCTGTGGAAAGTGAGTTTGTTCAGATTAAAGTATTCAAATCAGATGGAGCTCAGACTCAGCAGTTGGAACCAGAAATCTTCAGTTTGACTCATCCAGGCCAAAGTACAGATTTCCACTGGTCTAATGTCCGTTCTTTGTGTTTCTTGGCCAAAGAAGTTCTCCTCTTGTTGGTTTCCCTCAGTCGTGGTTTCTTTGCAGCAATTCCTCCAAGAAGGTTTCCATAAAGCAAATGGTGGCTACATTGAAGAATATCTAAAATATATATTTGTCTTTGTTTTAACCACATAATTCCATGTGTTAGTTGATATTTTTAATGTGCTAATCTACAATGTAGAAAGTAATAAAAAGGCAAACAAGAAAAGCCATCTCTACTACCTACTAAACAACTACCTTCTTAATAAATCTTTTTTTTTTTTAAAAAAAGCATTTCTATAACCTTGTGCTTTTTCCTGCAGATACACATATGGAAAACCAGTTATTGGTTCAGTGAAGGCTGTGTTTTGTAGATACAGCATGCGGTTTTTCTGGTATTCAGGTGAAGAAAATGACGTCTGTGGGGTCTATGAATTGACGGTGAGCGTTCCTGATTTCCTGCTGCTATGGTTCTTTCACAAATTTTCACAAAATTTCATTTTAATATACTGACTTTTATCTTCTTCTAGACGGACAAAAGTGGTTGTGCTACACAAATTGTCAACGTGACAGAGTTTTTCCCCAACAAGAGCATGTATGACGACAGTTTTCATGCAAGTGCTGAAATGGAGGAGTATGGCACAGGTAGGTAGACAGACGGCCGGATAATGTTCATTAAGTAATCCACGTTAGTTCCTGATGAGCTGTGATCTCTATCTCTTGTATCTACCATCTATCTAGGGGTCATTCTTAAAGGCAGTGGACGGACCACCTTCAGCAGTTACATCAGAACTGTCTCGTTTGAGGATGTACGTGCAGCGTACAAGCCTGGGATCCCCTTTGAGGGAAAGGTAATCTTTCTCATTAATGACCATTGGGAGCTGTAGCTCGCTGTCAACGACTGCAATGTCACTCATCTGTTTAGGCTGTTATTTTGGTGCAGACTGAAATATGTAAACATGACATTTTGTACAGACATGTATGAATGGATGAATCTTACTTTGCTCCCCAAAGGAACCCTTCTTTATCCTTTCCCTTTGCCCCACCTTCAAATCATCTTTGCACATAAGATATGTCATACTGTAAAGGGCATGTTTTCTTTAATATAGTATTGAACAGAGGGAGTATTTCCTTCAGTAATGACCAGCATCACAAAGTCTACATTTTTAGTCCAATTGGAAATCATTCCATGTTGGGGAATGATTAACTTTTTTAAAAGTCTGCTGTGGTTAAGGTTCTGCTCTTTCTGACTGGCTTGCAGGTGAAAGTGGTCGGTCCAGACAACAAACCTGTCGCCAATGAGGCAGTGCACCTGTCTTATGACAACACCCAAAGGGAAATGCTTACTACGGACGTAAAAGGCATGGCTTCATTTTCTTTGAACACCACAGCTTGGACTGACATTGTTCTTCTAAAGGTTGGTCATTGCTTTTTTATCTTGTTTGCTTGTTTTCCAGAAGAATCATATTGATCATTGTCCAAGGAGAGCCGCACAACCTTCAATTCTTATTACACTGAAGCGACATGGTCTCTCAGCCATTAGCTATTTCCTTAGAAGCTGCTAAGCCTGGTCATGTTGCTCACTTGCCTCTAGTTTTGGCATGACACATGTAGCCTTAACTTTTTCATTAGGATTTGTTTAAAGTTGGTTCATAGTTGAGAATTAGGGGTTGACAAGTGAAAATTTGACCTGTAGCTATTGTGTCAACAGGCGTGGTCAAAGGAGAATGAGCCATTTGTGGCTAATGTGCGTAAACCAGAGTACAAGGCGGCCTTCCACCAAGCCACAGCATTTTACTCCAAGAGCAGCAGCTTTTTGAAGCTCATGCAGGTCAAAGAGAAGTTCTCCTGCGACAGCGATGCAACTGTGCGTGCTCAGTACATCATCCAGGGGGAGGAGCTAAAGAAGGGACAAGAAGTCCTCGAATTCTTTTACCTGGTAAGATTCATATGATACTATCAGTTTCCACGGTGGTGCTGTCAGGTTGTGTAAAAAATCTTTTATTTCTCTGCCTTTTTTTGTAGGTGTTGTCCAGGGGTGGAATTGTGCAGCACGGTCGTGTCCCAGTGACTGTGAAAGCAGGAACTGGTAAAAACCCATGTCACTTTTAACTAAGATGGTGTTATCACCTGTTTCTTTTCATATGAGCAGATCTATTGGATCTGTTGGATGGCTAAAGAGGCAGCTGTTTGTAAAGAACTTAGCCATATTCACTGAAAATATGACAGTGTTTTGTTTACTGCCCTCATGTCGCCAAAAATTTCACAATAGTTGATTGGTTCAGAGATTGCATTTCAGCCGATGCGTTACACATATTTTTCTCTCACAAAGCCCACTAAAACGTGATCAAGCCGAAACCAGAACACTTTGTGTCAAGATCTTCGGTCGCTTGCATACAATTCTGTACTCATATCATATCAAAATCTGCTCTGCAATTAGTAAACTCAAAGTACCCTCATGTCTTTTTTTGTTTGTTTTTTTTGTTTTGCTTTGGGTCACGTTTCCTTGTCTTTCTGTGTTTCTGCCTCAGTCAACAAAGGAGAGTTGTCTGTATCACTCCGTCAGGTTACAAACCTGGCACCATTTGCCCAAGTGATAGTTTACACTGTGATGCCCAGCGGAGAGACTGTGGCTGATAGCCAGGACTTCCCCATTCACCTCTGCCTCAATAACAAGGTACAAGAATAAATCTTTCTGACACATGATACAATAAAATATGAAGACATTTGGGTTGTAGGTTATTTTATGTCCAGTACCTGTGACCCAAACTTTTTCTGGCCCTCATACTGATAAATCTCCACCTTTGCAGGTGTCTCTGAAGTTCTCCTCCCTCCAGGAGCTTCCAGCAGAGAAGACAACTCTCAATCTCCAGGCTCACCCAGGCTCTATGTGCTCTGTCAGAGCCATCGACCAGAGCGTTCTCCTGCTGCAGTCAGAGCAGGAACTCACCATCGACTATGTACGACACTAGTCTGACCTATTTTACCACCAAATGTGGTGTTCTGTCTAGAAATGGTACAAAGATATTTATGGACGTGCACTGGCACATTTGTACTAAAAACATGATTGTGTGTGTTTGTGCAGGTGTACGGCCAGCTACCTTTGCAGAAGCTGTCTGGATACACGTATGATGTTGAAGACTTTGAGCCATATCCTTGCTTCCCTATGCCGGTGCCAGAGCCAGAGATAGAGCCAGAGCCTGAACCAGAAATAATTGCGGCCGGCGCGGAGCCAGCTGCCCGAGTGACGCGTTCAGTCTACTTTAGACAACCCGTTCAGCAGAATGATGTCTACAGCATCTTTAAAGTAGAAAATTGGTCATTTTTATTGGCTTTAACTCAGACAGAGTGATCTCCACTCTGTCTTTGAAAACAGTTGTGGTATAAAGTTGTTTTCTGTTTTCATTCTGTGTTCATAGGCAGTATCTCTCTCTCTCTCTCTCTCCTTTCTAGGAAATTGGAGTCAAAATTCTGACCAACTCTGATGTGAAAAAACCTTATAACTGCCATGAAAAGCACTCTCTACATTACTATGAAGGTATGTTTTATGGTTTGACCGTGATGTTGTCCATTAATAATAACCCTAGAACAAGAAATTGCCATTTTTCTGAAACTTAGACGGAGAAATGTTATACGATCTAGAATCGGCGGGGGATGTGCAGGGCATGATAGATGAAGATGATGCTGAAAACACCAAGACCATGGCCAAGACTAAGACAATTAGAACATACTTCCCTGAGACCTGGATCTGGGAGCTGGTTTCTGTCGGGTAAGTTTAGTTGTGTAATTGTATTTTTTTCTTTTATCCATGTGTTGTTAGATGCCTTCGACTCTCCAGTTCCCATGGCCTTCAACATGATGCCACAGACTTCAGGTTACATGATAAGGGGTAAAGAGGAAGCGAAGAAGGAGACTGTCAGGACATTCTTCCCTGAGACCTGGGTCTGGGACCTAGTTACTGTTGGGTAATAGTAATATATCCTTTTGAAAATGATCTTTTTTTTTGTTGTTGTTGTTGTCTTTATTCTTTTCAACCAATGAGTTGAAAAATTTACAAAATGTCATGACAGTCCTTGATTTATCAAGTACTTGATCAGTTCAGTAACCGTTCAGTTCAGTAACAATCAAATACGTTACTTCATGACTCAGCTGTACTTTGTGTTTATTGCTAAATAGCAAATGTTAGCATGCTGGTGAGAGAGACTACACTTGTTTAACATTAGCATTGCTAGCATATTGACATTAGCATTAGCTCTAACCATAGTGCAGACGCAGCTTCATAGTTACCACATGAAGCATACTAATGATTTGATGTATTTAATTTGAAACTTTATTAATCACACATGACCGGTGAAATTATTGTCCGCATTTATCCCATCCAGTTGGCACCTGTGGGAACACATGCACATGTACAGGATCACACACTTAAACACAGACTGGAGTGGCGGGCAGCGATTAGATTTTGGGGGGGTACGGTGCCTTGCTCAAGGGCACCTCGGCCATGGCAGTTATTTCATTCTAAGGATGATTTGTAGTAACTGTGGTGATCTAATCAACACGCTAATTACTAGTACTAGTAATCAGATTGATCTCATCATGTATTAACAGATATTGTATTGTAATATTATGCATGATGATGTTTTCACTCCTGAAATGTGAAGTTGAACTCCACCCTGCTGTGTTTGTACAGAGACAGTGGCTCGGTGAACGTGGAGAAGACGGTGCCAGACACCATCACAAAGTGGGCAGCCGGAGCTTTCTGCGTCTCGTCTGTGGGCTTCGGCGTGTCACCCAACACCGGCCTGACCGCCTTCCAGCCGTTCTTTGTCAGCCTCACCCTGCCCTACTCGGTCATCCGGGGGGAGGTGTTTACGCTCAAAGCTACCGTCTTCAATTATCTCTCCAAGTGCATCATGGTACTTTTTTTCTTCTGGTTTTAGATTCAAGGTTTTTGAACAAAGGTCTGATGCATGTTAGTTTCTGAGAGTCATTCCGTCTTTGTTTGCGTCTGCAGGTGAAGGTCACTCTGGCTGATTCAGACCAGTACACCTTCAGAGACTGCGAGGGCTGCCAGTACAGTGTGTGTCTGTGCGGGGATGAGAGCAGGACCTTCTCATGGATTGTAACTCCAACTGCTCTAGGTATTAATAGAGAGATGACCAGAAGTAACGAGACCATTAAGAAAAGATTGAACATTTTTGACTGGAAAGGTGATTCTTGTAAATTATTTACAGGTTACTTCAGGTTACGCCACTGGAGGCCGTCCTCCAAACCATGCTGTGTTTTCACTGCATGATCTAAATTACCATTTGGAGACTTGAAAAATTGAACTCAGGGCAGCATTTAGCTCAGTTGATAGAGCAGCCGCCCCACATGCGAAGTCTCGCTGCGCGGGCCCAGGTTTGAATCCCGACCTGTGCAGCCCTTTCCCGCATGTCATTCCCCACCTCTCTCCCCATATTTCCTGTCACTCTTCAGCTGTCTCTATTGAATAAAGCTGGTAAAGGCCAAAAAAAAAAGACATATTTTATACAAAAACATACAAAGCATACAAAATATATTTTATTTTTCAATTATTATTTCATTACTTACTGCCTCTTTATATTTCTGCTTGACTACAGTTCAGAGAAAAATATTTCACTTTTTACTGAGTGCATTTATTTAACAGCTGATATGTGATGTGTGGCAGTATGTAAAGTAATTTAAATGATTTTTAATTGTGGACATTACTTCTAATGGAGGAACTTTTATTTGCAGTAAGGAACAAATCTAAAATCTAAAACAATCTAAAAAGATGAAAATCACTGGACTGAACAAATCCTTAAATGAATCCCCTGTGTGGATCTGTAGCCATGCACACAAAGTCATAGATAAACATTACTTTTGTTCAAATAAGTGCAGCAAAAATAAATTCATCCCTCAGTTTTAAGAAAGCACATGTCAGGATCCAGTCTTGAGGCCGTCTGTACGATTTTTCCCTGAACATGTAATGACAACATGATGGAATAAATAAATTAATTCATAAATACATCAGTTATGAGGAGGATGTTGCAAACTAACAAGCTCCAAGTTTTCTTACAGATCAGCTGAGTGAATCCCACTCAGAAAAAATGACTACAATTTTGTTCAGAATGTTTTTTTTTTTTTTTTTATTTAATTAGGAGATTAAAATTTCCTTTTCAGACAGGCAATATTACAACACATCACATCACATGTCATCACATCATCCGAACCAGAAAAACAGTACAAGCTACAAATCCAATGATATCCGTTTAAGCAACAGCACCAACAATTCTGTCTCCACGCCTTTAGTCTTAAGTGCAGAATATTTCAATTTCAGATTTATCATAATTCCTATGGGCTGTGGCATACATTTGGATCATTTTAGATGTGCCTTTATAGCATTAAATATGTATACCTGAACACTGTGTACAAAAAGTATTATTTATCCATATATTACTCAATTCCACCCACTTCAAACAAAAAACACATTCAGAAATTTCCTATGTGGAATAACCAAAAGAATGTGTGTTTAATTATTTAAGAAAATTTGTTTTCAGACAAACATTCTTTGTAGAAATTAGCACTGTGAGCTAAATTTGACAAAATGAAATCAGAGACGATGATCACTGTGAGGGACCGATTTTCACACGGCTGCCTGAAAGTCCTGAAGTCTGATTAGCCAGTGTGTATGAAAGACATTTAGACAAACATTAAGTGTTGTTGTGAGTGAATGAATGCAAACACACACTAGATATGCTCCCTTTAATGTGTTAATGTGCCCGTTAAGAGGATTTTCAACTCGGGACAAATGACTCCGAGAGAAAGGATGACTATGAGACGTTTATTTATTATAAAAAAAATTATTTTGATGTTTGCCGTTTGGTTTAATCGAAAATATTCATCAACTTCCTTTTTTAAAAATGGATTTAACACCATCTTAAACAGCTTCACTCCCTCTTTACTGGCCTCATTACCCAAAGTTTCCATTTGACTTTTATTGCTGTCACTAAACATAAGACGCAGTCTTCACATCTTAATAATGAAATGATGACGTTGTTTGTCCCGTCCAAACCGAACGTACACTTAGAGTGACAAAGATGAGACAGAACAAGCTAATTAATCTGTATTAAGGGCGCTGACAGCTGTTGCGTCTGCACTGCTGGAAGCAAAGCAAAGCGGGCTGTTGTTGTATCGCTGCCTGGCCTGAAAGCAGAGGATTTCTATCAGCCTCCATCAGCAGGGATGGAGACGAGGCTCTGATGAATGTCAAATTGCGCTTCTCTAACTCCCCCTTAGAGGAATGCTGACAATCACTTGTACTAACAAGTCAGGTAGTATCTCTGACGAAACACTCAGAAACCTCTCCCTCGGGGGGTGATCTGTACTTGTCCTCTGTGTGAAGGATTGTGGGCTGTGAAGGAAGGAAGGGAGGGGGTGGGAGATGGAGCAGTATAATAAGGCAACAAATGGGGATTAATGAGGGTGAATAAGATGGGAAACAGGGGGAGGAAGGAAAACACAGAGAGGAGGGATGGATGGAACAGGGAGGATAATGAGTTGGATTGAAAAGCAGACGGAAAAGCTGTTTTGCCTCCGTACACAAAATGTGACAGTGTGACAGCGAGCGGGAGCGCTAATCAATTCAGCCCTGCTTTCAGACTAACTCTGTGTACATGTGCACACAGGTCAGGTGAATCTGAAGGTCAGTGCGGAGGCCATGAAGACCGACGTGCTGTGCGGCAACGAGGTGGCCACCGTCCCCAGCGTGGGCCAGATCGACACAGTGGTCCGCACCCTGCTGGTCGAGGTCAGTGACACCACGGCAGCTCGTCACGAAACATGGCACAAGACTGTAGCTAGGAACACTTCTTCGGTGTTGATTATTTTATATTGTGTTGATAAATTTTTTTCATTCTAATTGTCTGAAAAAGTTATTAGAAAACAAGGTAAATCTAGGAATATAAAGAATTCACTCAATTTTTTGTCATTTCAGAATCTGTAATCCAGAGAAATTATACCAAAAATAAATATAAAATATCAGATCTTTAGTTTGATTTTATCCATTAGTCCATAAAAAGCCATTTTTCTCTCGAGAAGTGATGTCAAACTTTTATCTATCAATATAAATAAAGAATAAAGAAAGGAGAAGTGATATTGTTCGAAGCATACAGACACATCTTGTTAAGAAGCATCAGTCAGATTCCTGTTGTCAGGTGACTCACCTGTCTGTAAAGAAAGAGACCTTTTACTAACCGTATTGTGTATGAACTTATGTGCCACGGCTTATGTGTACATAAGCCGTGGCACATAAGCCGTGGAATACAGATTGAATTCAAACGGTATCAGAGGACAAATGTGCTGACGAGAAATCAATATGAATCAACTGATGGCACAATATGAAGAGATGTTCAAGAAAATCATCAGCAGAATTTGCACACCGTGTGTGTGTTTGTCAGTGTGACACATTTCAGCACTTCGTGTACTGTAATTCCAACAACACTGATCTAATCAGCCTGTTTTATCAGTCATCGACATTTGAAATAACTGCTCCCGTTATACAGAGTCAGTCATTCCTTTAATCAGCGGGTCACTGCTTTTTATCAAATGTTCTTAAAACAGGAAGAAACATGTTTGGATTAATCCAATAATGTGTGTGTGTGTGTGGTAATGAAGATGTGACCTAGTACAACAGTTGTTTTACAACAATGGAGCTCTGTGGCCCACAGTAAGAAGATCTATCAGGCTTTGGTACACACACAATGCTTGGTCCGTCGCCTTTCATTTGAACGTCACTAATATCGCTCTCTTTGTGTCTCTCCACAAGGCTGAGGGAACACCACAGATGGTCAGTCACAACGCTCTGCTCTGTCCCGCAGGTGAGCGATCACGAACGACCTGCGTATCGCCATGCGTAATCTCGAAGCCTCGGGGTGAAAAGCCGTCTTGGTCCTGTCACTCAGGAGCGAGTGATGAGAACTTGTTAAATCCATCTTTAGCTGTCATTCTGTCACAGATGTGCGTGTGTGGGGGCCGGAGGATGGAGGTCTGACAGCAGTTCAGTGAGGGATGATTACTGTTAAGAGGCCATTTTGTTTGTCAGATAGGAGATAAGTGAAATGGATGGATGGTTGGTGTTATCAACCATCATGTCATGAATGAAAGGATAACAACAGCTCTAATTTGACCCATCATTGATAGCTATAACAAAGCCAAGAGACTGCTAGCTTAGCATAGCACGAGTGGAACGGAAACCATAGACTGCCATTTTTGGATTAGCGGGGAGCTGGCAGAGACACAGAGATTTTGTCCATGTTTTATACAATCAGATGGGCTGATTGAAGGCTAGTTGCTCAAACAAGCCACCTGTAACGACACCCACCTGTCAATCAAAAGCCACACTGTTAATTTTGCATAACTTTAAGCCTTAATATCATTTGAACAGGTGAGTTGTATATAAATTCACCCTCAGTACAGTTGTCATGAACAGGGAAATTAGCTATAGAGACCAAAACTGTTTTTTGTAGCAGGCTGTAAACATGTTTATTTCTGCTGTGAAGTTGGACTTTTTAACATGGGGACTTATGGAGACTGACCCACTTCTGGATCCAGCCTCAGTTGGATGTTTGAGGAACTGCAGTTTTTGGCACTTTGACGTTGGCAGCCGTAGAAGTTGTTACTATCCTGGAAACTTGGAGAAACAGCTAGCCTGGTGCACAAAAAAGTGAAAGTTTTATCACGGGGGTTGGGTTGTGTTCTAAGCTAACCAGCTCCTTGCTGTAAGTTCATATGTATCATACAGACATGAGTCATTCAGCTCTCTCCTTGTCATTTATGTCATCTTTTCTGCTCTCCATGTTGCCAGAGGGACCTGTGGAGAGGAAAATCTCTCTCCTGATGCCCGAGATGTTTGTGGCTGGATCAGCAAGGGCCTCCGTCTCTGTACTGGGTTAGTGACAATAATGAAACGCTTGAAAACATGTTAGCATTTGCATCTAATGGAGCAGCTATTACTGTCAGCTGTATTTGAGCCTGCAAAGAATAAAACCATTTGCAGGTTGTAATATTGCAATTCATCTAATATTTTCTACCCTTACCTCTGCAGGTGACCTGATGGGCCGGGCCATGAAGAACCTGGACAGGCTCCTGGCCATGCCATATGGCTGCGGCGAGCAGAACATGGTGCTGTTTGCTCCCAACATCTTCATCCTCAACTACCTGAAAAGCACAGGTCAGCTGACCAAGCAGATTCAGGACAAAGCGACACGCTTCCTGGAGAGCGGTAAGGAGTGCTGTCTCATCTGTGGCTGTCATCCCGACCAGTCAGGAACTATGAGGGCACTTCCTCTGGGATAATCCTAGTTCATCCATGTTTTTTAGTTGCCCTTTCACAGAAAGTAATACCTTATTGTATGATGATACACCTCTTTAAAGATAAAGTAATAATGAACGTCCCATTTTAATGAAAGTGGGTTATCCTGTAAGGATCCTGTATCCTGTATCCTGTAAGGTCTGTTATTCAGACCAGCCTCCCGGGGTCGTATTTCATCATTTCACTGGTATCTGAAACAAACACGCTCTAACAAGGCTGTTTTCTGTTTCCAAAAAGTCTGTGTTTTGTAAATGTGATGTTTTGTTCTTGAGTGTGAACTCTTGTGTGTTGTAGGATATCAGAGGGAGCTGACCTACAAGCATGATGACGGCTCCTACAGCGCCTTTGGGAAGAACGATGACTCTGGAAACACCTGGTTAGTAATGGTGACAAGTATAATAAGTTACAAGTTATACTAAAAACCAGTAATATTTGAGCTAATGTAAGGACATCTCCGGTCCTATTCATTTTGTAACAATGTATTTTTACAGTAAATTACTGGCTAATAATTGCATTAAATTCACAGTAATATGTAGTAATTATTTTACAGTAATCGGATGAAAATCACAGTATTGTACTGTGCTTCTATGATAATATATTACAAGTAATATAAGTTTTTCAATGTAAAACTACAGTGTGATATTGTAATAATCTGTAGTTAAGTTCACAACAACTTACAGTAATATTACAGTAATGTAGTGTTTTCACAGTAACCACAACATTACAGTAAAACTACCTTATTTTACTGCTAAGTTACAGTATGGTGCTGTGCCCTCATCATGGTATTTACTTATAATTGACCATTTTTACTGTATTATTGCTGCTACTCAGTAGCCAGTAAATTCCTGTAAATTTACATTCAAATACTGTCATTTTACATTTGTTTTGCAGCTGCTTCAGAAAGCCACTTTCATTCACAACAGCTGTCTGTGATTTTAGACATAATTACCCATCATGCATTGCAGAAGTGCCATTATAGTAGTGTATTTTGAAAACCTGGTTAACATTAACAGAGTAGTTATAATGTTTCACCCAACAAACTATGCATAATATAAGAAAAACCCAAATACCATTAAAATGTATTTAAATGTGTCTAAACTGAAGAGGAACTAGAATTCCCACCACAGTCAGTTACTTCAGCTGTCACTAAAACTTTCTGGTTTGGAAAACCAAACTAATATGAATAATAGAAAAATGAATGATTATATAACCCATAATGTTGCATCAGTGCTTATAGAACATTTTTAAAAGCTTTGGCGTTAAACTGTGAATAATTTCAGCTCAAATCTCTCACTTCATTTGATGAGAGAATAAAGATGACATGCAGATGTGGTGGGAGGTGTTTGGCACCAGCGAGCATCCTAATAATTTACTTTATGGGTACGCTGCCAGAAAATATTAATATTTGAATTTAATGAGCTTAAAGCACAGAGCCTAGGGGGTTTAACAAACCCTTTACTGCTGGGCAGTTTGGCAGTTGGTAAATGTGTGTGTGTGTGGGTGTGTGTTTGCGGTTAGGAGAAACTAGGCCTCTCAATTGTTTCATCCCATTCAGAATCCAACAGATTTGAGGAATTGTCTAAATCACTTCAAAAATAGAACAAGGACTTTCACTGCGTGTGAGCATATATGTCGATTTATATTTAAAGCTGCACTAACCCATATTTTATAAGAGCAGTGTGTGATGTGACAGGTGTTGATTATAGAGATGAACACAGCTTTTCAGCCTCTTTTACCTCATTGTTTTGGCTTTCAGGCCTGCAAACTCTGCTCATTGGCCTTATTTCCATATATCCAGCTGGGTAAAACATGCTCTAATAAGCCCACTGTGTGCTGTGTGAGTAATATGGAAGAGGTCAGTCCTAGTCAAAAGCACACAGAATGATCACTTTGCGGTTTCCTGCAGTACTATGAATGAATGAGCATTTTAGTGTCTTTCAGCTTGTTTTTGGTTTATTTTAATTCACTCTCACTGTTTTAATCAACCTCGTTTCCAGCAACAGCTGGCAGCTTGTTAAACGTCACGAAGTATTTAAAATCCAAAGAACCAGATATTTCCCTCTGGAGTCGGCTGAGATCAAAACAGAGCTAAAACGACGTGGATTTGTCAGGTTGACAGACGTGTCACTTTAAATGATTGCTGTTCTCTGCCCGCTGGATGTGTAAATAATATCCGCTCACTCTGCTGACCCCAAGTGGCCAAAAAATGAATGCAGCTTTAAATATTTCTATGCACAGTTCACTTTTACACTTTTAGGTGTCAGCAGTTGACTGCTGAGGTTGTGTTAGACATTTTTACAGACTGGGAGGTAAAACTTTTTTTAAAATTTTTTAATAAAGACATGTAGCCTATTTAGTAGCATCTACAATAACACGCAGAACTTGCAGATTGTACATGTAGAAGGAGAGATGAAATCATGTGCTCACTTTCCATGAAACCGATTGAACCTCCTTGCTGTCACGTGCCTGACAGCAGCTAGCCAGCTAGACAAAAAGGTCATGCGTGTGAGATGAAAGAGAAGACATCATTAATATGCAACCTTGCCTCCAAATGGACGGAGTGACTGCAGGTGGTGTACATTATTAACAGTGTTCCATTGGAACGGTACACTTGCAGTCCACCTCGGGTTAATCTCTCAAAATGATGGACAGCCTTCAGATTTTTCTGTCCTTCAGTCGTTGACCGAGAATATTCCGTTAATGTGTCCCCTGATTGCGTGATTACGGCATGATACAAAGTATTGGTATGTCCATAGACGTGTATGAATACATGATTTACGTGCTGTTGTCATTGTTCTGCCTCTCTGTCAGCTCCAGCTGTCTTCATTCTGCTCGGCTCGTGTGCGGCTCAGAGGAAATGATTGTTGTGTTGTGGATGCAGCTCAGACCGAGCGCTCTGCTCTGTTAGTGTGAGACAGGACGTTGTTATGTAATTGTCCTGAAGCTGGGTTCATTTTGGGGTTACCAACACAGGCGCACATGGTTTGATTTTTCTAAAGAAAGTGTGTGTGTGTGTGTGTGTGTGTTTTGTGTATGTGACCTTGTAGGCTGACCTCTTTTGTGATGAAGTCCTTTGGCGGGGCGAAACCGTACATCTTTGTGCAAGACAAGCACATTAAAGATGCCAGGAGGTGGCTGTCCAGGCACCAGCGGCCTGATGGCTGCATCACATCTGTGGGGAAACTCTTCCACAACGGCATGAAGGTAATGACACTGTGCACATTTCAGACAGAGCGTCTCGTTTCACTTCATCGTTTGGAGTTCCACTTGGGTGAATTTTTCCTATAAGACAGAATCGCAGCATTAAACTGAATGTGAGGAGCGATTAGCATCGAGTTTGTGAGGGCTGTGAGTGTGTGCAGAGAGCGGAGATTACCCCGGGCCTGCAGGCAAACACACACACACAAACAGTTTGTAGTTTGAAAGTTGATGGTGTTATCATGTTGCCAAATGGTGAATATTATGAGGCTCGGGTGTCATTTTTTAAAGCTTTGCCTGAGCTGAGACTTTTATCTGCACCCTGATCTGGCAGCCACGACCCCTCATTAACACTCAGAGAAGCATTCCGACACTAATATTTTACAAAAAAAAGTTAGACTGACCTTGGCTTGTTGCTCGTTTACACACTTGCTGTGTTTTACAAATATCAGTCCACAGCACTCGGCCACCTCTTGTGCCTGGAACGAACTCTGCCCGACTCCCTCCTGGGCAAAGCTCTGTTACACAGACACGCAGCCGTCACGGCTTTTTGCTGTCGGTCCCCTTCAGGAGATGCTGGAGTTTGAGAGGGACTTTTCTTCTGCTCTGCGTGTGTGTTTCATCCACGTGTTACGAGCTGAACGGTTCACTTTAATCAACAGTTTAATGCCTGAGGAGGAATTGGGGGGAAAAAAACAGTGACACTGCTGAGGGTCACACGTTCTGCAGAAGCACCGTAATATTTCTATTGAAAATCCATTGTGAAAATGATATTTCATTTTTGAGAAGTGGAACACAGGATCGATGATTCTCTGGGTTTGTCCAGGTGAGCTGTTGTTATAAAGAACCCTTCTGCCATCTAGTGACTCTCCTTTTTGACTTTGTTGCCACTTATTGTCCTGTCAGTAGTTTGACCTCAGTGTGGTTGGTGGTTTCGTCATTACCATGTAGACTGAAAGAAGAAATGTTCCTGAATTTGAAGAATTTAAACGCGACAGTTTAAAGCCAGTGAAGTGGTCACCTCTATTCTTCCACGATAACGGCACCTCAAACACAGTGCACTGAAGACATAATGAATATCTGAGCAGAATATGAGGCCTACGGGTGTGTGTCAACTTTGAACGACAATGGCTGCACTCCTTTTCTGCCGACTCACTAATAAATCCTGTTGCTGTATGTATGATGCGGAGAGAACAGTCATACGACGAGAACGTCACACGTTAAATGTTCTGGGTGTTACGTTCATCGCTGACTGAACGTTCCGGGGTTAGTGACAGTGACTGAACTCGTTTCCAACAGGGAGGAGTGAGTGACGATGTGTCCCTGACAGCCTACATCACTGCCGCCCTGCTGGAGCTGGACGCCAACGCCACAGTGAGTGCTCCTCCCCCTCTTCCTCCTCCTCCTCCTCCTCGTCTAACTAAAATCACCTCTAATGAAGTTCATTCTCAATCATTATTTCCTGTCATGTTTGCTGCGTATTTTCTGTTTATGTTAAATACGGGACGTCTAAATAGAAAACATTGTCTGTTCTGATTTCAGTTTTTGATGAGAGGTTGGATGGTTTACTGTGTATTGAATGCTGCCTTCCAGAGGCACATGTTCAGCTTCAATCTGTTTGTCTTGAGGCTCAGCTTCTCTGTGAAAATTGCCCATTAAGTTTCCTCACTTGCAACCTTAAACCTGCAGATATATTTGTTCATTTAAGTCCTTGTAAAGGCAATTCTGAAATTTCTTTCAAAGCACATGAAATATGTTGGAAAATAATTGTTGAAAAGTGTTGAAAAAATGTGAAAGGACTTTGAACGATATATTATTGAAATGTGGAGTTAGAGGTTCAAACAGTTTTTCGCCAGTTTGCAGTCCAGGGTTTTTGTGGGCGGTCCTTAAAGGGTGGCTCGATGACACGCTGAGGCCACCATGATCATACCCCTGCACCCCTAGCAGAGAGAGCTGAACTCTTCTCGCTCAGAGTGTTTCAAAGTTCGTCATTAGTCATTTTCTGAACTCATCTGACACGTTTCAGTCGCTTCAAAATGGCTGCTTGACTGCTCTCACGAGTGGGTGTGGCTTCATCACATTCAGAGGACACACCCCCAGCTGAGAATTCATTTTTACCTGATTTTGACACCTAATTTCATAAACTTGTCGTTATTTTTAATCATTCAAACTTGGCTGGGTTGGTTGATGACACTTTCTTCTTCTTGGTCTGACAAAGTCGGGACACTCATTTATTCTGACTTTACACGGACTTTAATGGTTTCAGTTGGTCAAGTTCTCCCCCTCTGCTCATTCTCATCCTTGTGTTGTCCCTGTGGTGTGACAGGACCCCATGGTACAGAAATGCCTGAACTGTCTGAAGGCAGCAGTGGCCAAGCAACTGGACAACCTGTACACCACCGCCCTGCTGTCCTACACCTTCACTCTGGCTGGAGACGAGGAGATGAGGAGCAAACTCATCACATATCTGCACCAGAGATCCAACACACAGGGTAACCACGTGAAACCTGAAATCTTTGTTCCCTAACAGTTTTACTGCTTTCATCAACCAACATGAGCAGACATAAAACTATCCATGGCTAAAAGTCTTGTCGCTGAAAATTTGCAGTGGAAGCCTAAAATAATTAATATACTGAAACAGCTGAAATATAAATACTGGAAGTAGTTGAAATGGCAGTCGAAGTACAGACAGTGTCAGTTCAAGTGTCGACATCGCATGAAGTTGAAGTGTCAGCTGCTGCTCACACACTGAAAGGAGTTGAAATGTGAATGTCGACGTGTAAAAGACCTGAAATGTGGTTGAAGGTTGAAAAGTGTCAGTGGAAGCGTGAGCGCTGAAAGCAGTCGGCGTAATTACTCCATGAACAGCGCACGATGAAGAATCTGTTGTATTCTTTTCATGTGACGCAGTTTGAAGAGCGAATGCGGCTGCAGTGCGCAACTTTGAAAGCAGTTGAAGCGGAGGCACTGTATGCGCTGACGGCAGTTTTAAGTGTCAGCTCATGAATGAAAAATATGTTGAGGCGTCGGCTGGCACGTAGTGAGTGAAAGCAGCTGAAGGGTCCGTTAGGGTGAGCGAATTTGAGAACAGAACGTGAAGCTGAACGCTGAGTGACAGAGGCGACAAACACACGAAACATATGTGAAGTGCACTGATTCGAACACTGTTCTGCCTGCCAGGAGGCACCCGTCACTGGGACAGAGCAGGGGCTTCTGGGAAGGGCCTGGACTCTTTGGAGGTGGAGATGACCTCCTATGTGCTGCTGGCTCTGCTCTCCGGTCCGGCCATGACAGACTTTGGTCTGGATTACTCGTCCAGCATCGTCCGCTGGCTCACTCAGCAGCAGAACCCGTACGGCGGCTTCTCTTCTACACAGGTAGGACAGACTGCACACATACACACGCACACACACAGACAAATACACACTGGGGGTGGGGAGGTTTATGAGAAGCCTTTACCCCCCCCGCCCCGCCCCCCCTGACTGTTTTTAATGACACATTTAACCCCTCTGCTCCACAGGACACCGTGGTGGCCCTCCAGGCTCTGGCTAAGTACGGCGCTGCCACCTACAGCACAGAGGGCAGCACTACAGTGACAGTGACTTCGCTGGGAGGCCTGAACAAAGAGTTCACGGTGGATCAGACCAACCGGCTGCTGTACCAGGAGGAGAAGCTGAGCGAGGTCCCTGGAGAGTACACGGTCAAAGCCGTGGGACAGAGCTGTGTGCTGGCACAGGTGAGCACCACGCACAGGTGGCACGTGAAGCAGGAGCATAGGACTGAAGGGAAAGAGGGCCACGTTGCTGTAGAGGTGAAGGGGGACATGAGGAGAACTGCACAATGATGAAATAATGTGAGAAAATGAAGTGAGACAAAGCTTAATAACCCCACATAAAAACATAAATATATTCTGGTCCTTTCATTTCGAGCCACAGCAGTACAGATACACATTTTATTTACTTATTTTATTTATTTATAGTTTTTACATATCCTGTTTAGGGCTATAACTTAAAATGATAAAAATGTATAAACAAGGGGTTCTCTTATGTTTCCAAAAATCTGTATTGACCTCAAAAATTCACCATCAATCTGGCTGTAATCCTAAATCCTTCAGGCAGTGGAAGTGCTTCATTAAATATTGATCATCTCCATTAAAACCACTCTTTGATATTTTTCAGTATTTTATTGGATTTAGCTGCAGAACACAAAGTTCAGCTGAGTGGCCCTTTGATTGATTCCAACTCGGTTCTTATTCTGCCCAGTGAACATCATGGTGTGTGTCACACTCACACTGTGTGTGTGTGTGTGTGTGTGTGTGTGTGTGTGTTCTCTCCTCAGATCTCCATGCATTACAACGTGCCTCCTCCACCAGACTTCTCTGCCTTCAACATCTCTACCAACACCATGGCCAAGTGCAACATCAGCAGACCTCAGCTCATCCTCTTTGTGCATGTCAGGTACTCTGTGTGTGTGTGTGTGTGTGTGTGTGTGTGTGTGTGTGTTGTTTGTGATGATTGGATACATATTTTTAAATAATTAAGTTGTATTATTGATGCTATTCGGGACTTTGGCTGGATGAGGAAAGACGTGTAGTTGTTGCATCAGTGAATAGTTCATCATAACACAGATGTAATGCACATAAACAGAATAACAGAATAAAGGGTATCTGCATTAACAGCTGTTTATTAATGGGGGAAAAAGAGCTTAAATAATGTGTTTGACCTTCACATGCAGCAGCCAGCACACACACACACCTTCATTACTGTTACACTTACTACAACTCATCTCTCGTTTGAAAACAGTTTGTTTGTTTAACCTCAAATGATGAATCCTATGAATAATGATCAGCTGCACACGCTGCTCTGCCTGTCGTCTGGCTTCAACCTTTTGTACCGACCACAAATGTCTGACATAACTAAACAGGTTCAGTTGTTGTTGTCTGCACCACTGGTTATTAAAATGTATTTTCATTTTATAGAATTCAGATCAGCTGATGACCCCGTCTGTGTGTGTTTGACTCTGTCTGTATGTGTGTGTGTGTGTGTGTGCAGGTACCAGGGCAGGAGAGAGGAAACAAACATGGTCATTATCAACATCAAACTGCTGTCTGGATACATTCTGGATAAGAGCTCCCTAAAGCTGGTCAGTTCAGCTGGTTAAACAGGCAGGGACTAATCCAGCACACAGATTAGATTATTGTTCTAAACATAACTTGTTATAACCTGTTATAATTTGTTAATCTGAATTTGTTAATCTGATTTAACATGACAAACGACAGACGAAACAGACCTAACTCTGTCTAACACTCGATCCTTTCCGTTGGAAGAAAGTATTTTTTACTATTCTACTCTCAGTACATGTCGAGTTTACTTGAGTAAAGAAGTTGAGTAAAAAATATTATTTTCATATTTGAGTTTACTGATAGTAGTGTGTGCTTTTGTAGCTGAAGAGCGACCGCTCAGTGAAGCGCGTGGACGTGGAGGAAGGATACATCAACATCTACTTAGATGGGGTAGGAAGCACCAGCCATTTGTCTTTACACTGACTGCAATGGGAAACAAAGTGCAGCCGTGATCTGCCGCGTGCTGAGTTTCTTTGGAATCTTCCCGCATCTGTGAGTAAGTAGACTGAAGGACAAAATGTTGTTGTTTGCAGCTGAAGAAGGATGAGACGAAGATCTACAGTGTGACAGTGGAGGAGGATCAGCCTGTCAGGAACCTGAAACCAGCTGTGGTCAAAGTCTACGATTACTACCAGACAAGTAAGAGCTTCATCCTCTTCTCTTTATGTGTGCCACCTGTCTCTCTCTCCTATCATGGCCTGATTTTTTTTTTCTTTTTTGGTCTTATTTTCAGGTGATGAAGCAGTCACTGAGTACACCTCCACCTGTGCGGAGAGTAAGTTACACGTTTAAGCTCTGTCTTGACTACATTTGATGCATACTGTATGTAATAACACTTTTAATTGTGTCCAGCACTGACTATTTGATTTTATTTTTAAATGCGAAGAGGAACTAATTCTCATCAAAATCGAGTGTGTAGCAGTAGTTTGCTATTTGTATAATGTCTGTCAAAGTGTAAAACAATGCAGTGCATGCAGCGATGTTTAAAGAAACCAGCTGTTAAAGTGGATTTACTGAATGAGGCATATTATTGCACATACAGTAGATAATGTAGGAGTACACTGACTTTAAACTATAGTTAATCATAAAGGTTTGTGTTCAAGCCACCAAACTTAGATATGAAGATATTTACATCACTTAAGTCTAATCATCTCAAATAATGCGACCCTGGCCACTGCCATGTTGGAAGTACTGCTTCTTCCTCCTCTCGTCTAATCTAAGTATCGGTAAAGATGTGAAGGACCGGTGGACCTGAGGCAGGACGAGTGATGCCGGGGTGCTCAAACATGCCATCTGTAACAGCACGTACCTGTCAATCAAGCAGCGATGCTGTTAATTCATAACTTTAAGCCTTAATATAATTTGAACAGATGAGTTTTATAAAAATCACCCTCAGTACAGTTGTCATGGATGGGGAAATTAGATATAGAGACTGAAACTGTTGCCTGAACCAGGCTGTAAACATCTGTAGACGTTTTAATACGGCACTTATAGAGATTGACTCACTTCTGGAGCCTGTCTCAAGTGGCCACTTGAGGAATTACAGTTTCTAGCACGTCCAGATTGGCTTCATTTCCAAGCTTCATGTTGCTTGGGTTACACCGGTCACAGCAGAGGTTTCTGCCTCTTAAATGAAGTTCTTCCTCACCAGTGTTTGCTCATGGTGGGAGTACAGCCTAGACCTGCTCTATGTGCAGAGTGTCACTTTATGAATAAAACTGTGTTCTCAATATCATATAGAATTTAATATAAAAACAAAATCTGTGCATTTGTTATTTTTCTATTCTAACTTAAAATTTTGAACGCGTGTTTCAGTAACTATAAATAGCTGAGAGTATTTTGTGATTGTTTCATTTGCAGGCGACTCCATCAACGAGCTGTGAAACCCTGACGGAACGTCTGTCAGCTGGAAGAATCACTATGTCAGAGACAGAAACTTCTAGATGTTAATTTTTTTCTTAGCCCATTTATTTTTGTTTGTTTTTTTACTCCTTTTAAACTTTTTTTAGCTGCTCATTGTGAGTGAATCCCACTTTTTATGTGTAATTTTAGGAACAAATTTCTACTTTTGATTTGGTATTGGTTGTACTTGCCCTGTCGGCTTCCTCTTCCAAACGTTTAAGCAACGAACCAATAATCAGTCAGAATCCACACAGCTGTCTCTCTCTCCTCAACACTGGAACGCTTCACATTTTAACAACCTGCTGAATTCAAGACAAGCAGCCCATTTTCTGTAACAGTTCTGTTTTGTTTTTTTTAATAGATTTGACAAAATCCAGATTATTCATACGTGAAAGTAACGCATGAGACATACAGGGTACCAATGACACAGTATGGTCCGAGTATTGATTGTGTGTGTGAGAGAAACAGGATCTACTTTCTAGAAAAACAAAAGTACAGTCTCATGAGTGCTCGGTGAGTTATTGTGTGTGCGTGTGTGTGTGTGTGTGTGTGTGTGTGTGCGTGCGCATGTTCTGCTGTACCAGTAAAAAACAAAACAAGGTAGATCGATACATCACTACCATACTATTTGAAATGTAACTGACTGACAATAAAATTTCTAAAATGACAAAAATAAGTAAGAATTGTACTTCTTTCCATACAATACTGTTTGATTTCATTTCAATAGTTAGATATTTTTCATTCAGGCATCCTCTTTACAGTATATTTAGTTTCCTTTCTTTTCAACATAGATAGAACAACAGTAATGTATATACCACCTACTATCAACAGACATGATTTCACAGCCTTGCCACTGTTGAATAGTTTGGTTTGCACGATAATTGCGCAGGGAGCGTAAAAAGGCAAGGGGGACAGAATATATTAAGGTTTTTTCACTAGTCTTCTTTTTTCTTTTTTTCTTTAGAAGTAAACGTGTCACTATCTCAGGCACCACAACCATAAATTATTATTACTGTACCAACACATGAAACTAAACAACAGTTCCACATGCTCCAAAAATCACAGCCTAGTTTCTCCTCTTGATTCTACGAAAACGGAAAACAGCATCTTGTTAACGACTGTCACGTTCGAGGCCGATCAATAGATTCACAATGTGATGATGATCAAAACGCATCAAAACTACAAAGACTGCTGGGCCGAGCCCGCTCACTTCCAGTCTGTTAAAGCTGAAGATACGAGATTTCTTTACCCATCGTCATGCGGGCACACCTCTGATCACAGTGGAGATTCAATGACTTCAATCCAGTGAATTATAAGTTGAATGGTTAAGCACTCAATAAGCAATATAAAAAAATGTTTCTTATAACCAATTTTCAAGAATATAGAAGAAGAAAACAGTGGTTGAAGTTGAAGCAGCTGATGAAATCTGACTTAACAGACGACATTATGCAGCTGTTCGGACGAGTACACTGACTTATGTAAAATTAGAGGGTGTGTCTTAACAATAATAATAATAATAATGTAAGTATAGTCTCTGAACTCATTTCTACAATTAGAGTTAAACTAGAGTGAAGTAGCTGGTCCCCACTGTGCTCAGGGCCTGTAACAGGCACATGTCCCCATAAAGGTAAAGGTCCCCGTAGCGCTGCAGAAGTCCTCATGCAAACTGTCCACGTACGCCATTACAGCTCAGAAACAATTCAAAATACACTCGTACAGCGAGGCTGTGCTGGACTCTGACACGGCATCAGTAACAACACATAGTCAAGGCACAGTTCAGAATTGCATCAGTCCGTATTTTCCGTCTTGTGGTAATGTGGTCTCTGCGGCGCCCTCTGGTGGTTCTGCTGTAGGCTGGCAGTGATGATGGCTGCTTCCCAGCTGTGTCATAGCATCATCAAGTTGGCTAAAGGCTACTTGGCAAATAGGTGAGCTTATTCTGTTTACAAGCGTGTACACAGAGTTATACAGTTTGTACCTTGAGTTGGCAACATGGCGGCATCAGACAGACACAGTGAAATATTCATCTTCATCATATTCACATGTGGCAGCTATGGTCAGACTAATATACAGGTTTGGACCTCTGAGTGTTGGAAATCATCCAGCTGATAGGATAGATCGATCTTTTTTTTAATTACATAAATTGTTAGAAATTTGGAGGCTATTTGAAGGTGTGTTTAGCCCACCTTCAAGAGGTAGTTCCAGAATTAAACTAAGACAAACCGCATGATGTATTTATATTTTTGTTTTTGCATTCTGCATGGATTTAACTAAGCATATGCTTCCATGTTTGGACAGAGAATGGCTAGCTCTTTCACCCTGCTTCCAGTGTTTATCCTAAGCTAACTGTCTCCTGGTTCTAGCTTTGAATTTAGTATACAAACATGAGTTGTATCGATCTTCTCATATAACTCTGCATGGTAGGTGAGAAATTAATTTTGTTCATCTCTGATAGCTTTAAGCTAAAATCCAAACCCTGAAAGTATATTTAACATTCTGGAATTATAAGCTTTTTAGAAGTATTTTCAGATTTTTCTGAATATACTGACAACTGCACCGTATTTTCTTTCTCAGCAGCTTCAACACATATCAGAACCATCAGCTTTTCTGACCTCATATTGGTCGAACCATAGTGAGAACAGCTGAGTGAACTCCTGAGCTGTAGTGGATCGAAGTTAACAACACACCTCCAGTTCATTTGGTAGGCCTATGTGAAGTAATGTGACTGCAGGGTGGAGCTCTGGCTAGCTTTTTAATATACAGAAAAAGCATTTAGTGTCTTCAGTGTGAGAGCAGCACTGAGGTGAGGTGACTGGTGGACTTAGAGGAAGCAATGTTTTACTGTGTTTCACTGTTAGAGTCCAGTGTGCTGGACTATTGGATCATCTCCAGTCCCTGTTGAATCATTTCTATCATTTCTCATAGATTCATACATTTTGAACAATGGAATATATTTCTATATTGACTACAACCTTTGAGTGAAGATTCTCTCTGTCTAAACTGAGCATAGTCGTGATGGAACACTCAAAACAAAACATTGGCATTATGTCATTTGGCAATTTTCTCTAGAAGTAAAAAAAGAAAGAAAGAAAGGAAACAAATAATACAAAAGGTTCGACAAACAGTAACTACAAGATCTCCATTTGGCAATATAGAAATGTTTTTTTAAAGTCTTTGACAGGTACAGATTTTGGTTTATATACAGAAGTGTGAGTGTAAGTGTGTGTGTGTCCTCCATGGGCTCCCTTTTTCAATCCGAACAGAATCACGTAGAAAATGTGGAGGTGAAAACATCTACATTGTAAAATCAAAAGTGTGAGATTAAAAATGAAAAGTAACAAACAAGGCGCTGTGTCCGCTGGGGACTGGAAACGGGGAGAGGGGGCCTGTAGAGTCTGTGATGGGAGAGTCCCTGCCGAAACTATCTGCTCGTCACCTGCGCTCTCTCTACTGTCTCTCAGTTCATGAACTGTGTGTATCCCTCCGCTCCTGTGACGATCACGTCCATCCAGATCCTCATGGCCTCTGCCGACGGGGCCACCATGTAGTAGAGCCGGTCGTGGGTCTTCACGCAGAAGGTCAGGGAGGGGTTTGGACTCTGCAGGACAGCAACAAAGACAAAACTGCATTCATGTTTCATAACTGCAGGATCATGCTGCATTAAAATGGTCAGTTTTGGTGTCTAATGAACTAAAAGCTGTTCTGGATGAGTCATCATATCATTATATTCAAGACAAGGCTGCTGAACAACACCCAGAATCCAGAAAGCTGCAGCACTAATTATATATATATATATATATATATATATATATATATATATATATATATATATATATATATATATATATATATATATATATATATATATATATATATATAATAGCAATAAATCAATGTTTCTACCATTATTTCCAATTAATTTATTAATTTTTTAAATAGTTTTTCTTCACTTGAATCGAGGATCTGAGCACAGAGGGTTGCACGCTGTACAGATTGCGAAGTCTCCTGAGGCAACTGAACTGTGATTTTGGGCTACATGAATAACGTTTGTTTTGACTCGACTTGCAGCTTCAAAGACTCCGTAAAACATTTGAATGAAAAATATTGTGTAACCAAGGGTGTCGTTTAGCTCCGTTGGTAGAGCAGCCACCTCATGTACAAAGGCTCAGTCCTTGCTGCGGCAGCCCAGGGTTTGATCCCCCACGTTTCCTGTCACTCTTCAGCTGTCTCTATACAATAAAGCTCAAAAAAGGCCAAAAAAGTTTTATTATCAGTTCAATTTAAGTTTGTTTCAAGGATTGAGGATTCAGTCTTTACCAAATTTCTCTATATTGATCTTTGCTTTTTTACATTTTAATACAAAATATATATATATACAAAAGATCTCTGATGGTTTGAAGAGTCTTCAGATGCTCAGCTGTGTAATACATTAGAGTCAGAAGATTGGGTTGGTTTGGCTCTAAGAGATATGGAGAAAAGAACTGAATAAATCTATTTTTTGTGTTGCATTCAGTGCAAAACACCGTCCACCTGGAGAACTACTGCAAAAACACTGATACTCTACATGAACTGGTGGATCAAAAATGCAACAATAACAACAATCCACAAAGAAAAGTAGACACACAGAAGAGTTCCACTCATCTGCACCACTTTTCCTTTTTTAAACTTTTATCTCTCTCTTCTCAGCTGAGGGCAGCAGACTTTAAAGTCTGTTCCTCTGTAATGTGACATTGGAAGTGACAAGTTAAAATCAAAGTTCCAGAGCTGATCAGAGACGCACAGTTAGTCGGGGTTGCAGTGCAAAATGTGACAGGCCACACACAGACACACACGCACAGACACACACAGTGAGGATGAGGAGGCAGCAGCAGCTCAAAAAACTAAACAAAATGACTAGATGTGTAAGAGTCAAGTCAAACAGCAGGCAGGCCTGATCGTAAAGAATCTCCACCTCTGGACTGTCTGAACAAAGAAAAGTCTTTGAAGAGGAGTAAAATGTTCAAGGAGGGAGATCAAGTTCTTGTGTCGAGCCTTAAAAAGCCTAAAAATGACTCAGACAGTCCGTACTAATGAGTGTATTTCCTCTGCTAAACTTGACTGGCTGGTTTTACACTGGGAACACTGGGATGGACAGAGGGATCAGGCAGGATTATAGAGATTATACATTCAAACTACAAACACACACACACAAGAATCAAACTAGTGTCTGTCTGAGGTCATTAAATTCATGCACCATCAGCCATGAGCTGGTTACAGTGTGTGTGTGTGTGTGTGTATGGTTTGGACACTGAGCGTGGGTATACATACACTGGTCATATTCAAGTTGAAAAATCCTTTCTGTGACAGCAGCCGGCCAAAGCAAAAGCACAAACAGTGAGGGGGGGGTAAAAGAAGCAAAGCACAGTGTGTTTTAAAAATGAAAGAGAATGTGAGATGGGGAAAAAAAAACAAACGGTGAAAGAGACGAGAGGAAGCTCTCCTTGGCGGCCGTACCTTTGTGGCACTGCGGAGGTGATCGTAATAGACCTCTTCTATCGCCTGGAAGTAGATCACTCCCTTCAGCTTGGTCTCGTGTTTGTCTGCGGGGAAGCAGAAGAAGAATGAGGGGTTTGTTTCAAAGGCTCATGTTGGCGACTGACTTTTCTCGGCGAGAAAAAGCCGAGGCGTCGCTTCCGTGTCACCTAGAATAACGACGGGGAGATGCGGTCATTAAAAAAAAAAAAAAAGAGAGAGAGAGAAGAAGAAATCAAACTTTGATCATGACCAATTTATGGTTTGTGATGATGGATGGAAAAAGACAAGCGCAGCACTTTTCCCCCTGTTTTTAAACCGATGGGGCTCTCATTGTATTTTCACACTTGACTGCATTCTTACGCTACTCTGGTACATCATTGCAGTTTGTTTCATCAGCCACTGCAGAACTGCAGCAAGGAACCGGTGGGGAACTCAACAGCCCTCTCTACCTCCAGGCACAAACACTCTACAAGCCAACTTAAGAGTAGTAGGTAGAGACGCGGCTCTTCATTTCGAGGAATAACACTTTCCCTTTTAATACGCAGCTATTATCTGCTAATGACCTCTTTAGCATTCAAATAGCCTGGCATTTGCATCTCATTTGACTGCAATCTAAATCACCCCCCCCAAAAAAACTCTGCTCGCCGCTGAGGTTGATTAACGCGAATTAGCGGCGCTCATGACTTATGCTCATCACCTCCCCGTTCCTCATTGTTCAAGGTCAAGAGACAAGGGCAAGCGATGCATCTCAATCAGCCTCCTCAGAGAGGGAGCGCCGGCGCCTGCTCGCATTTTAACTACTGCCAGAGTAATCTCAGCACACCTCCTCACCCTGGCTCACTTTCAACAAGGTACGCTTTAAGCAGCTTTAAGCAGAACCTTGTGAGGACTTCAAAGGGCCCTGACAGCGAACAAGTGTCCCAGAGCTCGCAGCACGCGATCAAATTACACGGCCCCGCGCGCGCTACGCGCTACATGCACTGCCGCTCAAGGTCCCGAGGACGCAAGCTCAAGCTGCCACTCATCCACAGTTTACTGACATTTAAAGCGTAAAACTTGAAGCTCTGACCTCTGACTTTAACTACTAGTTACTGTAATGTTTTATTTGTGGCGGTGGAATGTGACTAAAAACATTTCAATTCATACTCTTTGCTTCAGTATTTCAGTTTCATATTTTATACTTCAACACTGAACTTCAATGACTAATATTGTACTTTTCACTCCAGAATTATATTTTATAGATGTTACACAAAGCAATAAAATAAAAATCAAACGGTATATTTACTTTTACTTCTACCAATATGTACAATACTGCTTCTTTCATTGACGTAAAGTCTCTCGTCTACCACTGAGTGCAACCAAACCCTGTTTTCTAGATGGTTACTATGTCTGATTGTTGTTTGCAGTGTAGTTATGTTGAATTGCATCATAGTGTTCCTATTATTTTGTCCACACACCTATTATGACTTATAATTCAGCACCACGAGAGGACAAACTGTCACGTAAAGCATATAAATATGGAAAGGTGTCGAAAAGCCTGAATAATGAAGCAGAGGAGCCAATCAAAACTGACCTTTACTGTATTGGCTCTAATTGAAAAGCACCTTTTTTTTAAAAAGTCGTATTATTAATGAGGACTGGACGTTTATGTATTCACATCAGATATTTTTACTGAATGAAGAGTGCACAGGCGTAGTGTAACGTGGGTTATATGCAGGTCTGTTTACAGTGGTTAACCTGCAGGCTGTTTAATGTGTTCTGCTGCCGCCTAAACGTCTCCTGACATCTTCACTGTACAAACAGACCCATCATCCGTCAGGCTGACGGTCAAAGAAAATCAGTGTGAGCGCTTCAGGAGGAGGAGGAGGAGGAGGAGGAGGAGGAGGAGGGGTGTAGCTCACTGATGGATAAGCTACACAAATGTGGGATTTTCACTCCACCTTAATATTTCATGTTTGACTTTGGACGACGTTGGCCCGAGACTAACGGCATCTCGGGAAACTTTCCCAGCACAACTACAAAGACAAAGCAGCTGGGTCGTCTCATATTATCTGACGTCTAACGAAAATGTCTCCAGACCTCATGTGGGCTGACCACGAGCTGACCGTGCAGCACCAAATCTCTGAATAAGAACAAGGATCCGGGCTCTTCTTACCAACATAGTAGGAGAAAGTCCTTTTGAGGCGGTCGAAGACAAACCAGCGTTTCTTCCACGACTTGATCTTGCCCCCCATCTTCACCAGGTAGCCCTTGCACATCTTCTCAGTAAGGATGACCTGGTAGCAGGTGTCCACGCTGTGGCCCGACGACTCGACGTGGGAGCGCAGGTCGAACTCTTCCTTCCGGATGGGCAGGTAGCGAGTCATGGGACGGGCCTGGATGGAGCAAAAACACACGAAGATACACACGTTTTTAAGAGACTGGGTCTCCTGATGGTGAACATGCTGAAGGAGGAACTTAACGGTGAGGTTACTTTGGTATGAAAATGGTTAAATTTGATGATACTCAACACTTCAACTAAATATTACTTCACTCATGCCCTCAGGAGTTTAACCCTGCCATGTTTGCAGCAGACAGGTGGAGTTATTTTCCACTTTTCCACCATGCAGTCTCAATTACGTCTCATTTCACTGACCTGAGAGAAGTTCTTGGCCCTCATCTTGACCTCCTTCTCCACGAGCTGCTGCCGGTGGAAAGTTTCATCCTGCAGTCTCTTCTCCGCCTCCTCCCTCCTCCTCCTCTCCTCCTCCAGCATCTGACGGCGAGCCAGGCTCTCTCGTTCCTGGAGGAGAGTGCTTTCATTAAATATTTTTTTGATCTGTGCGAGGGCTTTGCAGAGAAACACGCTGCTCTTCTCCTTCTTTTTTTTTTTCTCCCAGCCAGTACCGAGGCTTGACGTTCATACATTTATGCACAGCTTTGCCTGCTGAGAGCTGCACGGTGGCCAGCAGCTCCAGAAAAATGATCGATCCTTTAAACCCAAAGCTTTTAGCTATTTGGAGAAGCAACGCGCACGTGTACATACAGCCACAGAGGGGCCGCCAGGAGAGGCAAAATTACAAATAAGTGTAAATCCTCAGACGTTGATGAGGTAGAATTCTCTAAATCGCAATGAACTCTGAGCTTCATTAACTGTATCCACATTTCCCCTCACATCTTAAATCTGTCCTACAGAGGACGCGAGGAGAGAGGAAATGAGCCGACGTGTTATTAAAAAAACGAGACGTTGTTGCCTCTGAACAAACATCTGCAGCCGCGTCTGTTTCTGATGACGCCGGCGCTGCTGGATCAGCTGTTGTCTTTAATTTGTATTTATATGCACCGTCCAAATGATAAGAAGGAAGCTCAGTCACCTTTAACTCTCTCCTTATGTTTCACCACAACATTACAGAGTTCGACAAACAAAACCTGCACTCATCTGCCAAAAACATCTTTAAGTTGGGACAGAGCACGCCGCGATACTTTCCTTTTTTGACGTTCTATTTTTAAAAACAATAATTAATGAATAAAATCATTACCACGCATTTAATTTGACGAGAGGACATACACTGGCACTGTGAGCAGTGTAGAGCATCCTGAGGAGCTGTCTGTCTAAAACTCATGCAGCTGAAGAACCCTGATTTGTTCTGGTTGTCTGAATGTTGAGTTTTTTTGGGGGGGGGGTTTTGTCTTTGAAAAATGTACAGAAAAATATAGAATAATATAGAAGTCTGTATCGAACATAAAAAGACATGTCGTGTCATGAATCTGAATGAAGCTATGAAATGTTCTCGTTTTGAATTTTTTTTGGTGTATATTATGATTTGTCATGTGCTCATCCGGGTTCTGGGCGCCATATGGTGCAGGATGACTCAAATCATATGATGATGAGCTTCTCTGAGACATGATGACACACCGGAACAGTTTCTGAGTCAAGTCAGGAGTGAGAATGAGGATACTAACTGTCCCGGGTCCCGGACACACTCTCCAAAGCTTCACAGGGTATCGCAAACTTTATGATATGAACAAACTTCCTGTGCTTACTGTGTAACTGCACACTTCATCAGTTCTGTTCTATTGTTACACGCTGAATATAATACAAAATATCCATAGTATATGTCTGTGGCTGCACCAAATAGAGAAATATTCCAAAGGACTGCTGAACTGATGGATGCTCAGTGACAAGAGCGGCGTGTGAGAAGAAGAGCATTGATTGGATCATCTTTCTTGCTCTTTGTTTCAGCCGAGCACATTCGAGGCGTGGAGGCTGATAAAAATGAATGAGAGCCTCCCGTCGATGTCCTGCGCCTTTATTTTTCAAACTCAACTTCAAAGCTATTGGCAGGAACTCTGCGAGAACTCTCATCAATCAGCAGGTCTGGACCGGTTCTTACCCGCGATTCAATAAGTCTGGCTTTCTCCAGCTGCGCCTCCTTCAGCATTTTCTCCATCTCCTCGATCTTCAGCACGTCCGCTCCTCCGATGCTGTCAAACACAGCAACGTGGCGTTAGAGCAACTCTGCATATCAACTCACTTAACCTCTTACTGCAAAATACACACACAAAGTCTCAAAATACACGAAAAGTAAAATCTCGACAGCAGCCCAACATTTGAATAAAAACAGGATTCACTGAAGGAACTCATATTCGAGCTTATCATCAGCAGCCAGTACAGCACTGTACTGTGTGTACGATGTGAATGTTCTGCATCAGCAGCCGTCACACAGAGTGGACAAAATGTTTGTGACGTTTGCCAAACACGTCACGTGTTGGTTTGACTTAGTTAGTGGAGTAGCTGCAGATAAACGTTGTACGAATGTTTGTTATGTGTGTGTGTGCAGGTGTGATTAAATGTCTCTGCGTTCACGCAACAATGTCTCGTGGATTTCCTCAATGTCTGAACTCACTCTGTTTTCTCTGAAATACAAAACACCTCTCTGCTTCATGGCTAAACATTAAATGAGTGAAATGAAATCTATAGAAGAAAATCTATAGAAGTTCTGTTTTTTCAATTCTGAGAGCAGACGTGGTCATTTATAAGACAAGAGCATCAGATGTAGCATTGTAGGTTTCACTGCAGCTCAGACTAAAGTGCCTGTGTAGTCAACTCTCATAACAAGTGAGCTGTCAACCCGGTCAGGCTAGTCACGTCTATTTCAAATGTGAACCTACCATGATGTCACCCACTGCTTTGTGGACAACCGTTCTGAAGTTTGGACATTACCAGAACCTGAAGTGACCATGTCTGGATGAGAATATGGAGCTGGTGGGTGACGGCTGGTTTGACTCCATTTTCAAAAGTAGGATGTAATGGAATAATACATTTTTGATCTGACTGAGGAAAGGTCCCAGTGAGGTTAAAAAACTCAGTCAGTCTCTAGGTCTTTCAATGTGGATTTAAATCATTCAAAGAAATCAGAGCTCTGAGTTTTAGAATGTTCCAGTCTGAAGGTGCAGAGGACACAAACGCCCTCTTTCCAAGTTCAGTACGAGCATCGGGTACACACAACGCGTAAAGGTCTCCTGATCACAGCGAGGGTTGTCCATCACGTTTCCGGGAAACAAAAGAACAGAGATAGGAACGACCCAAGAACTGCCTACTATATGAAAATATGGCAGAACAAGGCCTTCATACCCGAGCATAAAGCTCACAGAGGTGAGCCAATGCTTTCTAATTAGCATTACAGCTAAACAGCAACTAAAATATATTGGTCAAAACATTTGAGGAGAGAAATATTCAATCAATTATTTATCATCGCTGAGACTCTAAATGGACGTCATATCAAAGAAGCGCCTGGTTTGTGTTTTTTAAGACTGTAAACACGGACGTCACTCCAGCGACACAGAAAGCAGTAAATGAGACTAATTCATTAAGTGAATGTTTATCTGGATAACTTCTTATTAAATGAACACAGGACGAGGAAAAGATGAGACAGGCTGCTGTGAGAGTGTCTGCACTGTGTTCTGTTCGTCACACAACAGATCCACTAATTGTTTTTGGGATTGGACTCCAGAGAGCTGTTAGAGTTATTTGAACAAAAGGTTCTGCTGAGAACACGCTGTGGTTTTAATACAGCACACAGTGTGGCCACTTTAACAGATGGTCTACGAATGACTTCACCTGGTGTGTGTGTGTGTGCGCATTTGTGTGTGTCTCTTTTGATTGTGCGTGTCTGTTAGGGTGTGCTTTTAATCAGGGTCGCCTGATTTCCCTTCTTAAATGTCAAATTCAAGAACTTTTCAAGGGCTTTCCAGGCCCATTCGCCTGAAATACCGATGGTCAGGACTCTGTGTGTGTGTCTGTGTGTGTGTCATACCTGGACATGTTATCTGGCGAGCACGCCGAGTTGTTCCCCGTGGACACACTGGTGTCCATGCTGTCAGAGCTCTCCAGGCTCAGGGTGTCGTAGGGCTGCTCTCCAGCTGACGGGGGCTGGTGGTGCAGAATGGAGTGGTGAACCAGAGGCGGGGCTCCTACAGAGCTGTGGCTCAGCGCCGGGCTGTAGGACATGATCGGGGAGTAGGAGGGCGAGGAGGCGGATGAGGTCATGAGGTGGGTCTGAGAGCCGTGAAGCGCCTCCCACTGACACTGAGCCTCGGCCGCCGCTCGCTGTTTGAGCTCGGCCAGACGGCGGCGCTGCTCCTCGATCACCTGCTGACCTGGAGGGAGGAGGAAGAGGGGGAAGAGGAGGAAGAGGAGGCCGGTTAGTGGATATTTTGGGGTTTTCAACGGGGGAAGGAAGGACTGGATTTTAACCTGCAGCAGGTCCAGCTGTTTCCTGCATGCTAGCTCTACCCCAAGCATCCTGAACCAGCACCATCACCAGCCCACAAACTACGAGACCATGGACCATGCACCGCACATACAAGTATGTGCTCTCTCTGAAGACAACCACACAAAGTCCTGCCACCGCAAAGTTTGAGCATCTATCCAACTTCTTCCATTTCAAATCCATGCTGCTGAGCGCCTGATAATGGGCGAACACATCTGGAAAGAAGCGATCGGGTCGATAACTCCGAAAGGAGGAGCTCACTGAACGCTGAACATGCAAGATTTATTCTCCACCGGCAGGAACGTTCATAGAAGATTGATGGGAGGAGAAGAGAGTGTTCGATGGTGCAGACAAGAAAAGACAAAGATGAAAAGAAATCTTAGGGGGAGAGAGAGAGAGGAGTTAATGACACGCCAAAGATGGAAGAGTGAGAGCGAGGGGTGTAGAGAGGTGAAGACAGGGTCTGAAATTAACAGCCGCCAAGTGTCACGTTCTAGTAAATGTTACCTTTGATGGATAAATCAATAAAAGCAACCTGTCAGACTGACTTTTGGATAAGACTTGAATTTTTTAGCTTCCTACAGTCTGTTGAAGCTTCAAGCTGGCTCCCGATTGGCTGCCTGCTCGGCTACTTAGCTCTAACTCTGCTTCTCTCGTGTGTGGACGTTAATCAGCCACAAGTTCACTCTGGCTTATCCGAGTGAGGAATTAGTGGACGAGTTAACAGGCAGCGTGAAGTGTGAACAGGAGCTGCTTCTCTGCAGGTTCTGTGTCTTTTGACTCTTGGCAGGAGAGGTTGTTCATTTCAGACGCTTGCGTGTGACACAGTGGAGGGAGAAAACAGGACGAAACCCGCTGAGAATGAAGAAGAAGAAGAAGAAGAAGAAGAAGAAGAAATCATGGCCTCCTGGACGCAGTGATCCGTCTACCTGCTGAGCTCCCATCTACGGTGTTCTGACTGGAGGGCAGGGACTCTGTGGTTCAGCAGCAACGCAGGAAGAGACAAAGTCCACAGACAGGGAGACAGGGAGACAAACAGACATGAAGAAAACCTGAAGTGTAGACGCTGACAAATGACTTCACTCAGGTCTCCAACCCAGAACTGGTGGGTGGCAGCCAGCTGAGCTCAGACAGCAGACTGCTTCCCTCTGATCCATTTAATCAAACAACACCGAGACACGAGGAAGTGTCTCTGAAACACACACACACACACTCAGCCCCATGAAGATGAGGATGATCAGCCTGTCCACCACAGCGTTGACTCATGACTTCGACATGTTAGCACTGTTTATGATCCTGTAGCTCTGACTTTTTTATATCATGCACCTGAAGCTACAATAAATAAACAGAGTTATGTAAATCAATACATTGTCATTATTGTGTGGAACCTGGATCAGTGTATCTGCTTCATTCCTGTCACCAACAGCTGCACACATCTGTGACCAAGTCATCAGAGGACAGTAAGAGAATTTAGTTTCCTGGCTGAGCCCCAGCTCAGGAACCACGGACATGACTGAGAAAAGCACAATGCATAAATGAGTGATTTGTGCTTTTAATCTTGAAATCTGCTATGTACTGCCCACCTGTGGTGCTCCTACAGTCAAAATAACATGCAGAGGATTAATGTGACGGTGTAGTGCCAGACGAATGTTTGTTAATGTCAGTGCGCCAACCTGCTCTGCATTAACACAAAATCATATGTACAGATTCACGTGCAGACTGACAGAGATCAACCATCCACTTATTGTGGCGTTGACCAAATATACTGTAGCACTTTCTATCTGTATTGTTTGATTGTATGGATACATTTCATATGTATGAATATTACCCTCAGCTAGGTTACCCTCAATGCATGCTGCAGACTGGAAACAAGCTCCAACTACGTTGTTTATTTTCACATTATTATTTGATGTGGCTTTTGGCTCTGTGAGATGATTATTGCTCATTTATTATGTATTAGTATTAATACTGTTCGGATCATTATTGTATATATATATATTGCTCTTTGTTGTGTCTGTCTGTCCTGGGCGGAGGCGTTTGTTACCATGTCCATGTTTAAAACAGATAAGTGTATGTACATTGTATAAAATATGTATATTGGAACAGTTTTCCATGTCATCAACATCTTTTCAAATGAAATGAATGATAGTGAATCTGTGTCGAGAGAAGCTCGACCCGCTCTCTTACCTTTCTGCTGCAGAGCGAGCTGTCTCTTGGTCTCGATGTCCTGCAGGGTTGCAGCCAGGTTCCTGGGCAGACTGCCAGTGCTGTTAGCAGTCAGCAGGGGGCTCTGCGGGAGGCCAGATGGAGCATACACATAACGTTAATGTCACAAACAGGTTTATCTGAGGAATCTGGACTTTATGGACCTGTTGAGCAGCAACGGCCTACGTACCTTTGAGCTTGCGTTGCGTCCCAGTGTTGCTGCTCCCTGCTGCAGAGGGGACGCGGAGCCTGATTTGGGCTGATGAGGAGACAGACCTGGATCGCTGTCCAGCTTAGAGCGGAACACCTGAGCGAGGAAGAGCATGAAGAGATTCAGGAGGAGGTAACACAACAAACGTGTGACGGCTGATGGAGTGTTTCAGGTACAACTGAGATCCACCGTGGATGAGTTACTGCCTGCTGGTTAAAAGCACCATTAGCTCTGAGCTGTGAGTGTGACGGAGTAGTTAGGCTGCGCACACACACACACACACACCTGGAACAGCTGTCCTTTCATTGAACAGCTCTCTGATCAGGCCCACTTAGGTTAAATGCTGCATTCATGTACTGTGGGAGAATGCATGTTCACACACTCTCTCAGCTTCATTACAAACCTCACTCACGTTTCACAGCCAAGAAACCAGTGAGGTTCTCGTTGTGACAAAACTCCCAGCATGCAGCTGCACCCTGCGCTTTGTTTTCTCTGTCACACTGAAATGAACGCTCTTTAACTAACAACAGCTTCTTCCAGGCAGAGGTGAACTATTAGCTGTAAGGGAGGAGTCTTTCATGATGTGAGATCAGCGTTACTTGACACCAGCGGCTTTCTATCTATTCCTTTGAGACACACGCACAAACACACCTACACACACCCATCAAGCTCCTCGGATGTAATCTGAGGCTTGGCAGAGGAATAACAGCACACACAACAAAAAGCAGGAGAACAGGTGGGGAAAAAAAAAACATGAGAAGAAAGAAGAAAGGCCCTCTACCTGCAGCACATGCCTGCGGCCCGACAGCGACTTGGCTGGCAGAGGTGGGGGGCAGAGCTGGCTGGAGCCAGCCATCAGCTCCTGGTACCACTGCTCTAAATTTAGCTTGGAGAGGTGAGGCCTACTGCCCTCAGACTGGTACTGGAGAGCAGCAGGAGGAGTGGCAGCAAAGAGAGGAAGGAAGAACAAGAAAGAAAAGATAAGAGGAGATTAGAAAGCATTCACAGACAGTAGGAACGTTTGTTTTATACACCCTAAAAAGCTGGGATTAGGCTGGATTCATACGATTGTTGATGATTTCTGCAACACTTTATTGCCGTCAGCTGCATTATGCTTCACACCCTCCAGCTGATTTATTTCACATCACGTCTCTATTCTCATTCTATGTTGCTGCAATGACCCAGTTTCTGTCAGGAACATCGTCTCAGTTTATATTTTACTTCTCTTTCAGACACAATGTGCTTTGCGGTGCGCTCACCGCCGGGTGCGGAGCACGCTACGGCCAAAGTTCAGCCTGGTTGAACTATTTGGCGGAGGTGGTTCAACTTGGCCGGACACACAACATATTGTGCTGCGCGCCGCACTTGTTGTGTCTCAAAGGGCCATTAACATCCAGCATTTCTGCAGTGTGGAATTTACACTATGTGAAAGAAGACACACATTCATTTGGTGTTCTTACTTCAATAAATGTGTTTTTTTTTCTTAACCTTAAACAGCTGTTTGAGACACGCCGCTTACCTAACACGGCTGTGACTAACTCTCATTTTAAGGTACAGAGGCTACTGACTGGGACGACTTCAGCTCACGTGATATCAGGTGTGTTGGATTATATCAGTGAAATCAGCATGATGACTGAGACACTTTGGGTGAATGCGTGGAAACATTGGGAGTCTGTGACTCGAGGTAAACCTGCAGCACAACACGCAGCGGGAGCTCCAGACTCTGACAAATACAGAGTCTCTGTGGGCTTCTACAGTGGCAGGAAAAAAAGTCTAGTATTATGCTGTAACACTTGTAACACATCTGTCTATTCTGTGCGTTTACACTCTGTTGGGGCCTTTGGTTTGGCCCAAGGGGGGTGCTATAATTCCAGGATAAAGTATGGTGACATTAGTGGTGTCCAAAATCCAAAGTCACACTAATTCTAAGCAGGTTTTTAGTGTATTTACATGGGAAAAGTGACAAATTGTGTGAACTGTTAATGTACATTATTAAAGCAACTTTTTAGTTGAACTGCTGCAGCGGTAAAAAGGGAGAAGGGAAGGAAGCAAGGAGGGAAGGAAGGAAGACAGCACACACCTCCGCAGAAAGAGAGAGGGAGGAGCCATGAGGAGAGGCGAGGCAGGAGAAGGCGGGGTCTACGGGTCCAGACTGCAGGGGCTGGCGAAGTGGGGAAGTAGGGGATGACTCCACCTTTGGCATCCCATACATCTGATTTAACTGGCCCACTGTCACATACTCCTTCACATCGACAACAACAACAACACACACACACACACACATACATACACACACACACACACAGAAAGACAGACAGCAGTGAGGACACACACACCTCAGGAAGCACACTTCATGACGGTGTGAAGGGAGGAGGCTCTGAAAGGAAACACTGAGCGCATTATAAACACACAGCGCGGGACATGATTCACAAACAAACACACACATCAGAGTTCGACTGATAGATGGAGCAAACACTAACAGGCTGCCATGTTATTCGAGCTGGGTGTCACTGAGGACCTAACCTAACTATATTTTATATATTATGGCAGAGTATTATATTTAGGTTCTGTTGTGGTTGTTCTGTGTTTATAAACATTAAATGCTGATGAATTTATTGAGATGTGCTGAAAATATTAAAGATAAATAGCAAAAAATGGTTTTGTCAAATTGTAAAATGCATCACAGCTTTGAGTTTTTGAGTGTTTTTTTTTTTTTTTTACATCTTTAGTCAGTGGAGAGAGAGTGCACAAGAGTCCAATATGTCTTTATTGTCATATATATTATAGCTACTCTATATCCAAAAATGGTCATTAGTCTACAAACAAGGAAATATGTTTACCCTTAGTGGTCCAACTTTGTTATCTGACTCTGTGAAGCCTTCTACATTATGTACCTATCTGTTGTGTTGATGGAGTGAGACCAAGGTCAGGATCTTCTGTAAAGATGGGGGACTGTGGCTAATGAGGTAGAGCGGGTACTCCACTACATAAATCAGAAGATCGGTGGTTTGAACTGCATGTCAAAGTGTCCTTGGATAAGATACTGAACCCCAAATTGCTCCCAAAGGCTGTGTGAGCCAACACCATCAATGTGCGTATGAATGGGTGAATGTGGTGTGTAGTGTGAAAGCAGCTTGATGATAATTTAATAATCAGAAGTATACATAGCTGCTCTGTATCTGAAGGAGAGGTCAGTGTCCCCTTAAGAATCAAAGATTTGACACTGTCCCCACAATGATCTCAAGACAAGAACGTGTGTAACCTAAAATGATACCCAGCCCTAAATGTTGTTCAACAACTGTTCAGTTTAATACCTGCAGTTATTCACACAAAATGCCAGCTTTTATCAGTCCAACCCTAATGAAAGCCTGAGTCCTGCTGTCATGATGCATCCTAAGAGCAGCTGCTCACACCACAGGCTCATGTAGCACAGAGCAAGACAGTCTGATTAACAGCAAACCAGCAGAGGGAGCAACATGACATGAAAATGAAAGGAGGGAGAGAGAGAGAGAGACAGAGAGAGAGAGAGAGAGAGAGACAGTGAAGAATCAGGAAAGAGACAGACAGAAAGTGAATGGTACCTCACAGGCGCCAGCTAACGCAGCATCTATGGCAAACGAGCGGCCGTGAGAGGCGGGCTTGCTGCTTTCATGGCGGCCGCTGCAGCTACCGTACATCTTATAGACGTCCGACAGCTTCATGTACTCCTGAGCACCCAACAGCCAACGACCAGCAGACAGGATGAGAGGCCATGAGGACAACACTTCTTATACCGTACACGCACACACGTGGCCAACATTTAACATGGCTGTTCAAGTGCTGTTGAAGGGTGACACGGTGACAACAGACAAACAAGAACACGCCGAGCGACATAAAGTGCATCACAATTAGCGGCCACACACACGCAGGTACTCCAGTTAGCTGTTACAACAACCAGTGATGTAGTGGTCAATGAGAAGATGCTGAAATTGTGACCTCACCATAAGGTCTAAATAACCTCTTATCATTATACACTCCTGATTGGCACAGGTTACTCGTGTGCACATTAAATGTCTTCCACTACATCCCTTGGCTCAGAACACGCAAAACTTGACTCAGACTTCAAGCTGCTGTGCTGGTCCCTCTTTTGACATAGTTGTTGTAAACTGTGGACCTGTTCACACCTGGAATACATGTGTCATGGGTGATCGGGTCACAAGTGAACAGCTCTAAGCACTGCACAGGCGTGAATGCACCTGTGTGGTCTAGCAGTGTTATAGCAGTGTATTCTGGGCAACATTGAAGGGCTGCCTACTTAACAGCCAAAAAAAGCAGATGTTTGTAAAAACTTGACTTCAATATCACCAGACTTCCTTAAAAACTGTGCGATTACGAGAGTTGTAACTAACTTTGTGAAAAGACTACAGCAAATTCTTAATCATATATACCTTCTTGTGTCTTTGGTATTAAATGCAATACTTTACATTGTTTCTTTCACTCTAAGAAACATTGCTTCTTCACAGTTTGGCAATGAAAAGTCCCAAAAGTTGAGTGAGGAGAACCTTTATAAACTTTGTGAAATGCTGTGTACGACAAATTCTTCATTTGGACTTGAATTCAGCAAACGTTACACATGAAGTTATTTCTTTGAGTAAAAAACATTGTGTCCTTTGACCCAGCTGGTTAAAAACCAACACAGCATTTGGTCTTTGCAGGCTGAACTGATGTGCGTGTTTATTTGCATACAGAGCAGGACATGGTCACTGGAGATGTATTCTAATGCCAGGTGTGAACTGACGTCCTTAGAGCTGTCCACGGATGGGATCACTAAGTCCCACATTAATACCAGGTGTGAAAACAGCCTATGTTCTGTGGGCAAAAACAGCAACCAGGCCGGGCACAGTGAGTCACAGATCACAATTAGAGTGGAAGTGTGACCAGGACACTAACAGTACAATGAGTGACCGCAGGGGTGAGTTGCACACACACAGCAGAGAGGGAGGGGGGCAGCGGGGCTTCATGCAGGGATCATTAGTCCGGTTACCTCCGTAGGGCTGCTGGGATACAACTGACAGGGAGGGGAGGGATGTAAGTAGGAAGGAGCAGCTCGACAGAGGGAATGCTGGGAGGAGTGGATGTCCTCCAACAGCAGGTCAGCCTCGCTGATATGAAGCGCTTCCTGTATTAACAACAAGTGCTTTAAAGGTCTACAGAAAGACACCAGATACAAGCTCAGTGTGTGAACACACTCTCCCTCTGTTAGAGCTTCAGCTATGGCCGTCCAGTGACAACCGAGTTAAACACTCGACATTATAAACACAAAACCACCATACACCTTCAGATTAGTCCAATTATACCAGTTAGATCTACAAATCACTGCCAGTTACAAGTGGTGAGGAGTCTGCTGTGAGTCACCAGAGCATCTTTTTGTAGTCAGTCGAGGAGAACTGAGTGTTCACTGCACACACACAGACAGTTCATTATTTCTCTTACCTCTCTCATCGCAGTGGAGGACTTGGGGAAGCTCTTTCCCCCTGTCAGGCTGTGGTATCTCTTCTCCAGAGCTGACAGCCTCTCCTTCTCCTGGAACATAAAGACGCATTCTAGTTTAGGAGGGGAGTAACTCTTTAATCTCTGCAATTATCTGTCCCACTTTGGGTGAGACATTATCCGGCGAGTGTGACCTTGTTACTGCGTACCTTGTGGAGCATTTGGAGCGTGAGGGTCCTGTCTTTGGCCAGCCGCTCACACTCCTGAGATGCCTGTAGGCCAAGCTGGTTGGCCTGGTTCTCCAGAGCGGACACTTTCTCCTAAATGAGATGAAGCAGAAAGAATGCGATCTTTAAAAACCAGCTGTGACAACAGCAGAGGGTAGCGGAGAGGAAGAATGTGTGGAAGCATAAAAAGGAATGCACCATGTGGTAACACCAAATGTCTATGGTGGCTTTTTGCTGGTGGAAATAAAAGAAACCTTGAATTCCTGCACAAAAATAAGCACAGCGTTTCCAGATGGCTGAGGCCTGTTTGTCTGCTACCTCTCTGCCTGGTGTGTGTGAGCGGTAAAATATTTGCCACTGGCTGCTTCAGCTCTTACACAAACACCCATATTGTTAAACCCATATTGTTGTATGTCAGGAGGTCCACAGCCTGTCTGTCTGTCAGGTGTTTCCTCACCTTCCTCTTGGCCACGCTGCTGTGGTACTCTGCTCTCTCCTGGAGCAGCTGCTGGCTGATGGTTTCTCTCTCCTCCTCCAGGCTGCTTTCTCTCTCCAGTTGCTGGAACTCCAGGTCCTCGAACTTTTTGGTTCCTGCTTCCAGCGCCTCTCCATCCTGATGGAGGCCCCACAGACAACATCAGTGGTTACATCATGAACAGAAGCACTATATACGTTGCATCATTTTTAAAGCCATCCAGCTATTCTCAGACTAGCGTGGTTGCTGACAGCAAAGCGAAAACACTTCGACTTCTACAACTGGAATAGTTACAAACATTTTTCCCAGCATGGCTGAAGCTCTTTCTTTGTAAAAGCACACACCGTGCTACGTCAAGCAGACAGCCATGAAGGACATGCTTCTACTGCAGCACAGATACTGGTGTATGTGTGTGTGTGTGTGTGTGTGTGTGTGTGTACTGTAACACATAGGAGGCAAACTGTTTTGCAGTGGAAATTCAGTAGTCAAACTTGAGGTCATTTCCACTCCGTTTTACTTAAATTACACAACATACAGTATGTATCAGTATATCAATTATTTAATAGTGATACAGAGTTTCCAAGCTGTGCATTCAAGGGTTACCTCAGACGAGGACAATCCTTCCTGTTCTCACTTTGTATTTGCTGACAGGTTTTTTTTATGTTTTACAGCACTTCTGTCAGTAGAAGGGAGATGAGTGTTTTAGCCTGAAAGCTCCTCAGACTCTTTGTAGAAGTTGTGAAGGACCCGACAGCTTACAGTGTCATCGGCACTCAGTCTCAGATGATTTTTTTTTATTTATTTATTTTTTTTTTTACAAGTGGTCAAAACGGGAACAAAGAACTGAAAGAAGTGTCAAACAGCTCTGCGTTCAAAGCCGCCCACCATGGGAGCAACTTTTGCTCTGTGCTTAGACGTTATTCCACTGAGCACCTGAAGTGCACTGAATCCCCTACCTGTTCATCATGTGCATTTAAATGTTGCTCTTATTTTGTAGGAGCCAAACTAGAAAAATCACGAAAATAAAGACCCTACATCGAGCTTTACTGAACCACAGTGTTTGATTCCACACACAGAGCATCACTGTGAACAAATGTCTAAGGCAACAACATTCGTTTCCATAAGAGAAGTCACAGCATGTGAGCGAGCGAAGGCAGAGAATGGATCTAGTCAGGGCCTATGTTAATTGATTAGTGAGCAGTTATAAAAAATTATGCGAGCCATGATAAATCACAGAAGAGATGCAGATTCAGATTCACACATGCAGTGCAGCACAGCCCTGTCACATGACGCACAATTTACCAAAAATGCATCACCAGCAGCTGAAGTGACCGGGAGTCATGTGTGTTGCCCTGAGGGTTTCAGTAGCATCTAGGTGTGGTGTGGAGGAGGGAAGATTCCTGCAGCTTGTGGCAACAGCACGTCTGCGAGGGCAACTGAGACGACCTCTCATAAATATGCCATGTGAGTGTGTGTGTGTGTGTGTGTGTGTGTGTGTGTGTGTAAAACATATGTGGTGGGCCCCTGCTAAAGGAATAAAAGGTGCCAGTAGCACTATGTGTGATGGCATGTGCTGAGAACTGGCACATACTAATGCAGCGAGCAGTAACTACAGCAGTGAGAGTGACAGAAAAGGGTTTAATGTGTTCAGACTGGGAGGCTGGCAAACTGCTGCCAAGGTTACAATGTCTTCCATGGCTCACCTAAAATATACAGATAGTAGAGTCTACTTTTATGTATATATGTATATACATACTATTGTTCCCTTTGTCTTTTATAACTAGTTACTATTCAGATTTCTATGTTAATTCACTATTAAATGTTTAAATTTGTAAGTAAATATGTAAATTAAATTAACCATAAACTAAGACAGCAGCTACTGAGATCTGCTACACTAGCTACCTTTAGCATGTGTTTAGCATTATAGATATGCTAAGCTAACTGACTTTAGCAGGAGTTTTAATATACAGCATTATACAAAGCTAAGCTACGATGCTAAGTTACCAAAACGTATTAATGTTCGATTACGAATAAGAGTATCTCAGCAGCAGCGCCAGAGGCAATGTAGTTACTGCAGTTTGGGTTGCTTTTTAGACCCACTTTAATCGAAAAAGCCGCTTCAATAGAAATTACACATTTAATGGTCCATATTATTGCAAACTCTATGGGCCTGACTTGATGCGTGGAGGTGAGGGGACTGGGCTACTCACTACACAATTGTGGGTGGATGATGACTGTGATTTCAGGGAAGGGGAGTGTGGGTCAGGTTTTGTAGTTTAAAAAGGGGCATGCTACTGTGGGCGGTGGCTGGGGTTGGGGCTGGGGTGGTCTTTGGTGCTTCTGTTTCACTGACGACCCACCCTTTTGAGCTGTTCCTGCAACTGTTCCCGCAAGGACTCGGGACAGTTATGAAGCTGGTTCTTCAGCTCAGCGTAGCCCTCCTGGAGGCTCTGCAGGGATCGGCGCTCGGCCTCAACATTAGCCCTCTCCTAGAAAGACACAACCCACACACAGAATGGATGGGCGAGGGGAGAGAAAGAGAGAGAGAAAGACAGAGAGAGAGACAGAGAGAGAGAGAGAGAGAGAGAGAGAGAGAGAGAGAGACAGAGAGAGAGAGAGAGAGAGAGAGAGACTGCTCAAAATCCACGCCATGCAAATAAAAAAAAAGCTGTGAGGTGTTAGCAACAGAGACATCATGACAGATTTTTAGGGCTTGGCACGGCACAGAAAGTAGGTCCTGAATTGTGTGGATATTACAACTAGCAGTCTGGGATTCACAGATGGTCCTAAAATAGCCAGAAGAGATCATTCCGACACATACACTTTTCTATTACAACTACATTCATTTACCTTTTAATATCCTGAAACCAATATATCTTCCAACAAACAGAACTTCAATAAGCTGTGAGAAACGTGCCCCATAATTTACATGAAATGTATTGACTCCAGAACATTTGTAAACTCAGCAGTAATTGATATGTCAAATTCAAGGGCACCACTGATTCAGTTTTATACCATAGTTCAAGAAGAGTTTGACCAACAGCCAGGGTTTCCACACCAACAATTTTATACAATTTCGTATAAAACATTTCAACACAAGACAACTTGTGTGTTCTTGGACTTAATTGACCCACCCTAAGCCCTGCCCCTTATTGCCCTGTGCTCCAATCACAGTTGAAAACCTTGGTCAGAACCTTGTACTGAACTTCTTCCTTTTTTTGTGCACATGAATGCTATGTACTAGCTTGTTTATATAGAAAGACAACCAAAAATATATACACTGTATATATATTTTTACATCTTAGGTTAGCTAATGTTAGCAAAACACTAGCTAGCTAGCCAGCTAATGTTTAATGTATATTAGCTAATGATTAATTAGTTAGCTAGTTTTACCAACATTGGCTAACTTGAGAGTTAGAGTTTGACTCTCTACATATGATATAATGCATATATTATATTTGGTTGTCTTTTCAACAACAACAACAACAACGACAAGCTAGCACATAGTATATCTGAGTACAGGGAAGCAGGAAGTTGACCAAGGCCGATGAGCAAAAGGGGTGGGGCTTAGGAAAGGAAAATTGTTTGACACTGAGATATGAGAGCAAAGGTTTCGATTCACTTCACTGACTCAAACAATCATGAATGACACATTCAGATACAGACAGCACTGTTACAAATGTAACAACCAAAAGTCAATGAACTAAGTCTGTTAATGTGCCTTCTCTACAGTTAAAATATGGTGCATGTGGGTAAAAAGAAAAAGGCCCCCCATAAAAAAACAATGTAGAGAACATGCTTGTAGTTTTCTCTGTCCACTTCCAGAACACCATATTCAAACTCTCTTGTGAAACCCGTGCACTACTTAACCCAATACCACAGAGCCCAAACAGCCACTGGAGGGCAGGTTTCCTGGCCCAGAGGGTCTGTCATGCAGAGAGTGAAGAAACAGTGAAACAGCGGATCAGAGATCGGGTTAAGTGTGAGTGCTGAGGAAGCAGAAAAAGGGATTAGGGGTTAATGGATGTCTGTTAGTTAGCAGAGTCCAGCTGAGGAGAAAACAGATGAGAGTCGACCAGAGAGGAAACCACTGAGGCTGAAACATGCACGCGAGAATACCAAAGGAGCTAAATCCTGTCCTTTATTTAGCCCTTTATACGGCTTCACATTCTGTAATCGTCTGTGCAATACATTCACTTCTCCAAGTCAAGGATGCTCGGTACAGACAGGAATGCTGACTCATGTAAGGACACCAACAGTGACGCACCAGTCGGGAATGAGAGAGACCAGAGAAGACGGTTTAGACTGTAAAGGCACAGGCAGTGTGTGTGTGTGTGTGTGTGTCTTCTCCCTTTCCTCAGACTCACAGAATGTACTAACCTCAGCAGATATTTAAATCTCCAACACTTCAATGTAACAGCTGGATTTTAAAATTGGGAGTTCCATCCACTGCTCACTCACTGTTACCTTGTCTTTCTCCCTCTGGATGGCGCTCTCCAGCTCGTCCAGCTTGTGCTGCAGCTGAGTGATGATGTCCGTTTCGGCCTCTATCTGGTCGAGCTCCGCCTGCCTTTCACCCTGCAGCAAGGCACGCTCCATCTCTGCCTGGAAGACAGCGTCAGAACCAACATGAGCCTGAGCCTCCAGCTTCCTCGGAGCAACGGGACCACATGGTAATAATTCTGTGAGCATGAACTGTGTTCAGCCTGTCTCTTCTATGCCAAACGTTTCAAAGCTAGCGTCCACTTTCAGTACTCTACCTCTTGTTTGGACTCCTGCAGCTGTTGCTCCAGCTCCATTAGCCGCGTTTTGAGCTCGTCGATGCGAGCGAGGACGCGGACACGCTCGTCTTCCAGGTAACCCAGCTCCAGACGACCCGCGCTGCCCGAGCTGGATGAGTCTTCATGCTGCGGGGAGGGAGAGGAGAGGAGGTCAGGCTTTCAAACAGGAAGCGAAGCCAGGGGAGGAGGGGAGGAGGCCTTAATTACATGTCAGATAGTTGTTGTAGATAAATAAAGTCTGGGAAGGCCTTAACTTAAACCCACTGTACTGTGACATTCTGATCTGTCTACACACAGAGGGTGTGGTTCAGAGGAAGAACTAGTGTCTCAGGTCTAAATCCAGTTTCCAGCACAAATATGATCACTTCACACAGTAAAGCACTTTCTATTAGCAGCTCAAATCCAGAAGAAACAGTAACTTGTCACAACAAACAGAAGAAACAGACACAAAGGAGCAAACACAGGAAAGAGGCGACTAATAAATGAGAATCATGCAGGAGTTCCCATCACTTAAAAGGCAGCCTGTCGATCTCCAGCAAAGAAAAAGCCGATAAAAGAGAACTTAAAGAAGAGACAGGAGCAGAGAGTAGGTGGCTGTAGTTCACCACAAATGTAAAATGTCCTGTAGAGTCTTTGTTGAGTCATGCACCTCAATGTTTTCACACTACGCACACCCTCATCTTCACCCTTCATGCTTGTTTTTTTTGCGTCATGCCGAGTCCGTGTAAGATGTACAAGTTCAAAATTACATCACATGCATCCATGTCAAACAACACTCTGAACAACAACGGCGCCAAACATCACCTAGGTTAATAGGATTTTATGGAAGTGGTCAATGTGTGATGTTTAAACCAGCCGAGACAAACGATGTATTTAGTCATTCAGCTGACGCTTTTATCCAACGTGACTTACGAAAAGGGCGACTAGGACATGTTAGTGCAGCAATAAGTACTGTGACAGTTGTAGAGGGGTAGATTTATCATGTCCTGATGTTGGTAGTGTTGGAGAGGAAGTATTCTCTGAAGAGCTGGAGGTCTTCAGGAGGTTTTTGAAGGTAGAGGGATGCCCCTGATCTGGCAGGAACTGGTAACACGTTCCACCAGCGAGGAACAGAACAGCTGGATTGCCCTGAGTGAACAGGTGGCAGAGCCAGACATATGTCTGTATACGCTTATTCAGGTAGGTGGGTGCAGAACCAGAGACTAGATTCTGTAGTCAGAATCTGAATTTAATGTGGCTGCTACAAGGAACAAGGAGGGTTGACTGAAGACCAGGCGTACTGCCACGTTAAAGATAATCTGAAAGGGTTTCATGGTGCATGCTGGGAGGTCCGTCAGGAGGACAGTACAGTAATTGGCTGACCACAGCCTGTATCAGGCGATAGGCAGCTGTTGTAAGGGCTGATTTTTCACATGTTGTGAAGTGCAAAATGTCACGGCCGGGCAACCAAGGCAGCGTGGATCAGACAAGTTTAGCTGGTCATATAGTTTTGGCCAACACGGGTGATGACTAGTAAACAAAACCTGCCTTCAGAATCCCCTCGAACTCCCACTTTAAGAACCACTGAAGCAAAGCCGAGCACATCATTTGCACATGCTGGTCCCACAGTGGCATGCAGAGAGCGTCTTTGTTGGGAAAAGAAGCATTCCCCTTCTGACCTGTCTGTCTCCATTGTGCAGCGCTGATGCTGTGCTGGGACCGGGAGATGTCCTCACCTCCTGATGAGTGCTCTCCGTGCTACTACACTCCTCCTTCAGGTTCTCCTCGTCACTCTCTCTCTGCCTCTGCAGCAGGCGGAGGGTGGCCGAGGACGGCATTCCCCCAAGGATGTTCTCCATGGACGGTCGCCGCCCCAGGCCGTCTGTTGGTCCACCGGGGAAACCTGTCCTCCCTGAGCTCAGAGGGTCCAGGCCGGTGCTCTCTCCTTTGTTGTATTCAGCACAGAGGTTCAGGATGGTCTCTAGTCGCTGTCTCTCCTGTGGACACAAAGGCAGGCATCAGATTAGGGTTGTGAGTTAGTAAAAGTTTGACTAGCTGTATCTAATTTTTAATAAAGGTCTTTATATTTCAACACGTTGATGTATTAATGCAAGCCTACATCAGATTTCATCCATCAGAGGTAGGGAACACGTGGACTGCTATCTCATTTCCTGTCTGTGTGTTGGTTAGAGGCAGACAATCTGATAACCGGCTCAGACAGAGAGCAGAGAGCAGACCTAGTGCTGGCTGACTGAAATATGAAATATATAAAAGCATGTTCCTGTTTACTGTGTTACTCAAATATCCCATTTGACTGGGCTGAATTCTACTAAACCAGCCAGACGAATTAGAGATGAGACAGGTATTTTTACTCTGAAGGTCATGGCAGGTAAGACGCTAAACTGCGGTAAAGATGACTCACGTGATTTACTCGATTACAAATGCATTATGGAATATAAAAGTAAAGTCAACTGCTTGATAACCACATTAACATTAATTTGCCCCCCAGCACGAGGTTTGTCACGACTTGCCTCACCTCTGACACAAACACAGCAGCCCACCCTGCCCCTCCCCCCCAGGAGGTGCCTGCATGGAAGTTAGACTGACTGGTTGTCCAGCTGTCACTATGAGGGGTCAGCCCACCTATGGGGGTTTTCCTGGCAGACCAGACCAGCAGGGTGACCTCTGAACTGTAAACGTCAGCTGCCGACTGTTCGCTGCTGCACCCCTCTGCTGGAGACGCAGAGTCTCGGAGGTCTGCAGGCGTAGAAGCCGATGTCATAGGACGAGTGAAATATTTAATAAGTATTAAAATAACTTTTGTAGCAACTGTTTCAGTGACATCACAGGGCCATTCCCTCATACGCTGGGGAAGATGGTGAGATGTGGTTGACAGCTCTGGAGAAAAACTAGTTCAGATTTTACTTGTCCACTATATGCTATGTAGTCAAAAAAACACTTAAAAGTGTTTTTTTTTTAAAAAGAAATAAGAAATAAGGTTAAGAACATAAATCTAGTTTCAGATGCTTTACCATGATGCCAAGATTAACTCAATATTTACAGACTTTAAACAAAGTAAAGTCTGGTATGAGCCATCATAAACACTTATATTATTTTAACTTCCCCTCCACAAAAATATAGATTTTGCTTGTTAACAGTCACTCATGTTACTTTATGGTCCTATGATCCAGTTCAGATCCTGTTTCTTGTTGTGTAGGAACACTTGGCAGTGAAATGGCTCTCACCCACAAATAAGTGCCCTGGGTGCATCTTCTCCCTCACACTGCAGCGAGCATCTGCATGATTAGGAGCTACAGCCCCAGCATTAGCTTTAACCTGTAATCTGGGACCGGTTAGCTTTTAACTGAGTGGGTGGGTTTAAAAGACCCCTTTGGGCTGCTGAACACTGCTGTATATTCACAAGAAAAAGAGTCCGAGTTCAAACATTTACTGGCGGATCTACAACTACATACTACTCCCGAGTCCTCCCACTGAACATCTGCTTGAACGTGCACACAGATTAGACCCCTCAGCTGGCGAACCTGCAGTGATGGATGAGGAGCAGGATCACAAAACCATTAAATGAGTTTACCCCGCAACATAAATCAACTTGACGCAGCATCAAATCTTGACGCCTGACATGCAAACTGTGCTCAAATTATGCTCCAAATCAGCTGCGTGTTGACAGATTTGTGAGAATCCCACATTCTGTTGTCTCGTGTGGGACTTTGAAAACGCCACAGGATTTTTTTTAATGTTTTGAGATTGTGGCTGCCACAGGCACTAAAGATCATTCGGTTTGTAAGTCTGTGGGTCTCTGTAGATATCATTAGCAGGTCCCTCAGGGTTTCTGAGAGCTTGGCTGCAAAGGAACAAGGTGCTACACATCAATGTGTTAATCCAAAGCTTTTTACTAGACGCCAAGCTCCCATGTCCCAGTTGGAAATACTGAGGTTTTGGCTTGAACAGCGTAATTCCACAATAGTTCAATGAGGCTATGCAAATATAGGCCTTTCTGGTTTGCCCTGGTGAAAGATATGGTGACATATATATATATCTCACCATATATATATATATATATATATATATACACACACACACACACACACACACACACACACACACACACACACACACACACACACACACACACACATATACAAGCATTAACCTGAAATCTGACTGTGTCAAAAACAAATCACTTCCACCTCATAATAAAGAATGAAAATGTGGGTTTACTCACTCTCATGGTGGATACTGTGAGAAGCAACAGTTCAAACTTTGAAATGAGGCGCACACACTGAAGCCAAGGCAGCTTGGCTTAAAAGACAGATGAACAAATACTGGCTCTTAACAGCCAGTAACAAGCCCCCGCCCCCCCTTCCCATGACACCACCATGACAACAAACCCACTCCACCCCCAATCCTCCGGGATCGTAAGAGGGTGATGGTGAAGCTTCTCACGTCAAAGACAAAGACTTTATAATGATCCATATCTGAGCTGTTTCCATGGTTACAATATGGCAGGTGGCTTCACCTACAGTAAACCGACAGATTTCACATGTAACATGTACACATCAGGTTAGTTATTTGTCATCTTTATAGCCGTATCTATAGGTGTCACAAGGTTAAATGAAACTGCATGATGCTCTTGTGCATGATGTAGAAAGCCAGGAAGTTTCCGTTAAGAAACACAAAGTTGAACAGTTAGTAAACGTAACCAGTTCTGTTGTTTATTGACACTATAATAAATGAACCCCTGACCCTGTACGGCCTCAACATAGTTAGCCTAGCTACAAAGCTAAACATGTACATGAAAAAGTACATGCTAAAGAAAAAGATGTCGTCACAGACGTTGAGTGGGTGTCATTCCATTTAGTAATACCATGTGACTTGTATTAGGCCTGTCACCAGTCCTTGCTTATGGCCCACATGTAACTCGAAGGCGTGCTGGCTACACAGTTACCTACACAATGAGCCAGTTCTTCCATATAATATTTGTAGTAACACCCTAGCAGCAAGGAATCAATGTTATATTCAATGTTGATCAACGTTGATTCAATGACAGTTTTGTTGATGTATCAACTTTGCTTCTATGTTGGTCTGGGATATTATGTCATCACGTTATATCCATCACTACAGTATTTAACAGATACAATATCTATTTCATGAAAGTTCATATGAAGACTAAGCTAACAAGCTAAACTGATCCAAACACACGTTCTATCAAAGGATGAAAATGGCTACCACAGAAATGATGGTCACCAGTCTTTAGTTCCTGTCCTGCACACGTTTATTACACCTTTATCAGATCGGGTGCAAGAAAAGAGCTGGGAAAAGTTTCTACGCTTGCTCGTGTGTTGAACTCTGGATCCACATGGGCTGGCTCCTTTATTGGAAGCAGGTCAACAGAAGTTTGTGTTGTTTTGTTGTTTCAGGAGTGTCCTATTCCACCTTCTGTAAAGCTGATCTGTATCTGTTAGCAGTTGAAACAGCCTCTGTGTGAGCCCCGCTGTGTCACCAGGGCATGTGGACAAAAGCTGGGTCACAAGTCTTAAACCACCAACAACGTGATACACATAAAGCTAAGCTTAGCGACATTTGATAAACACAATACTGAAGCTGTGCTTTCCTCCACACAGTACGACAAAGAAATTTGTTTTCCCATTGCTAATATTACCTATATATTACCTATAGTGCCTGTTAATACTGCAAACTTCTACAGCAATAAAAGCTCACAGCAGGCAGGTTACATTAAAGTTTGTAAATGTGAGATTTGGCAGAAAGGCTGAGTGCAGGGTCAAAGTCCTCCAGACTTGATGTCTGTGAGAAGGAAGGGGGTGATACTTCCAGACAACCGAGAGTCTGTAGAGGAATGCCCGGTTCCCAGAGTTCTCCAAGCTCCAGCCTGCATCCACCCCCAGACAGCAGTTCACACATTCCTCTGTGTCTCACCTAGTGGGTGGCTCGCATGACAACTGACATTTTGAGGCTGAAGCTGATGATGATGATGATGATGATGATGATGATCATGTCTTTCAACATGTGGTGACTCCATGCCAGACTTAAACTGTTCTCACTGTCGACGGTGAACAAACAGACAGACTGATTTGCAGATGTTATGAAGTAGCGTGGGATCGTGGGAGTTGTTGTCTTAATTCAGCATCGTTGCTGATGAAGCTGAGGTCAGCGAGGTTAAAAATAAAGATGTAAATAAAATTGTGTATTAATCTGCTTAAACACTGTTGAAAGCATTTGCGGCAGTGTAAGCGCACCACTCAACAAAACATTGTACAAACGTATATGAAACAACCTTATTTATAAGGTTGTTAATAATCATGCCCACTATTACAGCATAATGGAAGATGTAGATGCAAATGCTCAATGTAAGGTAATGAATATAATAATTTGTATTTCTTGTATTTTATACACTAACAAAAATATAATTAAAACATATTATATTCTAGTTCAGCCATAGTATGTAAATACAGGCCTTAAAACCTGACACACTGGAGCTTTAACAATAAATTCTCAACATGTAACAGGGACTTTTTTCTTTTCTCGGGGCTGTAAACACGCCATCATTAGGTAACTGAACTGACTTCGAGCAAAAATGAGGCCTCAAACAGAAACGACAAACACGTCTCTTGCTGAGAAACAATGGCTTTACTTGCTGTGTAAGTGTTGTGATAAACTAACTGTAATGTTCCTCTGACAGTCAAACGCAGCATCAGAGTAGAAAGAGTAGAGAAAAGTAATCAGGTTACATCACCAGAATCTAATGTTTGTTAATGTTAGCCACCATAGGCTACTGGCTACTGCAGTACGCAAACCCATGAGTGTATTTGACAGAGAAAGGGTGCGTTTAATTTGTTTGGAACTCAACATTTCATTTGTAGAAAGAATCATGAGTTATTTTATCTTTGAAAAGTGACATAGTGCAGCTTTAAACTCATTCTTTTTGTTAGCAGTTTAATGGATGTTTATTCCCTGTACTATAAAAACTTTTCTTATCTGACATCCTAAATCTCACTCTGTCAGTTTTTTCCTCATTTAGTCACTCCATTTTCTTTATTTTCATCCTCCCAGCAGTGAGCATCTCGTTCTTGTGTCTCCCCCCGTCTCCCCAGAGAGTCAGCGCCTCCTGTTTTCTCTTATGCCCTTTAATATTTCTACCTCCTCCCCGAGCACCCCGGGCCCCCCTCCCTCGTCTCTGTACTTTAATCAGAGCAGTTACTTTGCCCTGTTCTGCCTACGTCACAGGCGTAAACACAAATCTCTCACGTGCATAGTATTTCAGGACTGAACCGTGGAAGGTTCAACAAAGCCTTATTCTCTACATATATCTGCGAGCGTAAGAGTCTGTAAAAAAACAAACCCCATTCATGATCAGACTCTGATCCTCGGAGGGTTCATCGTGTTCAGGTCCCAGAGGAGGAACAAACAGATGATCCTCACAAGAGATGTTTCTATTTTACTTTATGCTGCTGCTATTTTTCTCTCTCCCCCCGTGGAGCTCATGATCATCAAAGCCAGTGAATAGGACGAGAAGGCTCAGCGGCTCAGCAGCCAACCTCTCTGAATAATAAGCTGGTGGTCCTCCATGTGGATGTCAGTGGCGCTGATCTCAAGATGAAATTATGGAGCTTGTTGCTCCCAGTGGGGGCGGCTGGCATTTAAATCGTCAAGGCTCCCCCCCCGACTCGGAGGAGGCCCAGGCTCCAGTTATCATGTCAAACACTCCCAGCATAGAGATGAGAACATCAAAGAGCAGACTCAGTGATTAAAGCCGTGTTTTCTTCTTCACTGCTGCTGATAATAAGCTCGATTATTGTTACAGGATAGAGACAAAAGCGAGTCGGCAACATGAGCAGCGTGTTGCATCACGCGTGTTAAGTCAAACACTTTGCTGTGCAGGAGAAATCGGGAGATTAAATATCAATATCGCACAAAAACGATAAGTCGACAGCAGCCGGCTGCTGCAGTGGTGAAGGGCTGTACTGTATATCCATCTGAGAGCGTAGCCAGAGGAGATGCAGAGAGCATACGAGCCAAAGCAAACAGAGGCCCAGCTGTCCAACTGACACGAGGATGCAGCAGGTTACTATGCAGAGAGTTTCATGCTGATTATCATGGCATTCGTGATTATTTGATTATATGCTGAACTTCCATACTCTCATTTTTACGGTTTTATTTTGAAGTTTTAAAAGCCCATTTGTTTGCAGCCTTTCTTTTCGACCTCATGCTTTCTTTCACACACACACACACACACACCTCCGTCTCTGGTATCCATCATCATTATAACCGCTGATGCCACTCTTCTGCTCCGTGTCAGCCAACTCCATCGGTGTAGGCCGCGCCACAGCGGGACTCTCTGACCTCTTGATATTTCTCTGCACAATAACGTGAGCTCTGTGATGAATCACTCTGTTGTATAAATGTCGGATACTTCACCAGTTCACCTTCAGTCTCTACTCTCTTATAACTGTAGAACATGTAAAGATACTAGAGTCTCACTGAGTTTTGAAATTGGTGTCAATTTTAGAGGGAAAATTCACTGATTACCGATTTGGTGGAGATTTTCTATGTAGGTTGAGCTATGATATGATTTTTTCTCTCAATGGGCATAAAAATGTAACAGATAAGATAGATTGTCACCTGTCACAGCAGCTTGTATACTCAAGGCTGATGAGAAATGACTCATAAATGAGAAACGCAGAAAAAGTCATGCTGGTGCTCCTTCTTACATGGTGGCAGCAGTAGTCTGTTGCTGAAGGAGCAGTTTAAGGCCTCCACCGTCTCATGCAGGGGGTGAGAGGAGTTGTTCATGATGGACGTCAGCTTTGTAAAATAATTAAACTTTATTACTTGACCTGTCCGGGGTGTACCCAACCTCTCAGCCACAAGCCAGCTGGGATTGGCTCCAGCCCCCCGCGACGCTGATGAGGATCAGCGGTTGTGGAAACCGTAGTCAACAAATTCTAGTAGCCACTGCTCTTACTCTAGGGGCATTTTCCTGCGTTATGTACTAATCATATCGGATATCATATACACTGATGCCGATATCTCTGCAATAGGCTGAGCTGACATTCTGTTGAGAATGAAGAAAAGATTCGGACTATTCACACAAAGGTTTGATTCAAAGTCTCAAACTTTCAGCTTTAAAGTCACAGCTGTCAAACTTCACTTACAAACTGATATATACTCCACATACTCGTCTAATAGATCGGGTTCTGATACTGGTCTCCCACAGCAGCTTTGTCATCCGTGTTATTTCTACTTCAGTGGAAACTTTCCTCACGTGAACTGTACTTAGCTTTAAAAGGTTATTCAGTGTTTCATGGTTTATTATTAGATATTGCAGGACTCATTCAGTTATGTCACGTCTGAGTACACGTCAGGTTTCTACCTGCCTGTAAACACACGCAACATATTTCTCAATCCTGACTCATTAAACCTCCCTCCCGTGTGATAACAAGCGCCTCTTGTTAATGACTGAGCTGGCAGACGGCGTCACATGAAGGCAGCAGACAGCACACATATTCTGAAGATCCAAAACCAGCACAGGAAGGAACACAGCAGTCTATTTAAACCCGCTCGGAGAGCACCGAGCTCGGGGCTTTGTTAATATTAGCATCAGCATCGGTTACCTTCATGAGAGCCGCCACGCTGTTGAGAAACACCGGCTTCTGTTTAGCCAGAGCCAGCAGATACACCATGGCCTGTTCCCTGCTCAGACCTGGTCTCAGCACCGGTACAGTCCTGCTGCCACTCAGCATGTGATACCGGTCCATGACACACACGCGCGCACACATGCACTGAAACAGGACTGAAGATGTTGCTGCTCCCTGCGTCTCCTCACAGCTCCTCCTGTCCTGTCAAGTGATTTCACAACTGTAGCTGTGCTACTTTGGGCCGGATGGAGAGCGGGCCATGCCCCCCGCCCCTCCTCCTCCACCCACCTCAGGTCTTGTGAGAGGAGGTGAGGACTCCGTGTGAACAGGGGGCGGAGTTACATAGCATAATGTGTATAGGGACTTCCTCGAGAGGGAGGAGGGTTTGCTGGCTGCTTCTAAGAAAAGCTGAGGGGAGTAACTTTACCCACCACGCAGAACTTTACACTGTCTGGCACACACTGGCTCCGACTGGCTGATACTTTTAATCCTGACTTTGGCTTCAGCTACTAAATACAGAGAAGTGAAGGTGAAGGCTCTGAATCCCGCTTTGAAGTTAAAGTTTGCTGCATATTCACATGAAGTGTAATTATTTCTCTCTTTGACGAGAACAGCCCTTTGAAGAGCTTTGTGATCATCACACATAAACACAGACGCGTCTGCTGAATGATACAGGATGACTTAGAGAAGAGGAGGGAGGTGGAAAAAGTTGGCTGGTTCCTCTTATAATATTTCAGTTTGGAGTTTACAGCAATAATAAAGAGACAAGTTCATCTCACAAGACTTTATGTCCACAGAACATCTAGATGAGGGGTTGGTTTAATGATGCTTCTGTACATGCTGCTATTGTTGTGAACACTGATTCAAACTCAGTGGTTCATGAACTGAGCTTACATTGCTGTGACAAACATTGTGGTATCGTTAGTTAGATTAGTTGTTTTAATAACCAATTAATAGACTATTTTGTCCAAAAGACATTGAAGGTCATCTGCAAACTTTACCATCGTTTGATGTCAGGCTAAAACTACTCAAGTGGAAGCAATGCAAATTATGCACGTGTTTTGTTGATTTATTGATTTAAGATATTTTGGGGGCTTTCTCACCTTCATTCCAGAGACAGTTGAAGAGTGAATGGACGGTGGGAAGAGAGAGAGAGGGGGATGATGTGCAAAGGAACTCAGGGCGGAAGTGAACCCTAGGGAAATGTGTTGGAATGGAGCCACTCGGGCAGACAGTGGTGAGATAAAGTACAGGAAATATTCAGGATGGAAAAAATGACTGTGTGTTTATGGATCGGGTTTAGAAACGAAGACATCAGCATTGTATAATGTTTTTTATCAATAATGTAAATGATTGCATGAAAGTATTGGTATAAACGATGTAAGCTTCTCTGTGCAGTGTTATGCACCAACGGAACGTTTGTTCGTGTTTGTAATGTTCTGTACAAATGAATGGAGCTGCTGCAGTGAGACGACGCGCTGCTTTTCTTTGTCTCATGATTGTAAAATTACACAATTAGCCGATATTTTACAGACTAAATGATAAACCGAGAGAATGAATAATGAAAATAATTATCAAGATCTATAATATATCTATGTTTTGGCATTACATTGCTTGTTTTACTGTGCTCATATTCGGGGCTTTTTGGACTTTTAATAATCATCATGTGTTTACAGAACTGGTTTCACACAGACTGAATTTATAGTTTAACCCTGAAATTAAGAAATAACACATAACAAATGTCATTATTGAGAAATGTTTTTTTAGTCCTGCTGCTTTTGAAGTTTTTGATTTCTATGTAATGTGACTGTCGGTTCATCTAGCTTTGATCCATTTCAGGTTTTTAAATATTTATTGAGATGATCTATATTGTCTGTACTTTTGTCTGTACATGGAGCACTATACGCCCTCAATTGTTCCAAGCAATGTCAACACGATTAACAAACCGCTGATTGAGCTAATAGGTGATGATTAATTAGAAATGTGAAGGTGATGACAGACTCTTTCCAATGTCTTTGTTTCATTTTCTCTTTAATGAAGTCTCTTATCTGATTGGATGTGCGGCTCTCAGTGGTGGGGGCTGTGTGACTTTCTACTGTAGCAATGAACAGTTAGACGACCCCCTCTAGTGGAGAGGTCACAGAAGAGCAGACTCCACTGCTTCTTCATATCCTGTATTAAAAACATGATCCAGATGAAGCTTCAGATAACTGCCTCCTCTGCTCTTTATCATCTGATGATCCACAGAGGCGATCTGGCCCCAGAGAATCCAAACCATGAAGCATATTTGTTTGTTCTGTCCCAAGACTGGGTGACTGCAGCTGTCCTTTGGGCGAGCAGACAAACAGATCCAGTCTGCTGTCTTATCTGGCCGAGCCTGTTCAGTTTCATCCAACGACAGTAGCAACACAAACATGGAAACCCTGCAGTCCAAACATCTTACTTTGTTTCCAGAAAACTATGCGCCATTCTGCAGAAACTCGCCTTCCCGCCCCGCTGCTGGTCAGTGGGTTTGTACTGTGCGCCGTCTCAGTGAAGGTGCAGGATATATTTGGCAGCCTAGGTGGGCAGGTTTGGTGTCCCGCAGTAGTTGGACATATTTGGCCGGGCGCTGTAAGATGGTGGTATACACATGTGGTGTTCTGTTCAGACTCGTGCGAGGGTATATTTGGTCTGCTGATCCTTGTGGACGCTAACAAAGATTCCAGCCATGCAGGAAAGACTTTTCTCTGCACGGCCCAGACATTTGTGGCCTCCTGCTGGGCTGGAAAATCACAGAAAGACAGGGGAGGAGAGAGGGCAGACTGGTTCAGACTGTCCGTGGCAGTCTGCCCTATGATGATGATGATCTCTGCCTCGGGCGGAATATTCAAAGCTAAAGCTCCATCTCTGATATTTCAAGGGCAAGGCCCAAGGAGTGTCTGAGCAAATATCCTCATGTTGGCCTTCATCAAAGATGCATCGAGCAATCTATGACCTTCACTGACCTCCAACAGCAACCAGGAGGGATTTCAGCAACAGATCTCTTCTCCACAGGACTCTGCCTGAGTCTGGCCCCCCTCCTAGCCATGAGCACAGAATCAAGTCAAGCTGGCTGATAGCTGGAATCAACCAGGAGCTCTTCACAAAGCAATAATGTCTCACACGGACAATAAACTACAAACAGCTGACCGTGGCGTAATCTTAACCGACGTCACAGGAAAGATGAGGTCATCTTTGGTGGACAGAAGGGCGACATGTGTGTGTGTGCGCGCGCCACAGACGAAGCACACTGCGACTCGCTTCATAAGCCAAGTGTGTTTGCCAAGACAGCGTGTCAGTCAGACGGCCATGTGGAGGGATCAGCGCCAGGCCGGACAGCTTGGACCAGACAGACCTCCCTGCAGACCGGTCATTAGAGAGGGTTTACCTCCGGCCGGAAGGACAGCAGAGTGAAGCTGAATTAAACGTTGCCGCTTGACTCTGCTGTCAGTTCACCAACATGGATGCTGTGATCCTTTTTTGAAAAGATTCTGCTGTCAGCTGAAACAAGAATGTCTTCTCTTTCACCAGTGAATGTACAACTTTTCTGATCTTCCTCTGTGTTTATTTGTGTTACTGTTTTCTTGTCTGGCGTGTCGCCCAAACTGAAACATTGAACAGGATAATGACATATATGAACTCAAGAGATTATTTTACATTTTTCTATGAAGCTCAAAGAGGACTCGTGACCATGGTGAGAAACATGAGGGGTTATTGTTTTAGCAAGGATCACTGTCTGTGTGTGTGTGTGTGTGTGTGTGTGTGTGTGTGTGTTTAGCTTCTCATTATTTCATTTATGTTTTATTCATTTATAACAAACCACTTATTATAACTGCACAAACACACAGGATCAGTGGGCGGGCTCTCTGGCGGGTTGGTTGCCATGGAAACCGAATGCTCACTGACTCACTTGATTTCTGCTGAACGGAATAAAAAAAGTTTACGGACTGACTCAGCTAACAGTTAAGAAAGTTTTCATCTGTGGCAGTCTACGATCACATCACGCGCTCGTTATGGAAGTTTATTAATTACGTTGTCGGTTGGTTGCCATGACTGCTAGTCAATGCAGGCCAAAATAAGCCCAGGAAAAGACCTGTGAGACCACAGTGATGTTCATTAGACCTTCCTGTTTGTCCTCAAGCAGGTTTTCTCAGGTAAAGTCTACTCAGTCTACTCTACTAACAACCCTATTCACTGTAATATTAGCCTGATATAGATATCTGTACACACACACACACACACACTTCATATCAGTGTGTACTAAACAGTATGAACTGTTTAGTACACACATCATCATCATCATCATCATCATTAACCACACCTTCAGACATAATGAGACGGATAAACAGATGATCACATCGGCGACATCACACCTTTGTTTCCTCCACAGCATCGTCGAGTGCAGCGCAGAGAAACAATCAAATGGATCTGTATTAAGACTTATTATCGACTGATGTGTTGTAATATGTTAATGAATTTTTCCTGATTCATCAGCATCAGCCTGTGTAAAGGTAATTCTTTCAAAACACATTAATTATGTTAGAAAATAGTGGCTGAGAACATGTGAAAAGACTTTGAACGATATATTACTGAAATGTGGAGTTAAGAGGTTCAAACAGTTTTTCACCAGCTTTAAGTCCAGGATTTTGTGGGCAAAGGGTGGCTCGATGACACGCTGGGGCCACCCTGAGGGGCCCTTCTATTACTAATTATGCAAATGTGTCCGCGTGGTTAATAACACTTTGGTCTGTGGTCTGACAAACTAAAAAAAAACATATTTAATCTTACTTTACACAGATTTTAAGATCCAGTATAGGTCGGGCTACAGCAGTGATGAAAAAAAATACTGAGGTCCATCCTTGAACCGAGACAACCACCTGTTACCATGTGTGTTTGTGTGTTTTTGTCACATAACTAAATGTACATGAATAGGGTTTGAGAGGTTTTCACATGAGGTTCTATATAAACAGGACTGAGGCTGTCAATATCTATCTCTTTACTAATATTTCATTTCTTGACATTGTATTAAAAAAAAAAATCCCAAAGTATTTCCCAAAGCTTACCACTAATTATGTTGAAAAACCCTGATGAATGAACACTTTAGTTCAAGCACTACATAACCAGCGGGGTATTAATCAATTATACAATGTAATTAAACAGCATGTCAACAACACCATCAGGCTATAAACTCATTCAAAGTTCAATATCAGCCTCATATAAATCAGTGGATGAGTGTGGCTGCCTCTGAGCTGTGTACTCCTGGTACACTCCTGTTGATTTCACAATAAGACTGAACAAACTTCGCAGAGAGTCTTTGTTTTTTTGGTAAGCAGTTGTGTGAATGAATAGCAGGCTGCGTGTGAAATGATTTTAATGCAAACGCCGTGGGGCAAGAAAAGAAAAAATCTGTCATGACAGTGAGTCAACTGTGACTAATTACAGGCCCTGCAGCTCCACGCCCTGCCTCCCGAAAGAGCTGCGAGTTTCTGCCGTCGCAAAAATACAATAAAATAACAAGACTGAGGAATCCTGCTGAGGCTGCCTCACTCAATGCCTTATTTACCGGACATAAATATGTTCTTGACCTCATGCACCAGCAGCTATGGGCACATATCTAAGGTCAATATTTGTCTGCAAGTTGGACTTGTCCAAAGGTCTCTGTGGCTAGTAACCTTTCAGCAACAACAACAAAAGGATTGGGATTTGACTGATCGGGGTGTGTGACGACTAACATGAGCAGGAGAGGTGCAAACAGCCTGTGTTGGCAAGAAATAACAACCTGTTATTGTTGGAAGGGTGACCATTATATAGACGAAACCTCTGAATCCGTCCTAATGACATTCCTGCAGGTTAGATGCAGTTGTTGGGTAACTCTTTGCTGCCTTTAAACAAAGACTTAACTACCAAAACTATCATCCAACTGTTGTATGACTGTGCAAAGAAAAAGTATTAGATTGAGAGGTGAAATCCTAATACCACGCTAGCCACTGTAGTGTTATCTTCTGTGACTCAAAGATTTTTTTTTTTATGGTAGTGTTTCTACCATAGACAGTAGAAAGAATGGACGTAGTATCTGTGACATCACCCATAAGTTTCTGAAGAGCTGTAGGGAGTGAGTTGAATATAAATTCACCCTCAGTACAGTTGTCATGAACGGGGAAATTAGCTACAGAGACCAAAACTGTTTTTTGTACCAGGCTGTAAACATGTTTATTTCTGCTGTGAAGTTGGACATTTGAACATGGGGACTTATGGAGACTGACCCACTTCTGCAGCCTGTCTCAAGCTGCAAGTGTTCAGATAATATTAAGGCTAAGGAAGTTGCGCATAGCTGACTGCTTGATTGACAGGTATGTGCCATTACAGATGGCTTATTAGAGCACCCAGGCATCATTTAACCTGATTTGGGTCCTCCAATGATGTACTTCTTTGCCGATACTTAGATTAGACGGGAGGCAGAAGAAGCAGTTCATTCAACATTGCGGCGGCCAGCGGCACATATTTTCAGCTTCAAAACAGCGCTTCAGAAACCTGAAACCCTCTGACTGAACTGAACTAGAAATTCAGATGTGATAAAGTATTCTGGTTGTCTTTGCTGTTGACTTGTGTTTCCTCTTAGCTTAACGTGAATCCAGCCATAACTCTTTAACTTCTTAGGGGAAGAGTCTAAACGTTAGTTCTTTATCTGTTATGCAGTGATCCCACAGATGTCTGCTATCTCTACAGAATGATATGTGTTTGTGGGGTGAAATCCAATATTTCCAGTTTCCATAGAGTTTTATGTTTCTGGTAAAAAATGTTTTAGATTTTTTTCACCCTAAAGTTTGAGTGGGGACATGATGAGGCCGGATTACAGTCCTATACGTGGCACCCTAAACCCATGTATCATCTCTGCGATGCCTGTGCTGACCATTAAGTTCAGTGTTCTCTCTCTCCGTCTCTGACCTTGTGGCATTTAGCACAGCCTGTTTCACTGTTGAGGTTTAAACACAGTCTCTGTGTACAGATCTGGATATGCGAACACACTGTTTTACTGCAGTCCCTCTACAGGAGGTAGCAGAACTGGACCTGGTACAGTGACAGAGGGCATGTCGTGTCAGTCCTCCAGCTGAGCTGCCTCACACTTTGAAAAACACCCATTTTGTAATTACAAGCAGGGTGGACAAACGGCTTCTCGTGCAGGCATGGACACATATAAAGACTTTTATATGGACTTTGTGTCTCAGTAGCTTCATTCAGTCTGGCAGACAAGTTCAAGATGTCTAACGACAACGCCCCCACCCCCTGTTCAGTTTAGGAAACAACAAACAATGCGGTTGCTAAGGGCTCATCTGGGCACCCAAAGGCGGCCTGTCAGTAGCAGTTTAGACAGCAGACAGCAGAGTTACAGACGGAGACGGTTTACGGGCCTGGTTTCTCCTCCTTCCCCAAACAAACATGAAAATACTCCAATCAGCACACTCTCCTGTTCAAGGAGGTCATTCCGACTTAAGTCAACCAAGAACATTTCATTCACACACACAGAGATCCTAAAATCCTCTCATAGCTCCCTGGAAGAACACGATATAAAATCATACCCATACAAATCTGGATGAAACTTTTCTACAACAAGAAAAGTATCAAACGTCTTGTGTAGCACAATAAAAGAATCATCAGGATGCTCCAAAACAACAAAACAGCACTAAATAAATCACATTTTTAAAATCTTCATTCCTCTTTAATTCATTCATTCATCCTCTTTAATTGTGATTGCATGGATATAATTGACTTAACTCTACTTGTTTGCCTGGCCTTTCAGGATACAGAGCATGTGTAATTTTGGTTTAACTTTCAAGTACTACTGAAACCATTAGCCCATTGAATAGTCTATGGACACAAAATAAATAAGACAGCAACCTGATATTCAAGCAATCATTTAAGTTATTTATCAAAAAAATAGAAAAGCTTATCAAACATTTCTCTGTTTTCAGTCACTGACAGCTGTCTAAATTCTGGTAAATTTCTGGTAAAAAAACAAAACAAAAACAAAATTTTTGCCCTAAAGTTTGAGTGGGGACACTGTTAGGCCAAATCACAGAGTATTGTACACACTAGTCAGAAATTGTGGTGTCCTAACCCTAACCCCATGTTATCTCTGCGATGCCTGAATGTCTTTTAGGACAGTTGGGACTTTTATTTTGGGACAGTTGATCGGACAAAAACAAGGAATTAATTAAAGAGCGCTGCCTTGGCCTCAAGAAACTTTGACATTTTACAGATTAAACAAATAAGCAAAAGATACTGAAGAAAGAAATGAATAATTTGGAACTATGGTGTCAGGGATCAACCATTATCAACCATCACAGTGTTGATTTCAGTCTTGCAACTTCTGTTTGAAAGCTAAAAGCTCCAGATATTGGTACAATGCCTCAAGTCACAATTGGTGTAACACGTGCATGAATGAAGTGTGTTCTTAAATGGAAAACTGTTAACAGTTAAATGGAAACTGACTCACCAGTCTCTCCATTTCCTGCTCTCGAAGCCTCTCCTCTCTCTGTCGTCGATGGTATTCCAGCAGCTCGTCCTCGTTGTCGCTGATTTCTGTGATGCTGTTCTTCCTCTCCCTCATCCCTGGGTGTGGTCTCCCTGCAGACATCTTCCGATGGGTCCTTGGGCTGGCTACGGGGGACGAGCCAGGCAGAGAGCCCAGACTGTAAGCAGGTGACAGAGAATTCCCAAAGCTCGCCTTCCGTCCTCCTGCACCACCGCCACCCTCCAACATCATAGAGGTAGGTGATGGACTACGGGCTCGTATCCCTCTGCTGCATGCTGGCTCTTCAGATGTAGATCCAGACTTGCGTCGGAGCCTTGGACTCTCTGGGACAAACTTGACGAGACCTGAGGGGCTATCTGGAGTCCTCAATGTGGGGACTGTCCCTGGGAGTGCCCCCGGGAGTACTGGGACCCCTCTACGAGCCATTGAGGGACTAAGAGGTGGCAGCTCTCTCATACTGCTGACCCCTCCACTACCACCGTTCAGCTCCATGTTCCTCCTGGCCATGCGAGGGCTTTCAGGGGGCTGTAGTGAACGTGGATGCTGCTGGAGCGGTGATCCTTGGATGATGTGGACAATAGGGTCCAGGGGAGGCTGGAAGCCTCTGGAGGGTTGGGAAAGCTGCCTGGAGGAGCTGGAGGTTAGGGAGCAATCAGCTAGACTGGTCTGCTCTCTGAAAGGGCTGGCAGGCCTTTCCTGGAGCACCGTGGTTGTCTTGGTCCTTGGACTGGAGGGTGACGGAGATGGACAGGTAGGGAATTTGGGAGTGAGCCTGGGGCTACTTGGCACAATGTTTCTACTACTGAGAGATTCAGTAGAAGACAGAAGAGGCGTTTGCCGGGGGCTTTCAGACCCATCTTGGCCTAGTCCTCTGCGGCTTGGTTTGGGGCTTGCAGGAGCCTCAATTAAGACCTTCCTTTGCAGCCTGGGGCTTTCCTGAACCTTCTGGCCCACCCCACCGCTGCTAAAATTAGGCAGTATGGTCCGTGGCTGGGGTACAGGTGGAGGCTGGGTGGTGAAGTTGTAGCTAGAGGAGCGTACAGGCACTGGTGGCAGAGACGAACTCTGGTCCTGAGGTCCTCCACTAGGAGATGGGCTGGTAAAGCTCCCGCTGCTGGCCGCTGAGGGAGAGGAGAGGGGAGAGAAGGGAGGGGATGTATTCTCATAGCTGGACCCCACGGACATGGCCCCTGGGCTGGTAGGAGGGGACAGCAGATACCGGCCCCCTCCATTGACCATGGGTGATAGAGGGGAGTGGGGAATGGGTTGACCTCCAGGTGGCTTTTTTGCTTCTGAGGAAGAAGGCTGGGGGTCATCCATGACTAGGGAGTCCATGATGTCCTGGAGGTCCTTCTCAATAGAGCTGACAATTGCACTGTGCTCAGACTGGACTCTCTCTCCAGGAGCTGGGGGAGACTGGGCTGGACTGGCCCGGTGATTCCCATTGACCAAGCTCTCCGCGTCTGAGGGAAGAAGACAGAAAACAACTGTCGTCATGCTTAGAAAACACAAAACATCTAGCCCATCTTGGTGTTGCACTCTATGGCTTGGTTTGAGGTTGGAAGACCCTGTATTAAGACCGTCCTCTGCAGTCCTGGACTTTCCTGAACCTTCTGCCTACCTTAAGGAATTAAAATTATCCTTGAACTGAACAAACTCATACAAAACCTTAACATAGGAATATGTTCAAATGGCCTTTCCTTCATTCAAAGCAAATACACTGAATATAACAAAGGTCATTAGACTGCATTCATACTGGGATTAAGGCTGCACCAACATGTAGCAACCTCATTTGTTTCAAGAGAGCAACGCATCAGCAGCGAGGTCTGGCTATGCAAGTGCAACAATGTCTGGCAAGACACAACATTGGTCAATCAAATATGTCCTTGCTTGCATTCCTGGTAGATTAATTTGCAACATTAAAGCTGGAACAGTATGCTTGTACTGTTTACCTGGATTTTTTAAAGATTGAGGATGAACTGATTGGAGCCAGGATAACGTTCCAGAGTAGTAAAATCCTGTCGCACAGCATTATAAACACTTTGCTGTGGTGTCTGATGAGCCTTTACACAACCCGACCAACACAGCCCTTTTTTAACACTGGTGCTTTTACAATGTCATTGTCTTTGTCCTTCATCAGAAAAATGTGCTGCTTACCCCTACCCTGAGCTCTTAACGTAAGTACCTTCAATGACTCTGAGATATAGTATTACTGCATTATCTATTGACTACCTATCATCTATATAGGTCTAATGCTAATCTAGTGAATGACCTACCTTAGATGACTTTCCCTAAAGGTAGGAAAGAAGGTGGCAAAATAAGCAAAAATGTGTAGAGGAATTTTCACACATTTTTACAACCTTTTTGGATTTGCTTGTATTTTCCTTGCAGGGTGCCCACTTTAGCCTTGATTACTTTTTCCATAAATAATGTGGGTGCTTTCAGGACTGCAAAATGTTCCAGCCAGCCAGTCGAGCTGAACATCTCATGCATTTGCAAGAAAATACAGTTGAGTGCAAAAGTCCTGATCTCTTCCTTGAATTTTCTTAACCCCCATTATATGCCCAGTCATAGCCTTGCCCTTACTACTTCAGATATGTTCAAAATCCTCATTGTTCAAGTCCACATTTTCCCATCCCAGCTTAGAAACCGTGAAAGACAGGTAACCACGAGGAGGGATTAGCGAGGAAAGAGGAAAGAAGAAAGGACACAGCCGAGGAGATGAACAGACCAACAGGCCTGTGCATTCATTGGATAGGGATCAGGAGAAAATGTGCCTACATAACCCAATTACTGTGTGGCCCGAAAAGCAGCGTAGGACACAGGCCTGGTAATCTAATCTTAACCGCCTCTCTGTAATGTCAGAACAGTAGATTACTACTACAGAAAACGCACGGCCACATGGGAGATTCACAAACATGGCCTTGAGGCAAAGGATCAGAGAACAAATCAGGTTTTATGAACGCTAAATGAAATCTGTTTAAATGGAAACATGAAGATGATTGTGGCGTGGAGTCATCAGAGGGCACACACACACTGAGAGGTGAGAGAAGACAACCGAAGGAAAGGGATGTAATAACATTAGAAATGTGACTGCAGACTGTAGAGCCAATGACAACACAAACACAGAGGAGAATCAAACAGAAAAGTCCATCTTGTCTCCTCATGAAGATGATGTCAGAGGGAGATCTCCCAATAGGAAACCTGCTTTAAAATACACAAGCTTCACAAATAATGCATCAGCTTGTTCAGCAGAGAGAGGGGAGCAGCTTCCTGTCTTCTCCTCGGCCACACAATGACGCTCTGCCTTCGTGACAGCCTGAGCACAATTAAATCTGCAAACATCTTCATGCAAAATCATACAGCGTTCAGGTCTGCAGGCTGTCACGAGGATGCGCTGCATGAATGTCAATGTCACACCGGCTTCTTTCTTATGTGCACAGTCAAAAACGACAGGGTGGGGTGACAAAATAAAAGCAGCCGTTTACTGAGAGAAAGCCCGTGCAATGATGTCATGGGTTACACTAACCGTGCCAAACTTAATTTACAAATCTGACGATTTAACGTGAGCTCACCTGCCCGGAAAACAGAATGACTGATATAATATTGCATGTTATGTCCTCTACAATTCGGCAGTCCGTCGTCAATAAGCTATAGCATAGCTGCCTAAACATACGTTTGGTCCATCTGCCATTCCCTAATTTCCCCCTCTAAGAACATATAGTGATACTGTGACCCAAGCGAACATTTTTGACTTTTTCCCTTGAATAAATGACATACTCATTGACCACCTGTATGCTGAATAAGCAACACAATCCCACTGAATCGCATTAAATATTCAAACATGTCCTTCGCTGTGTGCGTCGTCCCAGAAAAGCAAACAAACATAAAAACCGAGAGATTTTTAATGGAGTTTGGCGGGTGACCGGCTCCTATCACTTCCCTTAGCCCCAAAGCTCAGGCTTTAAAGCAGCAGGGTTACTCACATGAAGGGATAAAACTGCGACCCGTTTCAGTTTCAGTGCGGTTCACCTGCTATATGACACACACTGAGGCCCACATCCTCCGGACATCGGTTACAGACCAGGTGTGACGGAGCCCTGCCGTGCCAGGCTCCGTACACACCGAGGGAGATATGGAGATTCACCGCCGAGGTGATATTTCAGCCGGGGGTTGGGGTGCTAGGCACCGCTGCTGCCGCTGCCTACGGTACCTCTGCTGTCAAGTTACTGACAACGTAACACCGATTTCCGGTCATGTCCTTCAAAATAAAAATATAACTTTGAGGAAAAAAATTAAAATGTGCTGTCAATACCCGGTATTTTGTAACATCTACTTCAACGTGTCAGACCTATGTCATGTACGCCAGTGCCTAATTGAGTATGTCGTACGCCAACATTGTCCCTGGTGTTCTCAAACGAGAAATGCATTTTATTTTGAAGGTAAAATAGTCTTAGTTCCAATGTCATGGCTACCTTGACATAGTTCTTCCTGTCCATAGTGATGTGAACCAGTGCTACATTTACAGACTGTTTTAAAGAGTCACAACAGAGGGCTTTATGTCCCGTCACTGTTATTGTCTGTATTATGCAGATCTCACGTGTCTGTTTTAGATGAGACAAAGAGAGAATCAACTGAACATCCGTCTGGACTGCACATCGTGGCACTGTGCTGATATTTTACTGGCAGGACAAACACTGTTTTCATCCAGCGGCAATTACAGGCCACAATGCAGCTTTTTATAGGAACAGATTAGCTTAAATGGAACAACTTCCAAGGACAGAAAATGTTTCTCCAAGGCAGTGTTCAGTCAGCAGCAAAACGTTTTTTGATGGAAGTTAATTCCTTTAAACAAACTGTGATTTTCAAGCTGTCGGCATGCATTAAGCAATGCCTGCTGAAGACACGAACATATTTTACTTGACCATAAACATCTTTGAACTTGTCTGTATATGATGCAACCCCATAGAATAAAACCAGTGTTGGAGTTATTCAGATCATTAGTAGTAACACTGTAATCCAAAACTCTCCGTAATTAGTAAAAGTTCTGCAAGAAAGATGTTTCTCAAGCAAAAACTGTAGTTAGCAAAATGTACTTAAAATTTCAAAAGTAAAGTAAGGTGAAATAAAAGTATTCATGAAGCAGAAAAATGGTGTGAGAGATATTTAAGCAACATCCTACAAGAGGGAGTGCCATTATACTGAATATCAGCACGGCTCAGTCAGGCATGAGGTCTCAGGTTGAGATGCATTACGTCTGAGCTCAAGCAGTGAGGCTTCTTTCTTTTCCTTTGTCCTCTTCTGACGACCATTCATAGTTTAAGTCAAATATAATTTGCCGCAAAGTTTTTATGGAACGATCAGATCACTTGATCAGAACTAACTATTGTATAAAATATATTACACATAATGTATTATTGGATTATTATGTGTGTAAGAAGCAACTGACTTTTATTTACTGTTATATACAGGACAGTGGAATCAACAACAGTGCACCTGATTTTATAAACTGTATGTAACATATTAACCTGCAAAGTAAATTGTAGTCTTGAGTATAATGTATAAAGTATAACATGAAAAGGATTGATGTACATTGAGGTACATCAACTTTATCTTTTCTGACATTAGCTCATTTAGAGTGTAGTCTATTTAAATTTGATATTATAATGTGATATATACTGAGGATATAAAACAGTCCTCAGTGCTGTAAAAAGACACGACTGTTAGGATTTTAGTCAGTCTATCCAAACAGAGACCTTGGAAGAAGTCAAGTAGCAGCTACACTCGTTAATATGTTTTCTGTTCTGTGCTCTGTCTGAACATTTCCAAACAAAAGAGACTTCACTGATCCAACATGGAGAAATTATTTAAGGAAAAACAGGATTTTCCTCATGTTGGTTTGAATTGGTTTGGAAGTGGAAGTTAAGGAGCAGGAAAGAGGTGCTAAATGACAGAAAGGTTCTTTATTTGCCGTCCAGAACTGTCCGGTCCTATTTTACTGATGGACACTTGTTTTCATTTGATAATATAAAAGAAAAACCATGAAGAGATTCAGCATGTGGTGGTGCCATACTGCAGCCACATTAACAATCAGCCACGTCATTCAGCCCTGCCTTTAGCGCTGCTTTTTGCAGGCTGTCAAGCAGCCAGCGACAGATACAGCAGCCAAATCACAGGAAGATAAAGACCCTGTACTGAAAAGCGAAGCTGACACACAGAAGGACGGTGGCTGGGCGCAGGAGGGGACTAGAGGGGGAAACCCAGGGTGAGAGGCTGCAGTGATGGCAGACAGTCCAATGGAAGTGGAGCTTTATAAATAGTCTGTGAAAAAGATACTGTAACGGCAGCCGTCGGACACTTTGAGTACCCAGCTCAGAGGCAAAAAACTGAGCCCGGCAGAGAGACACAGGAAACGAGGTGGTAGCTGAGGACAGTTGGCAAAGCTCGCCAAAACTAACAACAGACAGGTGACTGGCATCACGAAGATACAGCAGCATTGCTACAGAAACACAGGAGGACCTCTTTATACTGGAAAGTGCACAAGAGACAGATCATGGGACTTTGTGAGGGCAGACGTGTAACTTTTGATCACACAAACAAAATATCTTTACAGCTCATCACATGATCATTGACCAATTCAGCCAGAAAGAAGAAAAGATAAAGTTGCTAAAGTCAGTGAAGGCAGCTCATTAGTCTAGAAGGGAAAAACACTTGTCCACCATCCCTGCACAGAACATGTACTGCATGGTACCATTAGAGGGTGGGAAGCCAGTGAGGGATCGGGTCTTTGCCGAGGCGCCAGTGACTCCACTGTCCATCCCATCAAAACATCCTCCACCAAAAAATACAAGGAGGTACAGTTTCTTACACCCTCATAATTACACCATGAATCATAAACACACGGAGGTGGTTGCGAAGGCAATACTGTGGAGGTACAGTTGTATTGGAAGATGAGTACGGAGTCATACTTGCAGTGCACTGCTCGAATACAAATGAGCAAAGAAATCTTCTACGATCCACATCAGTAAATCAGCTTTGTTTCATTTAGGTGTGTGTGTGTGTGTGTGTGTGCGCACACGTGCGTATGAGAATGTGTGTGTGTGAGAATGTGAACACCACGCTAAAGAAACCGTTTCCCCTTTCCCAGTGAGAACCTTGAATATATTATTTATTTTTCTCTAAAACCTGGTGGGGTGCAGGGATTCCCTGTGAACCTTTTCAGAAAAGCAGATGAACATGAACAGTATCAGCTGTGTATCAGGAGGCAGAGCAGGTTGTCCACTCATCAGATATCTGCATGTTGAAGTGCCCTCGGGCCAGATACTGAACCCCAAACCGCTCCCGAAAGGCTGATGAGCAGCTGGCACCTTGCATGGCAGCCAGTGCTGTCAGTGTGTGAATGGGTAAATGAGATATGTGGTGAAAAAGCACCTTGAGTGTTCAGAGTACAGTCCAGTTACCATAAAACAGACAGGTTTTTAATGGAGTTGGGTGGTGAGTGACAGTTCCCAGTTCTCTTCACACATGCATGGTACTACCACAGTGACAAGCTCTAACCTAAAAGCTGCAGGTGTAGTCTTTCTTAGAGTGCCACAAGCTAGACACTTGTAACCCCAGGCCCAGGGATTTTAAGGTGACTTTAAGTTTCTACTGCCTTGAAGCAACATAGTATAGTATATCGGCACGGCTCAACCTAGGTACATGTGTATTATAAATAGCTATCACTGTTATAAGATGTATAAAAAGATTTGCCTCCATAATAACTCTCATCTTAGCATCTACACACAGATAACAAGTGCAATTTGTGTTTCAAAGGAGATATGACAGATATGCTCAGATTATCGTGGGAGTGGTGTAAGCAGGTTTCATGTGAATGCAGCTCAGGAATGCATAATTGAGGAAAATGGTACGTTCTAAACAACGGAAGGCTTTCATTACTGGATCAGGAAGTCCGCAGCAGCCAGCATGCCCGTGCGCTATACTTATCCCCACAGTGGCAGGCAGCGTCAACACTAACAGGGGGGAAATAACAAGAAGCTATGACAGATCCCCGCTTGGAGAGCCAGCCAAGAAAAGGTACACTTGCAGTTGTTCTGGTGCCAGGAGGAGCACTCCGAATACACACACACACACACACACACACACACACACACAAGGAGCTGAAAAGTTTGCCTGGAGACGCAGAGGAATGAGATGCTCATAAAACATGCATGGTGTAAACTCCAGCACCAGGTCCCAGCTGGTACCAGTCAGGCTGCAGGGTTCAACGGGTACTGCATTTTATAGCTGAAGCTCACAGAGCTGCAAGCTCCAGCACTAACATTACTCAAAACTATTGTCTTCAAAGAACAAATTCACAAAGCACAAAGAATCATTCAAATTTCTGTTATTAAAGCCATAAATTGGCCCAGTATTGTATATCACCATGTTAATATACTGTTCCAGTCCCTTCCTCCACCCTTGCTGGGCTATAAAAAAAAAGTATATAAGCTTTACTGCTGTGCAAACATCCACCTGTAAAATACACCGCCCCGCTGGGCCACCTCACCATCCGTCTGCAACAATCCAACCCATTCATCCACACAGGCCAGGCTAAAACTGAAACATCAGGAGAGAAACAGTCTATTCAGGCCTTATTATTCATGTAACAAAAGGTCAGTGTGTTTTTAATCACACTGTGCCCATGTTTGTGGAAGAAGTAAACCCTGGCACGTTTAAGGTAGCACAGCTCAGTTAAAAAAAAAAAACAAGCTGGAAATACAGTAAAACACTGTATGCCACAACATATGTACCTGCACATCGTCTGTAGTCCCCGGTGGAGACGCTCCCTCCCTGGGGCACCATGCTCTTCATCCTGAAGGCTTCTTCAGGGTGGTTGAAGCGGAAGAAGGCCGACTGGCCGAAACACAGCATACAGCCTGGAAAATGACACACATATCATATTCATTAGTTTTGTATCAACCAGGGAAGTGGGTCAAACAAATATCCAAGTCTCAATCTTGCAGACAGACAATATTCATATATTCCAATAAACAACAACTATTGTCCAAAAGCTGTGAACAGGTGTCACAGTTGTTCTCACAGTATCAGGGTTAAAAGCAGCTCTCAAACAGAAAGCAACAAAACACAGGCTGTGCTGAGTCAGACAACAGCACGTTCGCCATCGCCAACAGTCACACGATAAAAAACAAAGCACGAGGGCACAGAGTCCCTTGTCACTGTTGAAGTGATGATGGATGACGCCCTGAGCTGATAAACTGAACTGAGGTAAACTGCAGCCAATATATGCGACAGAGATCTTTAAATGTCACAGCAAAAATGAGATATTTAGAATTTGTAGAATTTGTATTTATTTGTATTTATATTTTATTATTTAGTCAAGATATATATATACATTTTATTTCAGGGAAGCAGGAAGCTGCATTATGAGCATAAATGAAATTTTAATTAGTAACATATCCCGACATCAAGTTAGTCTGTCTGCTCTTGCTAAATGAAATCCCATCGGTTTACACAGTTGGAGTATCTGATGCGCCTCGCCCTGACATCCTGCTTCTGCAGGAAATACGTCCAATTAAGCAGATAAGATGGTCTAAAAGCGCTGGTTCAGTAGATATTTAAGCCCTCAGTGGAGAAAGTGATGACAGACTCAATTTTTTATCTAAAAGGATATTCTGTTTGTTAGATGGCAGTTATCTATGGTGATTGTACCATGCAGCCTGGAACTGGTTTTAGGTTTTAGTGCATGATGATGATTGATCGTCACATTGTTGCTAGAAATTGAGATTTCAGTTTAGTTAAATACACGTTATACCCCTCTTTAAAGCTGTGCTAAACAATATTTTTATAGCAACAATGGATCAACTGGCTGGTGTAACATGAAAGGTGTCACCCGTAGTGACAAACCCACAGAGAATTATCACCCAACTCTCCAGTTCCCCTCTGCGGTTTTTAGTGTCCTTCAGCTTATTGTTTTGGTTTTACAGACCGCAACTTTATATAGGCTGCTGAATGCAGACAAAAAGTTTGCTAAACATACTGTACACTATTGGCCCAGTACTCAAAAGTAGACAGACAACTAGCTAACGACATTTAGCATTTAGCAGCTAACGAGACAGATCAGATCCTCAGGAACCAAAAACAGACCAAACAAAAGAAATCAGTTACTGGCTTTTTATATGTGCTCAAAAATCTTCCCACCATTTGCTACTATTCAAAGTGAAACACCATTGTCCATGTACCACTGTACACTAACCGTCAAGAATAAAAATAACCTGCTAAATATAACCTGTTTTGACTGTGGTGTGTGTAGCAGCAGGCACAGATTGTGTCCATAGTGCTGATCCTCACACTGATCACGTCTGTATTCGCTTACATCACACAACTCTGACCCAACAAACACACTCGGTCTCTATGGTACCATCAATCACATCCACTTATCATCCTGGTTCGAAATGTCAAAGCGCATAATGTACATAACTAATTCAGTGCCTTCATGTGCACCGAGCTCGATAACAGATAAGCAATCTCATGTTTATTGCTTTCTCAATATAGCACCATTGTTCTGCGCGTTTACGAGGTAAAAGGTCTTCCGGCCCGGGCCAGAGATAAGATCCCTGCCTGTCATCAGCGGAGAACATGAGGCTTAAGGTAAAGACGGAACTTTCTACATTTCACAGGAGGCTTCAGGGATGTACAGCAAAGCCAGATGTCCTTTGATTTTGGACAGACTGACAGCTTGGAAAGAAAACACCAGATCACATCATGGACAAGGACACAACTGAGTGACGGCAATGGGAAACAGGTGTTTGTTGAGTTTTGACGTGTTCTTGCACGGTGGTAACACATCCATACACACATCATGTGAGGTGACAGTGCTAACCATTTTCACTCTGCTCATTGCAGTCTGGCTTCACTCAAACGCACCTCCTACTGGGCTGTCATTTTTTGACTTAAAAAGAAAAAATTAACATATTTCTCTTGAGCTGTGAATCAAAATGATTTTCTCAGCAACTAATGGAGCTATAGAAACTTTATTTCATTTCTACATCTGCTTTTGATGGAGTCTTTGTTGGCAGGCTTTAAAAGTCCAGAGGCAGAAGCCAGCGGTGTCCAGGCTGCACTCTTTCATGTGTTGCACAGCACTGCATGAACTTTTGTGGAGAAAAAGTTTGCATATGCACTATGTGGACTAATGTTACTTTCTAACTTTAAGATATTGGCTTGTTTGTCTTTTAAATGTGTCCTTTTTGCTTCTGCACACAGACTGAAGAGCTCGGTGCCCATGTAGCTGTCACTGCTGCGTGAGTGAATGACCAAAAATGAGGACTAAAGGACCAACAGGGCTGCACAGCGCAGAAAAAAAACAGAACCTCTGAATATTTAAACTTCGGTGTACTGGTCTCAGCATGGTTACCCAATAAAACTAGTGTGGTTCTACTTATGAGGAAGTCTCAGGACGGATCAGACACCACACTGCATGGTTAGTTCTGTGTAACTGACCAGTTGTTTTCAGGCCTTGGTGCCTCCTGCTGATGTTTTAGAGACATTCATACTCTTCTTTATGTAACCACATTTCCAGTTGTGTGTTCTGCACGGTTAGTTAGGACTTCATCAGCTTGTGAGGAACTGCTGACTCCAACAGTGGTGTGAAATTCCACTTAAATTGATACTTAATGTTGGTACAATAAATGCCACAGGCTCACATGAGGCGTCCAAACGCGGCACTTTGCTTATTTGCGTTAGTATTTCTTCTTCACCATCAACCTTGTGTACGGAGAGCAAAGAGGACAGTTTTATAAAGTTTCCATCAGCGTTTCCTTCTGTGGTAACGACACCATCCTCAACATAATTTTGGTTGGTATTTTCCACAGTTGAAATAGTTTCTGTCGATATTTGGAAAATGAGTGCCGCATGGGTCTGGTCATGCGAGGGAAAAACAAAAAGCTGCTGAATCGGATATTTGAAAGCAGTCATCAGGATGTTAATACTGCGGTCTGAGGAGCCACGTCAGCTCAGCCACCGTGTCTTCGCGCTCTCCACTTCAGCAGTCATCTGACTCCCTCACCTAGCTCCTGTTTCCTCTGGACTTTACCGGCAGCGATCTCCTCCCTCCACCTCCCTCCACCTCCATGACTCACAGCACACACTCCTGTGCCTGACTTGCTCCAACATGATCTCCCCAGTGAAGATCAATTCAGTCGCTTCCAACAGAAATGAGGGTTAAAAGATCATAGCTTGAAGTGATGTGCATCTGACACAGTCATGACAAAATCATCGCTCACGTTCAATGATGATGGATGCATAATTTTGACTCAGCAGTTCAGAAAAAAATCTGTACCCGCAAGAACTGTGGAAAATCATACATTGATTCAATTTTATCAGCATCAAACAATTTTTATAATTTATTTCTTTTTATTTTTTTTATTTAAGTCCCAGCAGCTGCAGATGAAATTTGTTTAGCTCTAATTAGCTAATGTTAGCATAATACTGTTGGCATTTAGCTCATAGCATCACTAAGTATAGCCTCAAACTAAGACTGAGGACATAATAAACAATATAGTAACTGCTAACTGCTAAATGGCAGCCTCCGTGGAAGAGGACCCGCTACCACTGTAGAGATAAAGGGATCATTTTTAGGCAACAAAAATAAAAAGATTCATATTTTCCAGTGATTATACATGCAGGAAAACATAGTTCTAAATATTATATTTATTATGTTATATTTGGATCTGTGTTAGCAATAAACTATACAGTGACATGTTTAGCATTGTCACTGAGCATATTAGCATGCTGCTGTTATCATCCAGAGCACTGTGTCTGCTAGCATGACTGTCTATGCCTCATTTTCTGGTACAATATCATGACCTTTCATTGAAAATGGAATAATACATCACAGTCTTTAGTTAGTATCATAGCACTTCCTTCAAAAAGAACATCAGTAAGTAGAAAGTTCCAGGGAATTTCATATTTTTTTAGCTGTTTTAGGATACTGTACACAATATATGCTTGCATCAACACAATCAAGATTTCGGGTGAGATATCAAAGTTTACACAACCCGACTGAAGCTGAAATTTAACCACCTTTCTGGTACAAAACACATTTATTTCGTTTCCCACAGGCTGAGAGCCGATTTGTGGTGACTGATTCTTCAGGTCAGGTTGCATTCAACCAACAACGTCCATACACTGAACAATCTGGGAGTGAATCACAGACAGAGTTCAGTGTGGTGTTACTGTGTGGACATGCAGGCCCCAGTGGTGCAGAGGCTGCTGCAGGCTGATGGATGAGAAAAGACGTTCTCCTCCTCCTCCTCCTCCTGCTCTTCCTTCTCCTCACTGTGTTCTCTCAGCACAAACTGCTGCTGGCAGCTGACACTCACTCTGGCCGAGTCCGCTGCTGACTGTGACCCCATGGGAGCCTGACCCTACAGCAGTGTGTGTATGTGTGTGTGTGTGTGTGTGCCGTCACTGACAGGAGAAAGGCCACCAGGGATCAACACGTGATGAGTCAGAAAAACAGAGCACACACATAAACACACGCTCATTCATTAACAGTATGTACCATTGCACACTGTGGTACCGTATCTGTCCTCTGACGATGGGACACTGAAAAACCACAACACCCATAGATTTAGCAATATAGATGTCCAGAGACAACCATGTATCTGTGATTTTCAATATTTCAGTAAAGATTGGATGTAAAGGTAACAGAGTGTGGTTTATTCTGACTATCTGCACAGTTGTAAGCCTTTAGATCATCCACACTGACTTGAAGGCCGGGCTGGAAATGTTTTCCGCTCATACTTCGTGTTGTGATGGTAGGTTGAGAAAACTCATAAATACTGCAATGAGTGATTTTGTTGAGAACGCTGTTCAGAAGCATCTGCTCCCTCTAGATCACAAGCTGCTTTTGTGAAAATATTGAATACTTGTCCCCTCATCAGTGACTGAAGACTCAAACCACATGAAGCAGACAAAAAGGGCAGCAAGCTAAGCAGTGTACTGCTGTCGACCGTAGAAAACCTAAAAAATGTGCACTCTGTATTTTGAATTTTTACCTTGCTATCGGACAATTCTGGTGGGAAACAGAAGTGTTTAAATCTAATAATCTAATATTACAATCTATGCTTTCTTCAAATCCCAGAGAATCCTTAACTTAACTTCACAGAACAGAACACAGGAGCTGCTGGTTCATTGTTTCCTCGGTCGGCTAGTTTCTTTGTGGTGTTTTTTGTTCAGCAGTAACTTCTGCGTGCTGTGAGGGAAAATGACTATTTTTGTCAAAGGTATGTGAAAATATTCTTAATACAGCATTCACATAGACTGCCACTGATTTTTTTTTAGGTGGCTAAAGTATTATTTGTTACGAACCCCATCCACAGCAGTACATTGCTTAGCTTCTGTGCTGGTCTTCCTGTCTGCATCTACTGTACCTCATCCAACCAGACTTCAAAATGACCAAATCATCATTTCAAAAACAAACAGATAAAAAACAACAGACAAATCAACCGGGACTGCAATCTCTCTCTAAAGTTCTATATCTTTGTACGACCATAGCAGGATCCCATTCATATTCCTCATATTTTCTTATCTCGACTTCTAAACCTACATAAAACATAAACATATATGTCAACACTGACACTTTACAATAACTCACAAATGAGATTGAACAGGCAGTGAATATAAAGAAGCTGACCTTTAAAGAGGTTTTTTTTTTTTTTTAATACTAATTTATGGTGGGATCACAAAGCAAAGCCGATGTCATTAGCGATAGACAGGGCTGCATGCCATTCTCCCCAATCAATCCATCTGGTTTAAGATTCCAGTGAAACGCTGTCGTTGGAGTCCATTACTGGCTGTCTCTCCATGCCAATTAACACTCATCAATTCAGACATTACAACACCACGCAGCTACTTATCATGATGGATCCTCCCGCAGTGAGGAGACACTTCAGGGACTGTCTGACAATAGATCTTGACAAAATAAGTGTAGATTTATGGTCCTGTGAGACGGGGAGCATTTATCGAGGTCCCTGGAAGAGGTCAGGATATGGAGATGCTCTAAATGGGCCATGTATCATATTCAGTACGGAGAGCTGAGATCATAAATCATGTAGATTTTCATTAAGGAGCACCCACACGGTGTTGACACAGAGAAAGTGCAGTACTTCATTTCACAATTACAACAATGAAGGGTAATTTAATAGACATGCTTGATGTGAAGTCAATCAAATGGGCATGGACGATGTATGAAGACACGTCTGCTGCCACACTTCCAGATTTAAGATGATCTTAAGCAGACAGAGCAGGCAGGACAGGAGCTTATCTCCACTGTCAGTTCATGGAGACAGCATCTGTTTCTGGTCTCCTGTCTCCACCCAAACATTGGGGGCTTTCCCCACCTTATCTCCAGCTCTGAACAGATCTGTTCTCATATTAAACAGGCAGCTAGGTGGGGGCGGTTAATGAGTCCGGAGAGATGCCAAACCCTAACCACGCAGAGAAATTAACCACACCCTGAACCACTAAGTCCTTTATTTAGACTGAGAGTGAAAGACGTTTAGGATGAGTCTATCTTTCTGGTGCGTCTGAATGTTGCTCAACACATTAATGACTTCCTGACAACCACATAACAGGATTCAATATTTGGTAGTAACCATAGCTGTCCAGGCATCACCTAGTTAGCAGTGAGTTATGGCCATGATGTGCGATACTGCACAAGCAAAACATACTTTCTTTCTCGACACCGTATCGAGCACACGTCTTCCTAGGTGGCCTGAGCGAGTTCTGGTTTTAACATGCGAGGCCTCGTCCTCAAAAGGTCATGTTCTCTACAGTGATCAGTCATCATGGGATCTAATCAGCTGAGGTGACAGGGAAGGTGAACCCAGGGGTGATGGAGGTTGAGCTGAAGGAGGTGATCAGCTTTCCCCACAGCGGGGAGGGTGGTCTCTTTGACATTTAGAAATGAAGTTTTAAAACTTGCGGCAAGCTGCGAGCCTTCGTCACAGTGAGGGAATGTACGTGATCTACTTTGAAGTAAATGAAGGATAAATGTTGAAACATAGTCTGTGGGTTTCATTAAAGGTCCAGTGTGTAACATTTAAAAAGGTATCTATTGACACAAATGGAACATCGTATTAATAACTGTGTTTTTATTGGTGTAAAATCATCTGAAAATAAGATTTATTATGTTTATGTTAGGATAGAATAAGACTTTTTATATCTACAGAGGGAGAGGGTCCTCTATGGAGTCCACCATTTTGAACCTCTTTGTTTCTACAGCAGCCCAGAAGGGACAAACCAAACACTGGCTGGCTAGGATATTTCATGTTTTTAGCCAGTTTTCATGGCCACTGAAGTTTCTCCTTCATGCTTGAACCAAGGGAGAGAGGTGACAGGTTTTCAGTTGGTTGCAATCTGAAACTTCACCACTAGATGCCACTAAATTCTACACACTGGACCTTGGACCTGGACCTAAGATCAATTACCACAGGATGAAATTCTCCAGATTAAAACATTAACATGAGTGTTTTTAGCGACTTAACGGATGGTCAAGTCAAATTTCCTTTTCACCTTTGCTTTGGTCGTCTCCAACTCCTATATGTCTCTTTAGCTGGTGAATCCTCCACTGTGTTCACCAGCTAGCCTCTAACTCTGTCTGTCTGCTGTTGCATACAGAGGGTTTATCAGAGCTTTATCACTAACTGCCTTAACGAAAGCCTTGAGACTGAACCAAAACAATCAGCTGAGAGAGGCTAAAACGCTCAATGGAACTGCAGTCAGGTGATAATTGTCAGGGTTACACCTCATTAGTTGTCTGTCATTTGTTTTTCTTTATATACACATTGAGCAGTGCGGCTTTAAATGAAAAAATACTGGTTTGACATTACACACATTTTTAATAACAGGCCAAATACTTTTGTCTCAGCAAAAGAAACTTTCCTACAATCATTGTATTCATCATTTCTGTATAATAACATCTCACATGCTCAAAAAATATGACACCATGACAACAGATTCACGGGGTGTCTAATAAACTCACACATGTCATACACATCATATCTCAGTGCTCAGTATTTATGAGTTCTGGTGTTGTGTCTGCAGCTCTTGCACAAAAGCACACATCTTGACTGCATTATTCGAGACATCCATCAAGCTCCCAATGAAATGAAATATCCAGTGTGGTATTTCCATTCTGGTTTATTCTCAATTTATGTAAAAGAATCTACCAAATTTGTCTCATGACATCAACAGTTTGGAAAGCAGAAAATCTGTTTTCTGTTTCACGGTTACCGCCTGGTGCACAGGGAGGCATGAATACAAATTCCAAACATTTTCAAACCATTGCATCCATGACAGATTTTTGAGCACTGCTTGTCCAATGAAAACCTTGTATTTTAATCCACATGTCAGATCTGGTTTACACATTTAAATACATGAGAACTCCCATTCCATTGTATCCAGTACTTAAAGGAGATTTATGTCATGGAATTTCATAAAATATGAAAAACCAAAAGAAAAGAAGTGAGACTTCATGAAAGAACCAGGAATGTTGAAGCAGCAGAAAGCAAAATATCTTGACCTCCAGTTGCTAATATGAGTCAAGCAGTTTGTAAGTCAAGGTTTCTGTTAAAACTGTTGGTTCACAAACTCCGGTACTGGTCTTATTTCAATATCAACCTGATACATCGTCACAAAGAGAGCAGATAAGGAGTATCTTTTTCCACCAAATGATCTCCATTTCTCGAACTGGATTCAACGGCAGTCAACAATAAACCAACTTCTATCGTGAACTATCCACGGCTGAATATCCTACACTGCTGGACTACTCCGTCATGCATCGGTCATAACATTGGTACTCAGGGAGTTTAGTATTTAATGCATTTAAGGAATCATGTTGGGATAGCTAGGTCTAAAGCCCAAAGTTTAATATCCTTTCCGTTACCGTTTCCACCAGAGCCACTGAACACATTACACGGGCTGTTAGGAGAAGTTTTAAGTAGACCAGTAGACTCAACTTGATGTGTAAAATTTGTGGAATGTCGGTTAAACTTAAAGAGGAAAGCTCTGAAAATAGTTTTACTGGGAACTGCAACAAACAGCATGGCTCAACTTAATGTGTGTATGTAGATTCCTGTCTTTTATTGCTAGACTTAATGTGCTTCATCAGGAAACAATGGCTATACTGCTCCCGTGTAAAGGTTCTCACTGTGTACCGGGACAGCGTACACATTCTTCACTGTTAAAAGAATCTTTCAAAGGAAGCAGTTCATCTGCAACATCACGGCAGGGATGGACTTTGGTTCCTCTTCCAAGTTAAAATAACACACATCATTCCCTTCTATCAGTCAGTCACCAACAGTTCATTAGCTGGATCTGGATCAGCGCTGCTTGTTCTGTGTGCAGCAGTAAAACACACATCTGGCACGACCCGTGCTGGCTTCAGTTCTTTCAAACACTCCGGTATCTCTTCTCTTCTCTTTCCTCCCTCCTTCAGAAGAACCCTCTGACCTGGGAGAAGCATGTCAGGATTCTTCCAAGGACCAGCGGTTCAGGATTTTTTTTTCTCCGAGGCTGAGCTCAGCGAAACCAGAAACTGAGATCGGTTAAAGCGATCTCAGCGTTGCTTGAAACGGTGTGCAGCGGAAAAATATGACACAATTTCATAATTACGATGAAGTCATAGAGGAAAGGACGGGCAATTTTGGTAAGAGGGGCTGGCTTTCACAGAGAGGAAGATGAGTGGAGGAGTGTGTGTGTGTGTGTGTGTGTGTGTGTGTGTGTGTGTGTGTGTGTGTGTGTGTGTGTGTGCGTGTGTGTGTGTGTGTGTGTGAGTGTGTGCAGTTAATCAGTTAGATTGATTCCCTGACCGCTGTGAGACAGAACAATTTCTCCCTCGACACTGCACAGCGATTGGTCTAATCACAGCCTTCATCACAGAGAGTGCACTCTGGGTATTACTGCAAGAGCAGCATCTTTCAGCTCACTCTGCGCTGCACGGCGGCTCCACTTTAACCGAGAAACAAGCCAACACAGACCAAGGGTACGCTCTCAGAGCGCTGCATTAACGTTTGAGAGCCCCATCACTCATTATGCCGCGTTATCAACCCTTTTACCAACCCAGCACGGAGCTGTGCGTACGGCTTGAGGATACATACAGATCATCACTGCCGTCCCACAAGGACACTATGACCCATCCTCTAAGTGGATTACAGAGCACACATACTGTAACGCAAACAAGGGTTGATTGAAGGTGATGATCTACATATATATATATATATATATATATATACACGCACATTCAGTTCCGTTGAACCCATTCATACAGGCAACATAAGACTAACACTGCAGAGCTTATGATTATTGTCAGTGTCACTCTGTCAATTATTCCTTCAAATAATCAATTATTCTTAATCTATAACTGTCAGAGTAGAGTGACAAATGACCAAAACCTAAAGAGATTCAATACGCAAAGATGTAAAGCTTTAAGTGATTCATCAATTCAGAAGAAACAGGGAATAATTTAATAAACTGCTGAAATCATTCTGAAAGACCAAAACTTCTCTGATTCCAGCTTCCTCTAACCTTGAGACATAAGTTTCAAAATCATCTTGGGTCTCCAGGATGTTATGCTGGATATTTGTCACTGTATGCATTTTACAGCCCAAATCACTCATCTCTTAATCAGGAAAAATAATCAGCAGATCAATTATTAATGAATAATAAAACAACTGTAGCCCAACAGTGATGTGAAACTGAAACCAATGTTTGAGAAGCTGGGGCCAGCAAATGTTTGGCATTTCTGCTTGATAAATTACATTAAGAAATAAATTCATTCTAAATCTGGTGAGGATTAATTAGCTGCCAATCAACTAATCGATTTATCGACTGATGGTTTCAGACCTAAAGATGAACTCCAGGAAATGTATCACAGCCAGGGATGATCATGGAGCCTGCTTTACTTTCCTAAGTCTCCTAATCTCCTAATTTGAATATGATATTTATACTGCATTACTTTAGTGTAGCAAGTGTGTAATTGTTTTTATTCAATCAGCTGATCTTTGGTCTTGTAAAAGCAGAAATGGCCTTGAAGAAAAATATGCAGTTGCTCACCACAGTAAGGTCATTTTAAAAGTTCTCTGTCTGTGGTATCAGCACTGACACCAGCGTAGAAAAATGTGTAACCTCTTGATTGTCTCCGCTTGTTAAAGAATTACTGAAATCCATCCAAACAATCCAGTCTGGACTGAACACTTGAAATGGAAAGCCTCCACAATCTGAATTAAACAAGCTGTCACCGTCAGTCATACAGGTTCTGGTGACTTGTCTGTATTATTGGAAGTGGAAATTTTCATCATAATAATGAAAAGTGAACTTGCTTACAGTTAATTAGGAGTCTATTAAAAGTACTTTAATTCAACAGCAGAGTCGACCAGAATGATCACTGTAAACCATTGAGAGTCTCCTTCGGGGACCGCTCAGTTCAATCGGCGTTAATGCCGACTCATGCCTCAAGGGTATTGTGGCATTAAGAGCAGCTCTGGTCTGTTCAACCTATCTGTGGAGCAAATATTCCATCATTTCTCTAATAACATTGCTTTTCACTCCAGTATGACCACATTCAATGTTTCCAGTGTGTCGGCTTAGCCTCAAGAACATTTCCCAGAAGATTAGATCAGAGGAACCAGAGGCGGTCAGAGCAAGAACGCTCCACATACTACTATAGTGAGTTCATGCACAGTCAGGAGACGCTCTTTGAGTGTTGCTCACACTTTTCACCATGCAAGTCTGACACGTTTCATCTCATCCACCAATGTTCAATGTTCACAAGACTCCGGTCGCCCAGACACCAGAGCAGAAAGGAACAATGAAGTTGTTTTTTCTGTTGGTGGCACTCTTTCCATCTTCTGTTCAAGCAGATCGGTTACATCCAGTAAAGCCAACCAGCTCGTCCTTCTGTTTATTCCAAACTCACCACAATCATGAACTGCTTCAAAATTTCTGTCCACCCAATGTTATTTTCCAGGAAAAATCAACCAGATTCTGGACAGCAAAGCGCCATCGCTTGACTCTGTTTTGTGGAGAATGTAGTGCAGGAACTTGCTGTTTGATACTTCCATATTTTTAGAGTTTGAAAGCTGCCAGCAGAGATCATCTCAGGCAGCCCGGTGCCAGAAAAATGAAAATGAAATACTGTACAACCACAAAAAATGTCAACTAATATGAAAAAAGATTGAAGCAGGTGTCATAATAACGGCAGAGCATCACCATCAACCACCAGTGCGAAGTACTTCTGCTTCAACTGAAGATTTCATTGACACAACAAATGCAGTGTCTAAAGCTAACATTAGCCACAATAACCTACCAGTCATACCAGACCAAATAAGGCTCTCGCAACAAAACCCCAAGTGTGTTGAATTGAGGTTTGTTTCTTATGAATTCAACTTTTTATTTGAAAGAGGAAGAGTGTGTTATTTCTTCTTTCAAAAAGTTAAACAGTTCAGTTCAGCTTTAAATCCCACACCGAGCAGAGCCTGAACACATCCAAAAAGAGGCATTTACAGCATGCCATGTACTCTGCTCTGCTACAAAAGCTCAGAGAAAATCTAAGAGGTGCGGTTTAGTGCTATAAAGCCTTCCATTTGATGATGAGAGTGCTGCACATATCAGCAGCAGCTGAGGAAACCGGCCTCCCTAAGTCCTGACTGTGAATCAAGTAGCATAAAATCACTGTAACGCTCTGAAGTTAGATATTTATGTAGCCTCACTCCTCTCATCCTGCCGGCCTGTATGCAGTCTCCTCGATGAGTCTCTAATGGCTGCAACTTTTAATTCACTACTAGTGAAGTTTGAGGAAAAACTCTGGTCATTTTGTGATTTTATCGCCGTGCGCTACAAACAAAGACGTCGCCACTAAACCACCAGGACGTCACTGGAGTGCTGAAGAGCTGCAGACAAAGGGATGCCCAAAACTATGGCTGACGGTTGCTATGGAAAGCTGATGGTTTACAGCCTCGGCAAAGGCCAGAGAGTCGACCCCACCAGTTAATCAATGACTGCCTTTAGCCGAGCCAGAGGCCATCAAACACAGACGCACATACCAGAGCAAGATATGGCACTGGACTGAAAGGAGGAGGAGGAGAAACAGGAGGAGGAGGAGGAGAGGTCTCCATTCCCATCGTGTGGGGATAACCGTCTGAACAAATAAAAGGTTGGATGAAGTGTTTTGGAAGAAGTGATCACATGTTCGGAGCAGTCTGACGCCAGTGAGATGCCACAATGAAGATATGTGGAGACAGTGGTTGCTGCTGGGCAGATGCTTCATACGCATGCTTCTGAGTTTATGTTGTGCAGCTGATTCGGTTCCGATGTGGGTCGCACACAAAAAGTCCAGTACATAGGATCTGTATGATGTGCAACCAGTCACAGGATGTCACAGGAGGCATCATACAGCTGTTTCCACGATGAACTTCAGGTGGAAAATCTGCAGCGTGTCCCTTTAAAACACGATCATAATCAGATCCCAGACCAGATGCTGCTGTCTCCCGTGATCGCTCATCTCAGAGGCTGGTTACTGCGTGTCCGAACAGATGTTCCCTCCTCCTCATCCTCCTCCACCTCCCTCTCCTCCTTTTGTCAGCAGACTAAAGCCAGCCTCCTGCTGTTAGACCTGCTCCCAGAGGCAGATGGCTGAAGGCCCTGACGATCCATCAATATTAAACCAAACTGTGTGATCTACATGTGGTTTAGAGCCGGGCCTGTTGCTCAAAGTGGCTTCATTTATATTGATCTAGCCCTCCTTTATATGCGACACCAATCAGCTGATTATTGTGTGCATTATCTAATCAAAGCACTCCTTTTCTCTCTCAGGTATGCTCTCAAATCAGATCTAGGTTATAAGCCTCCCACATGTAGGTGCAGTCTAGTATTTGTTTTATTTGAGCCTGAATTCATGAGAATAAATAAATGTTCCAAATATAAAATGAGAAGCATGACAGTGTGAGGCTGTAGTGTGTGCATGGGCTCACTCACACACTCAGATTAAACAGCGGGAAGTTCATTTGGTGCTCTGTGTAGTGAACAGAAACAGAAAGTGATTTCAGACTGTCTGTTGGACTTTGTATGGAGCTGTCATTCTCAACTTCCATGTCTGGATCTGTACAGAGTCGTCTCAAATAAAAGCCCCCAAAATACACGTAAAAACGTCGATTCGATTTTGCTTTCTTAAATATATTTCCTCAATGCTGCCTTGACCAAAAGTCACTGACCTGCCTGCTTTCATCAGCTACATGCATTTATATTATTTCAGTAAACTACAGGAACTGTACTCGTGTACTTTAATCAACACGTAGATACAAGAGGAGCTGTGTCGTCTTCTGTAGTCCACACAAACTAGAAAAAAATGAGATATGGCAAGCAGTTTGGAATTCAATTCAAGGCCTGCAGTGTGAACCGCGGTCTAGTCAAGGCTCTGGTATATTTGTAGTATTCATTCGGACACACTGCCGTGACCTCGGACGAGTCAGACAGGATGTACGGTCAAAGACTGTGTCAACAGCAACATGCAGGAACACACACACACACGCTGACCCAGTGAATGCACACCAGCTGCTACCAGCTCTTTTTCCTCTCCGTCTCTGCGCTGAGATGCCCCCATCGTCCCGCACACACGTCTGGCCCCGGTGCTCTGGGCCCACTGGGAGCACCACATCACGTTCACAGCAGTCTGGTGACTGTTTGCAGAGGGGCTTCACATCCTCAGAGATGACAGATGTTGAGGAGGAGAGGGCACTTTCTAGCAGCTCAGCGAGATGGTCCTGGATCTGGTCTTACGTGATGAGAAGTGGTGGACCCAGCGGCCTCTGAATAAGCAGAACGCATGAAAGGAAAGCTCTATTCTATTCCAGTTACCGGCCCTGGTTAGGTCACATTGGCAACCAGGAATAGCAGTGTAACAGTAGACAGACACAGTGAGGTCTGCTCATGCCAGGCTGGACGGGGGGTATCTGCAGATCTGGCTGACTTGTATATGTTTGTAGTCTATAAACAGAGCTCACATGGAGGCAAGGGGGAACTGGTGACTGAGAGGCTGGAGACAGCAACGTCAGGGCAGGTGTTAGTGGTGCATGTGCGGGCTGACACGCCAAACTCCTTTAAAAAGTGTGAACATTTGGAGTTTTCCTGCATTTAAACAAAATATATTCACCTCGAAGTGTGACTTTAACAGCTCAATAATATCAGATGGCTATTTAGAAAACTTCGGCATACAATATAACGCAAAGCAGCTTTTAATGTTGATGAAAACATAATATTTGTAATGTGCTAACACTGCTAGCAAACGGCGAACTCCAGAGGACGAACACCTTGTGAAAAGGAGTTTAAAAGTTTGAATTTTAAAAGCTTGAGTAATAAAAGTTCGCCATACGTATGCCAAATGAAACAGACCCTGTTATTAGCTCACAAAAAAGCTGTAAGTCATGTTATATTGCGTGTCGTTTAACAATATGAAGCTACAACGCTACATTTATCAGTTTTGTAAGCGGAGTTTGGCGAACGTGCGCATTTAGACGTAACGTATAGCGGGAATACATGTATTCACCGTGTTAGCCCTTCAAACTAGCCTCTTGTGAGCCCTTTAAGTTACTGTGCGTGTCCACAGTCCGCCACTGTACTGACACTATCCACACACGAACAAGCGAGAGTGCTGAGACTGACTTTAAAGTGTCCCCACGAAGACAAACACACTTACTTTAACTCCAATGAATGAAACTCCTCTCCGGCTCCTCCGCTGTTTTCATCGCCTCTGCTCCTTTAGACCAAGCCACGTGTTTTTTCTCCGCTTTCTCACTGTTATTGTGGAACAACAGCAGCGTTTATGGGCTTTTGTCCCGGCCAGCTTTTGTTATGATAATCCTAAAAAGCTCACAGACACTCTCTTAATATATTCTGCAGATAATGTGAAGGTCCACAAAAGAAAGCTGTCTGCTTTGGCCACTTGTTAGGAAAAAAAAAAAAACCCAAAAAACGCGAGTTCATAGACTGCTGCGTCCCGTATATCCCGGTTCATTCAGAGCAGTGCCTGTAATCTCTGCCCATTGTCTCCACGCTCTTCCCGTAGTAACGACGCCGTCTCACAGTGTCAGAGCTCCGGTGAGAAACAGCTGGCTCAGACAGACAGAGAGAGAGCGAGAGACCACCGGAGAGGAGGAGCAGGGGGGAGGAGGAGGAGGAGAGGAGGAGGAGGAGAGGAGGAGATCCTGAGTCAGAAAGAGAGAGAGAGAGAGCAGGGAGTGACGCCTCAGGCAACACATAAATTCTTTCATTGTGGAGTAAGACATTTTAATCCACAATGAAATAATTCAACAGATCAATAACTTGATTGATTGATTATGTTAATGGCAGGCCTGCATGTTGCAGCAGTGTTTAACCTGTGTGACTAAAGCTGATCTGATGTGAGAGCATGTCTCTCGTCACAAGAAGAACAAAGGTGAAGCCTTGAGTATTAGCAGACATATCTGAAAGCCATAAAAGCACACATTAAAGGAGAACATTCAGGGTAAGTGTTCCCTCTGGACACACTCACCTCTGCAATAAATGTTATGCTTTGGTTATAATATATTTATGAAGATTATAACTACATGGCAGGAAGATAACATCCAGCCGAGTCAAAATTTATGATCCATGCTGTTAAAGGAGCACTCCAGATAAAGTACGGACACACACAGGGGACAGATTATAAAAAAAAGGATGGTTGAATCAAAGCAACACAAGCTGAGGTATCCTCACTTTTCATCACTCGTATGGATCAAGCTCCGAAACGGGACAAAGCTCCTCCGTAACTACAGAAGATCATACAGCTGAAGTCTAGGGACTAGTCCACCTTCAAACTTTAGGAATTACTCAGAATAAATGAACTAATCTTTATGGCATGTGATCAGTCATTACTGTACTCAGAGTAAATGGGTTCAGGTGTTCACACAGAAACTCTTAAAAGTCTCCCTCAGTTAAAGGTCCAGTGTGTAGGATTTAGTAGCATCTAGTTGCAGATTACAAATACAAATAGAATTGCCTCAATCTGACACACTGGACCTTTAAAAGTTAAGATTTTCTCCCGAGCCCTCTTCCCCCCTTTGTATTCCCTCTGATAGGCTGGATGAAGCCAACCAACCATTATCCCTTTAAAACATCAGCTCATCCTGCTTTGAACAAACTGGCTTAGTTTGTACATGCCCTTTCATTGTCAGTGTTTCCCTCCACCGGCTCCCTCTGATTTATGCCGTAAATCCCGGCAGATTACCGCTGAACGCTTGTTAAGCACTTTTGCATTTCGTAACAACACTGACATGTTGCTGCTCAGCTTTCTATGAAATGTAACGCCAACGAGTCAAAGCCTCCACAAGACGAGTCATTAGTAAAAAAAGTACTGTCTGTTACCTGTGTGTGTCACAGGTATTATGTTACCTGTGACACACACAGCAGTGTCATAGTTTATTATGATGCATCATCTGCGGTACCTCAGTGGTCTGTATGTAGGGAAGATTGAGGCATACTTCAGTGTGTTACTCATAACATGTGCTCATAGCTCATGGGAGTGGTAAGTAAAATATTGCATAACCAATCATGTCTGATCCACTTCCTGTGGTGGATCTATTTCATCCTGCTTTGTTCTCCTCGGCTCTTCCCACTCTGCATTCAAAGTGTTCCAGCACCCTGACAGTGAACTCTGATTTACCCTCACGCTCATTCTTCATCCTGAAACCCCCTCCAGGGCTAAAGTGGGATCTGTCTGGGGTAGTGGGGGCTGTATAAATAGCCCCGTGTCCCTGCTCAGGTTACCCAGCCAGAGTCCAGGTTGAAATACCAAAAGACAGAGTCTGACACGCTGACAGACAACATACGTGTTCTTCTACACATACATACATGACGGAGGAAAGCATGACGAACTGTGTGCATTTAGACAGGAATGATATGTGCTGAGTGTGACATTCGTCTGTAAAGGTAAGCACATATCTAAGAAACAAAAACAGCACAGCAGCACAATGAGTACACATCCTGTGTGTAAAGATGAGTGATGTCCCTTTAACTCGTAACACTGCGCGCAGGCTCTGATGTAAACTTCTATGAATTTCCATGACTAAGACGAGGCAGTTACACGTTTTACTTCCTCTCTGATCTGTTTTGGATTTGTTTAACAGCACAGAGACAGATTATGATGCAAAAAATACACCCGACAGCTAACGCTAACATAGCAGGCAGCAACACCACCCAAATAACTACACCTACATCACACTATGCTGTTTGTCCAGTATATTAGGAAAACTGCTCAGCCCCAACTGTTTGGGGGGTAAAGTGTTATAATGGAGAAAAGTGGTGTGACTCGATGGTCTTGTAAAAGCCTTCTTATGTTTCTTTTTCGGTTATTAGTCAGTTGTGGAAATGTTTTACTTGGTTAGGTGTGGAGATGGGACGAGAAACTCACTGATTAAGGTTTTTTTTTACCCAGTCTGTCTGATTTTAAAGGGTAAGTTCACATTTTTTCAAGTGGATCTTAAAACAACAGTCAGCCACCTATGTGAACATTGAAACAGGTTTTGCTTGCTGTGATCTTGCCTCCTGTTCTTAGTGGCCATTCAGAGTTCTTAGCCTGCCCTTGAAGCTACTTAAGATTTGACAGCCACAGTGTGGTTGATGATTTTAACGTCAGCTGTGATCATTTGATCATTTGTCATCATGTCATCATCTAGCTGGTGCCATGTTAGCATGTTACCAACGTATCAGCCATATTAGGTAACAAGATAGCCAATGGCCATAATTATCATTTCCTTAGTGTCTGAAAGAGTGAACATACCTGCAGCCTCACTTTTGTCCTGCAACTCAGACATACGTCATAAAACTGTCCCAAAAAACAGCATCTAATGCAAGTCACAAAGTGACCTGATCTTCTGATTTTAGCAGATTTGTTGGCTGCTTTGTGTGCAGCACACATTCAACTTGGTGGGTTTGTGGCATTGTCTGTCGAGGCATCCAGTAAACCACTGTCCTATCTTCCCTAACTCTCCCATGAGGCCTTCAATACAGCAATCAGGATAACTTTAGTGAAATTCTCCACAGCGTCCACTCTGAGATCCACCACGGCAGATTGAAAATCCATTCGTCTCTCTCCTGGTTCCTTCGATATCTGCATGCATGAGCACGGCACAGCTCGCTCTGTTAACTTATTAACGCCGGAACCTCAGGCCGCTCTTCAATCGATGCCTATTTAAAAGCACAGACTGTGCATTTTATTGAGCAGACCTGCTGGCTCTTATGCTGCACTTTCATTGACCACCAGGCTGAGAGCTGATGAACTGATCCATGGCTTACAGTAGCTGAGATCATGCACTTGAGTGCGCAGGTGAAATTACAGCCGAGTAACCACAGATCCTTTAACGTCTGCTCATTGGCTTCCTGTAATGTTCATTCCACAGCAGAGAAAATGGAAATCCATACAGCAGTATTCTATAAAATGAACTGAATCTCAGCACTGACACACACAGTGCTTCAGTCCAAGTGTTACCGAATGCAGCGACAGTCAGTTCAGCAGAGTGCATTATGGGACAGATTCCTACCTTGTGACAGGCGGACGGGCTGTGTGACCTGGAGCCCGTCAACAGAACAGAGGTTCCCACAGGGGTGCAGCGTGATGACCCCCGACCTGTTCTCTATATAGCAGTGCTGGGCAGCCACCCCGGGGCCCTGGATGCTGATGTCCATTGGACCATGACCCAGCGTGGTCCGGCCTGGAGGAAGGAACAAGAGTTTGAGTGACATCTGATATCAGATCAATTCATTTGATTGACTTTCAGGCCAATAAGAAAGATCTGCCTGTATGTAAACTGAGAGGGAAACCCCAGGACAAGACGTGGTAATGCCCCACAGAGCTGTAAAATGTCACAGGTACGTAAACAAGCACACGCTGTCCCTGCCTGGACATAACCTCTGATACTGGAATGTCCCAGCATACCATCCTGCAGAGGCACTGACAGAGACAGGAACCTGAGCAGACAGACAGGTACAGATAGACAGACAGTCCAAAGGCTAAGAGGTCATCAGACAGAAACACACGATGAGCTGCAGACAGGCGAAGGACAAAACATGTTGCGTATTTAAACATTCTGCACACTGTGAACCTGCTGACCTGTTTCTGAGAGGTGATAATAGCAGATTTATAAAAGTAGTAAAGCATTTTAAAATGTAATGTAATAAACCCAACACGCTAACTGGGATGTTTGTGCTGCAGCAGATGTCTCACCCTCAGGCAGGGGCAGCAGGGTGATGGCTGTACTCAGTCGTCCACTACCCAGGCTGACCAGGTGGGGGCGCTCTGCCTGGAACTTCAGCCCCTTTCCGGTCTCAATCAGGTCCAGAGGAGTGCTCTAAGGTCGCAAAAAGTGTGTGTATTAGAGCAGCGCTAAGACTGGCTGAAAACACATGTGAGGAATATGAAAACACACGCTTGGGGGTGTAAATTAGTGTTTGAATCCATGTGTGACAGATTTATTATAAAACATGCATGTTTGGATTGCGTCGACAAAACTCATTCACAGCTACATGCACTGTAAAAAATGTATGATCAATAAAAAAAATCAATAAATAACTTAAGATGCAAAATATTAATATGATAAATGCATCAAAGATTATGTTAAAAATACATATAGACATCATTTATTCATGAACTGTGGCATAAATTAACATTTATGTACAGTCTTCTGATATACGTATTCTGTCGACCAACCATATTCCATATACCACATACCAACCACCATAATGAAGCAGAAATGCATTCATGCATTCAAATTCATTAAAGACTACATTTATGGAAATAAATGGGGCAAAATGATAAATGCACAAATAAATTAATGATTCAAAAATGAATAAATTAAATGGGAAAGTAAAATGTTTAGAATTAGAGTAGATTCATTTTAGCATCATTTTTGGTTTAATGAGCCATTAAATTTAATTACATTTTTGCAGTTAGGGTCCTCCATATAGCTGAGCTTCAGTATAAACTGAAGAACCTGTCAGTCACTGCAGCATACTTCATGTAATGGACACCTCTCCACGTAAAGAGGTCACTTCCTCTGTCTCCATTTGTACAACTCTGTCTGGACTATAAACAGCACACTGTGAATGGCTCATAATCACTAATCATTTCCTGTTCATTAGCTCAACTAACTGGTTGTGCATGATGCAAAAACATGTGCATATGAAGTATTAGAGGGGACTTTTGTCTGTTTTACTGCTTCACTAATGCATCCGAGCTGCAGACAGAGATTCATCCTCCACTGTGGGGATGAGAAGAGGAGTCTGAATTTCTTCACTCTGGGAGGTCATTTCCATAGCTGGCTGCTTACATATTCCTCTACACACTGAGGGAGTGTGTGCATGCGTGTGTGAGTGTGCGCGCGCACACACGTGTGTGTGTCTGTTGTCCCCCTCCCTCCCTCCCTCCCTCCTCTCCCCCCTCGCAGCCCTAAAGCATCACCACGTGCTCTCTCTGCTCAGCAAGGGGGAAGGGATGTCACCATAGCAACAAGCACTCTGAAATTAAGAAACGTGAAGCTCCTGGAGGGCGCTCGACGAGCTAACTTGTGATGAGCACTTTTGAGCACAGCGATGCCTGAGCGCGAAGACAAATCTGCTTTTTACTGGCTCTCTTGTTGTTAAATGACTCCCAGTGAAGAGGTGAGTTCTTACTGGGATGCTGCAAAATCTGTTCTGGTTTTACCTCCAAGCATTTGACATCATGATGTTCTCTTCCAGCTGATAAATCTGTTAGTGACTTTACAATAAAGACCTCGTTCTGAAATTTGACAGAATTCTAAAGTATTAATCAATTTTGTAGAGCTCTGCATGTGGATCAGACAGAATTTGTGAAGTGTTTGTGAAGTGACCTCTGTAAGGTCACAAGAGAATCTTTGGTTAATGAACTCTGATGTCACTCCCTGTGCATGGATCTGCATCTTAAAACCCGCTGTGGCTTTTTGTCCCTCTGCTGAGCCCTTAAATTTCTTATTTTACAACCTGTGCTCGGTCATTGACTCTCAGCCGGTGAGCCATCCATGTGTGCACTAATAGGATTATCTGATTGTGGTGGTGGTGCTGAGGCGGTGGAGTGAGGTCAAGCCTAAGAGGATTGCTGAGACAGAGACCGGCCGGGAGGAACTGGGAGGCTTGCTGGGTTTGATGGGAAGAGAGGAGAGGTGCCAGTGGGGCAACACTGCAGGATTCATAGTGCCTCATACGCTGTGTACTGCTGCTCCCATGTGGTGCACGCAGCAACAGCCTCCGCCTGTCTGTACATACAGACACAGACAGTGCAGTGTAATGTGACTCCCAGTTTGATTACATCTGCCAATTAAATATATTGTTTTTGATCATTTTTTTACAGCCCGAATCTGTCCTGACAGACACATTTGATGTCTCTGAATTTATGTTTTTGTCCCGTTCTCTGGCATCATCATCATTTCTTTGTTTTTTTAGCTCATTTCTTCATGAAGACGGATGTGAAAAATCAAATCAGACATATGGTAAAATAAAAAGAAACAATATGAACCATCTTCACTTCATTATTGGACAAAACCTACGTCACAAAACCTGTCTTCATTTCAACATACAATCAACCAAAATTGTGATGCAGAATTTGACTCTTCTGGGCCGTGCTGGCAAAGTTAATAGAATATGATGACAAAATGAGTGATAACAAAAGCATCCAAAATGCCAAAAATAGACACACACATTCATATAAAACCAGTGGATCTGCTGATTAAACATTAATTGAAGGTAATAAGTCACATTTCTTTCATAAACCTGCCATCATGTTCAGGTCTTTCCTTCTTTTCTCTGGTTGTCAGTTGCTGGTTTTGTAACGAACACAGAGGAATCATTTCTTCTGTCTTTGCCTTACTATCATCCATTTCAACAGAAACATTCCTCTGTTGTAATTGTGGTCATGTTCAATTCAAATATCTCCACTTTGTTACATTCTTATTTCTATTCCTGTTTTCCACGCAGCATCTGAAGCATCGTCCCAGTTCCCCCACAGGAGTCATTAAAATTTAATCTCCTTGTGTTTTAGCCTCCATTTCTCGCTCCTTCTAACTCCCATACATGCACAAGAAAAACAAGAACGCACACACACACACACACACACACACACACACACACACACTGAGCCCTCCTCTTAATGCCTGATAGGATTGTCAGACCCGGCAGGTGGGGAAACACAGACATCCAATCTCCGGGTCTGTCTAATTACTGACTCTGGCTGAAGATTCCTGCTTTACAACATACTGACATACGCTGTCAGGACGTGTCCCAGCTGGACTGCCTGACCTGACTGACATCATCCACAGAGAGAGAGAGAGAGACTTTTAATGGAACAAACCTGCCAGAGCGAGCCAGTGTGCTGACATTTAACATCAGTTATCAAAAGATGAGAGTTCTTACTGTTCGCACACACACACACACACACACACACACTGAAAACATATGACTGTGTTTTTCTGTGATAGTTGCCAAGTTGAGAACAAAGGGGCCTCTGCCTCCCTCTCGCTCTCTCTCTGACTCATTCCTTTTCCATCTCCCCCCAAACTTCCCTGACACACACACACACACACACACACACACACACACACACACACACACACACACACACACACACACTCACTCACCTGTAACACCTGGTGTGTTTGTCGTCCAAACTCTGGCATGTTCCTGTTCAGGCGGTCCATGTCCACTGAGCTGTCCACAGCTCCCTGCGACGCATGAAGATCCTGAGAGAGAGGAAATTACAACATCAATATTAGCCACAAAATGACTTCATGGATGTCGTCATTCGTGACTTCATCTCTGGAGGATGGCAACAGTTAGCTACTGTATTGTTTGTTCGTGTTCTCATGGTCAACCTGTGGTGTGGATACATCTGAATCGAGTCTAAATGTTTTAAATGGTGTTTAAAACTGTTCAAAAAAATCTTTTTTCACAGCAATTTTAAAATTTTTAGCAGGATTCCCGCTCCTCACTAATGTGTCAAGGTGTGATTCATGCTGTTAGCACACACACAGACACTGGAACAGATGGTTTGATGCATTTAGCAAAGCACTTTGAGGAAGTAACACACACACTTGACGCACACACATTTAAATCTCTTGGTAGTTGACACATTTTCAGGAAACCAGCCACATTGGCTGCTCTCTTGTCTCTCAGTGTCTATGAAAACACACTCTCTCACACACACACACACACTGTTCCTAAATTCCTCCCTACTCACTCAGATATTTTTGGGTATTTCCAGCAAGTTAGCACTGAACATCTATAAATATACTCCATGTCTATATTGGTACACGTGTGAAAAGTCCAGATTTTGGGTGAATATGTACTGTGTACGTGAGAAAACACTTCATCGGTCATTATGTGAGACGGGAGACCACGTTGTGGTCGTGAGGGAGCACATAACGGTTAGAAAACACGTCATTACAGCAATCACAGAGAATCTGAGTGTACCCGGAGTCATTTGTATGCCTAAACTGCTGTGCAGCGGGGATGGGAAATGTGGTTCTGATGTACTCTACCCTCAGGATAACAAAACACTGCCTGCAATATCCTCATCTTTGCTCTCCTGACAGACCCCGTGAAATGATATTCAGCCACAGGCAACAAAACAAGGCAGGAAATACAAATAAATGAAGATTCAGTCTGAGAATGAAAGAACCAGCTACAAAGTGTTTCCCCCTCAGGTTTCCTGCATTGTTTCCCATCTGAAATTTTTTAGTTTAACTTCTCCTTTGTTGTCTCTACATTATAAGAATTATTACCTTCCTCCAGTTGTCCAGCAAATGCAAAGCCTCCATAGCAAAGAGCTGCTCCTGCAGGCTACTGACTCAATCCTATCACTGTGAACTTAATTGTGCAGGACACCTCTAAGACCGCAGAGTGAATTCACCACAAGTTCTTCAGTGCTGCGCCTTTCCATAAAACACAGATTGTCCGTTTGTCTTGATCTCAGTCCTTTTGTCTCAAGCCAACCGGTGCAGGATCCCTTCCACAAACTCCCATTCAGGAGGTGGACCTGTTGCTGCTTGCTCCACTAAACTAAGACCTACATTCCTGACTGGCAGCACCAAAAGTCCCAGATAAAAGAGAGGCGTGTGTGCGTGTGTGTGTGTGTGTGTGTGTGTGTGTGTGTGTGTGTGTGTGTGTGCATGCATATGTGTGTGTGTGTGTGTGCGTGTGTGTGATGATGAAGAAAAGAGGAAGAGAGAGTGATGACTGAAATGATTTGATAAAAATAAAGGTAGATTACACAATGTACCACAAATAAACTATAATGCAGTATGATAGTGTAAAATATAGTATATTCCAGTATAAGACAATATATGACTGTATAATATTCTACAGGAAAACACCTAGGTAGGTATGTTTGTATGGAAAACACGTTTTGCATGTTGATTTGTGTATTTTGAGCCGAAAAAAATAAGTTGAAAAGTTAAAAAACTTTGTTTATTATCATTTACTAGTACACATATAATACTTGGATGGATAGGTGTACATGAGCAACACTCAATGTTGTTGTTGTTCCCACCATATCAAAGCCTGTTTCTCTCAGACTGGGGGAGGACATCTCTCTTTCTTCAGATCCAGAAACTCTCACTGGACACACAAAGAGCTCTCAATCTCTCTATTTCTTTCTTTCATTCTTTCCCTCCCTCTCTCCCTCTCATGCCAGGGCAGAAAGGCTGGCATTGTTTTCCGCAGGGCAGGCATGGATCGCTCCTCACACATGAGGGAATCTTTTTTTGTTGTTTGTTTGATGGGGTTATGAAAGGGAGGGAGGCTCACCATTTGGTTAGAATGCAAAAATGCAGAAACGGGGAGGGAAGCTAGACAGCCTGCCAACTAGACGGTGAATAAAAAATGTAGATGAGGTGACTAATATGGATGATGATAGAAGTGATAGATGAAATGCAGCTGTAGACCGGAGTATGTTTTCCACTGAATCAATCATTAGAATTTATAACAGTTCCTCAATTTTGGTCAGAAGTTTATTCATCTTTGCAGCACAGCATATTTTTCTATTTATTAACGTTTTATCTTAAAGTATCTGGTGCAAATATATGAGCTTTCATTTCCTGAAAAAATGTATAGTATCTCCAGTATACTGTTGATACTGCAACATAACATTACATGTATATGTTTTATACACAACCCTCCCCACAAAAAATCATAAACTTAGACTAAATAACTCTAATTTTTAATTTTTACAGTAGTTTTCTCTTGTTTTTTTAATTGTAATATTAAATGAATTGTCTGAAACTCAATATGTTGCGCATTATATAAATGTTCATGTCCAATCAAAGAATTTTTATGATTTAATTTTTAATTCTTTGGAATTTGAAGGTAAATCGTAAAACAGAAAAAATTCATCATTAATCATTTTTGATGATTATTTTAACAATGATATTTTACTGTGCTTTATTAGTATTTTTAGTTGATTATTATTAGTATTATTATTATTATTTTTTTTTACAGGAATATATGAAATAGTAGTGAAACTAAAGATGGACATTTTATTTTATTTTCATAAATCTAATCTAGCTCTTGAGATATAGGACACGTTGTGGATGGAAAAGACTCTACCTACCCTGACAGTTTAAAGCTCTCAGCACCCAATCTGTTAGATGTACAGGTATCTTGCTTTAGACAGCCAGGGGCCTTACATGTTTACAATGTGTCCAGCTGGTCAGAGTTGCCAAATGCTTTTGATGAAAACGCAGCACTTATTTACAGGAGAATGGTTCTATTCTGATCTCATGACATTTGTCCAGTGATTGGACACCATAATGTGTCTCAGACATATTCAACAAAACTGCAAGTCACTTTGTGTAAAAGAAAAAAAAAAGTTTTAAATGATCTGATGATATTTGATTTCATATATTTTGAATGAGATATTGCAGCATTGGCTTTCCTTGTCTTGCTTCTGTCAAAGCACTATACAAAAAACAGCATACAAACATATCTAGTCACATTGAGGGTCAAACACCAATTGCCGTTCTCTCTGAAAGGTCAGAGGTCAGTGTTTGAAGTAATGGAACAAAGTTATGCCCTAAAGCTGCAAAGATCTGTGTTCTGTGTGATAAAACTAACACTCCTATCAGCCTGTTACATGTTTGCAGGTTTGGTCCTGCGTTCAAATGGTTTGGCCAGAGAAGAGATGCAGTCTGTAGCTACAGGCAGGATGCCATGTCAATGAGACGCTTTATGAGAGATCATAAAGCGTCTCATTGACATGGCAGAATGTGGCTGATTTCCATCAGAGCAGAAAAATGCCAAAGTACAGAGATGAGGATTAAATGAGCGGACGTGAAGGAGGCATGGAAGCTTTGCAGGTGCGTTACAAACTTCCTTGTAAACACACCTGGCTGCTTTATGGAGGTCCACCGGACAAGAGTCTGTGTGCAAATAAGAGCAAAGTACACAACAGCACTTGTAAAGACAAATAACTGTGTAGTCTTAATCCCTTGAGAAGCTCTGCTCCAAAAATCACTGATCCCTGCAGGCTGTAATTAAACATAACTCTGATTCCAGAAAAGATGGGACTGTAAAATGTGAATGATAACAGAATGAAATGATTTGACATGTGTTTTATATAAGTAAGAATAGGAGAGACAAAAGATGTGAAAGTTGTTGAATGATCAAAAAACATCTGTGTGGAACATTCCACAGGTAAACAGGTTCATTGGTAACAGGTGATAGAATTAAAAGGGGCATTCTCTATTGTATGATTTCAGTGAATTTAGTGATTTCATCATCTACAATCAGTACATATGTAAAGGGCAAGGCCAAAAGAACTGGCATGATTGTATAAAGGATAATACTACATGGGCTCAGGAACATTTTCGGTAAACACAGTTTGTTTCTGCATCTACAAATGTAAGCTTCTCTGGTGCTGAGCTCATCTGACATGGACTCAAAGTGGTAAAATGTTGATGAAGCCACATTTCAAACTGTGGATGTTCAGTCCTCCCGTCTAAATTTATGCTTTGTACAGCATCCCGACTTTTTCTAGAATCGCTCTTGATTCTGCCTCATGTTGGAGGCAGCGTTTCCAGAATCCGTGCTGTGAGGTTTTGACCCCATTTTTAGTTGGTCTTCCTTCAAGTGAGGCCTCTGTCATATAGCTAAAACATCTGTCAACATCGGTCATGTTTCCTTGATAGCAGTGGAAGCTAACATGACTCACAAAGACAATGTTTATGAATAGAAAACACTTCTATGGATAGATATAGCTGCTGGAATCAGATCTAAAGAACGACTCACAAAAAAACGTTGTAAATTATCTGCAAATCTTTCCATTAGCTTCCAGGTTAGCAACAGTTCCATGTATATATATATATATATATATATATATATATATATATATATATATATATATATATATATACACATATACATATACATATATATATATCAGTCACAAAATACTTATTTTTACCTTTCATGTGACATGCATATTATTGTGTTACTTACACACTCATTTAACACACCGCTGTTATTGCGTTCCTGTTAGCATGCTGTGTCTTCTCTTGTTGGTGGGTTAGTGGTTATATGGCTAACAGCCACAAACCATCTCCATTACGAATACAAAAACAAGACATTACCAAGTGTTTTCTGTAAACGACCACTAATATCATATTTTCTATGAAGACTAAAAGTAGTTATAATGACCCTAAAACTAGTTAGTCACAGTAATAACTCACAACAGTCATAGCAAACACTGGCTATTGAATACAGACTTGAACTAAGACTACTGAGAATTATATTTTGTCTTGTCGTATTAGGAAAAGCTCATATGATAACTAGCATGTTCCAGCATGCCATCACACATACTAAACACAACAGGAATTTGATGCAGCAGTGTTGAAGCAATCAGTGAGTCATATCTACCATCAGTGTTGCTGTCAAGACCACCTATACCGAGACCACGTCATGACCAAGACCAGAGACAAGACCAACGCAGGGTGAAACCAAGTCAAGACCAAGACCAGACAGTCTGCAGCCTACTTAGGGAGCTCATCTGTAGTTAATATTCTCCAAATCTCTGTGGTTGAGGTGTGGTCCCAACTGTATCATGCTGTTTTTGCTGATGAACTCTTTGTGGTTTGTGGAGCCACGTTTAATTACAGAAGATTTGGTTGACATCTGATCCCAGACAGCCGTCCACAGAACAAAAAAATCCCAGTTAGAAATGAGTCAAGTTACTGGTTGGAGGAAGCAGGAGGTTTTACACCCATTGCAGTAATGATAACAGCATATAAATCAGACAATGAACGGGCAGTGTAGTAATATAACTGCAGTCATGGTCTTGACCAGTCTTGAAATAAAATCCAGTGTCTGAGACTAAGACAAGACTGAGTGAAACTGGGTTTGATTCCAAGACAAGACCTTCAAAAAGTGTCCCAGACTGATTTCAAGTACTACAACACTGTCTACTATACAGAAACATGTATGCCGATTAATGCGGTGATCCAATGTCCACAATCAGTGGCATAAGATGGTCTCCAATGGCTGCCAGAGGACGGATCACATCACCTGCTTTAAAGTGACACAGAGACAGACAAACGGACAGAGTGAGACTCTGTGAGACCCTACATTGGTCAAGAGGGAGCAGAGGAAGGACAGAGAGGAGATAGCAGGATGATGGAGGGGGAATATTAGAGACTGTAGAAGAGCTGATCCTTTGCGTCTATCTTGTCCAGCCAGCTGCCACCACACAGCTCCGCTTCACTCTGCTGAGCCCGTCTGATAATGAAGCCTGCTGGATAATCTAAACCTCTGCAGGGACATCTCTCTTTACATCCCTCCACATTTCTCTCACTTCATAAGTCTTCCTCTCTTATCATTTTAATGGCCTCTATGTGTCTGTGGCTGCATTCTCTCTGACATAACACACACACACACACACACACACATACACACACACAGAATGGTGGATCTAAAGCTAAACTTGCACAAAGTCCAGCATCAGATTGGCCATCGTCAGCATTACAGCGCCCTCTGCTCAGGAAAGTGACAGTTTGAAGACACACTGTACTGTCTGCAGTGTGGCCAAAGCCAAATCACAAATTCTGTTTTTAGAGACAAACCACAGAAATGCAGAACATTTCTCCCGTAGGAGGAAGGAAGGGTGGAGAAGGGTCACTATATAGGCTCCTTTTTTCAGGCGAGGCAGCATACGCTGTGTGTAAATGTAGAAATCATGGGAGGTGAAGTGTCTAAAAGGTTGCTGTTGATGCTGTAATATACAAAGCAAAGTGTTTCACCCCATTCCAGCTGTTTAATTCCCTGAGATAAGTGCTCGTTTCGACCAAATTTTAAGCGGCTCAGCTGAGTGTTGTGAACAAACGAGATGAGATGAGGTAACTGATTTGGATACAACATCATAACAACAATGACAAGATAGTTAAACATCTGGAAAGCAGAACATAAATGATACAAGTCTGCTTTTAGGCATGTCAGGCAGACTTTCAGCTCAAAGCTGGAAGTGGATTTATGGTAGAGCAGTTCACACACACACACACACACACGCACACACACAACATATATGTATGAAACCACAGTCTGACAACACCCAGCAGACAGACAGCCTTCATCTGCTCTCAGAAACTCATGGTTTGGTCATACAGAGAGAGAGCTAAATCCTCCCTCGCCCAACGTGTGATATTGGTTTGTTTGAGAGAGAACGTAGCTGTGGGCAAAATGTTTCTGCCAGCACCGGATGGGTATGAAACAGAAAAACATGGAGGGCGGTTATCACCAGTGTCAGATATGTACATGTGTGTTTGTATATGAGGCATGAGCCTGACCCACACATACCACATCATTTCCATCTCTGTATCTGATTATCACCATATGGGATTTATGTAACAGACCAGTAGACAGAGATGACAGAGGAGGTTTCCTAATCTCTAACAGTCTAACATCAAAGTCTGTCTTTGGTTGACCATCAATTCATCTGATGAACATAAGACCTCTCCTAGCATTAGTCTTGCTATTTCTGGAATTTCATGGAATATTATAGAGGTGTATCGAGATGGGATGTCAGGAATATAATTTATAATTTAAAACCAAGTAGAAAGGCATTTTTTGTTGTTGTTCTTGTTAGGAATTCTGGTCCTAAAAGTCTTGGAAGTCTTTAGCAACTTTAGAGCACTTAACAGTCCAACTATGGAAGTTTGGGCGTGATAAATCATGCCCTTCATTTTTTTTTGTTCTCTACCACATAATATATAGCTGACTGCACAGGCATCGCGCTCTTCCCTTCAGTGTAGGCATCCAAACCTAAACATAGCATTTACAAGCTTTATGGTCTCATCCTGAATAGCTCTGGTTAGAGGCGCCCTCAGTTGTGGCGTCTCGGCTTCACGTAACAACTGCTACAAAAACAACAGCAACAGCTTTTCCTTTTGTGAAGTCTGACAGCTTATATTGTTGCATATCCATCAAATCATGTGTCAGAAATGTAAGAAATAAAGAAGATGTGGCTGAAGTATTGAGATATACAAGGTGAAGAGTGTGTCTTGTAGCCATGGGGCTCGTATCAGCTTGATATTATTTAACGTCATGTTAGAATAAAAACAGAGTAACACATTTATTATTTGCTCTAAGGAAGGAGAAAGCTTGCTCTGCAATAATGCAGGTGTCACATGAGAACATGTATTCCCAAACCTTTGTCTTTAAACAATACATTCGTACCCAGACATGTTTGCAAACTCAAAGAAAACGAGTTTCGAAGCAACTGGAGGAAGTGTGTGACAGATAGAGGAAGAAGATGACATCCAGAGAGACTTCATCCAGTCCAAGTGTCACTATATGTAGACTTCCTGTGCAGCCAGCCCAGCCAGGGCTCATTTCCTGTTAGTGACAGGCCAAGGCCTGGGTTAGCCTCTGCTGTGGGACAGGACTGACCTCAACTATGAATACCACTGATGTTATTATTACATCTGCTAACACTTGAGTTTTATTATTGGAGTTCTGATCAGACAAGCTGGAGCTCATAATTATATCTGTGTTATTATACTATTTGGAATACTACACATATTTCATTGAGCACATCATCAGTTATCATTTTAATACTAGTATGATAATGATGTGAATGAATAATTGATGCAGTTTCTTTTAGCCCATTGTTTAAATATCTTGCAAAATAGGCTTATTAGAGTTAGATGATACCCCACTAACATCTCAGAAGCTACACTCATCATAGCACCCATAAAACCATAACTTCACTTCATAACTAACTAACTACAAATAATGTATTGCAGCTTTTGTAAGGATTGAATAATCAAAACAACATGGTAATTAATTAGGTTTAGGGGTGCCAGTAGGAGGAGTTTGTCCGAGAGCCAGAGAGCTTGCCGTTTCCCCCTTTTTCCAACCTTTATGCTAAGCTAAGCTAAGCTAAGTTTGGATTATCAATAGGTTTTTTCAGCACCCAGCTCAGCACTCGTCAACCACCTCCTGCCACAGTAACTGTTTTCAGCTAAAAGCGCCAATCACCCCATTGCTGTACACCACTGTCAAAGCTAATTAACAAACACAGTGAAGCATTAGCAGGATGTGAAACTGTACGCTAACACATGCTAACAGGTTAGCTGGAACTTCACAAGGCCACAATATGACACAATTACATTTGTTTAAATCTTTTCCAATATGTGTTCTGGTGACAATCTGTTAAACAGATAGAGTCACTGTCCTATGATGGAACATCTTAAGGTTAGTCAGCTGGGTTTGAACCAGTGTACCGGCTGGTGTGTCAGTGCTTTTATGAATGGCCCAGTTGTCTCAGGCGAGGCTTAATCTGGCTGGAAAAGCTCCTTGGCGGTTGTCAATTCATTGGTCAGATATTTGGTGCAGGAAAGGATTTATTTTGGGATATGCTCAGTTTTTAAATGGGATTTGGTTTGAAAATGCACTGACGAACCAGGCTGCCAGCATGCTCTCATTCCCATCAGTGAATTAAGTGCAGCCATCAGAACTGAACAAAACAGGAGCATGCTCCAGGCTTCAGAATCAATGCTTAAAACAGACATGACATGACGCCATGTTTAAAACTTTTGACTAAAGAAAGGTCATTCATCAGGTTTGAATGATGAATTACATTCTGAATGACTGCGCACTATAGCCTCTTTCCACAGATAAGACTAAGCCTAACCACCACACATTAAAATGCAAATCTATGCACAGTGAGATGGCAGTGAATCCCCTCGTAGCCTGATAGCATGAGTAAACACAGATTCATTATTCTGGCATGAAGCGCTGAGCATTGGAGAGGCGCCATTATCAGCCGGCAGCTAAACACACCATCTGCCACGTGTCTGCGTCTTGTACAGACACAAATTGGTGTGAACACACACATGCATAGCATTACACACACACAAACATACTGTACGCACTAGACTGGTAGGAGATGAGAGGTTATAGAAACACTGTTGAATCCCAGGACCTTGAAATATGTGAGGGAAATGAATGAACCCACCTCTCACCTTCCTCTGTGACTGGTACTGAGAGTTTCACTGTCTAACAGCAGAAATCAGTGGTTGTACTGAGCTGCTTCACCTCAGGTGACTTTCCGCAGATGAATACAGGTTACAACATAAACACTGAGGTGAACAGAGCAAATAACATGACATGAAGACCTGAGTGACTGTACGTCGTAGCGTGTGTTTGTCATCAAAGCTGTGAAATCATTGCCGGCGGAGATGTGTGAAACTGCAGCGCAGCAGTTCTGTGGATCAGGGAGCCTGTCATTATCAGATTATTGTCTCCAGTGACAGTAGAAATTATACCTCAAAGTCTCCATGAAAGAATACTTGTTGTCAGTGTCCAAACCACTGTTATCCAACACTGCAGAATGGTAACTTTGACTAAGACACCGAGCTGGAGCCACAGGCAGAGATGACTCAGTGTTTCTCTGGCCGCCCCTTTACTCAAGAGTAGGAGTGGAAACAGTTGTAAAATATCTTTTTTTACTTTTTGAAAAGCACACCTCTGTTTGTTACAGTAAATTATTCAACTTTTGATTTATTGCCCCCCTTCTTTGCCTGTTCAGGTTGCAGCTATATTGCATTAGCTCAGTATTTCCACTTGATGTGTTCCTACGAGGAAGCTGTGAAAAGTTCACTGGAAATCTATATTTTGAGTTATAGTAAGCCCCTGCTGGCTTTCAGAGTCATACTGAAAACAAAAGTAAAGAACCAAGCTACAAACCTTTCTTCAAACTTCAGCAGGGTGACTATTTCTACCAAGCTACCAGAGAAGACTAACAATGATGGTACCAATGCTAAGGACCAAGGACTAATAAGATATGATATGAATGATAAGAATAAAGGTTTCTGATTATGATGGAGTCCAAGGTTGCCCTTTGGCTCCTCTCATGTCTAGAGATATTAATGGACGGGATCTCAAGGCACAGCTGGTGTGAGGAGAGTGTTCAGTTTGCGCACTTCAGAATTGCCTCTCTGCGCCAGGGTAGTTTGCAGGTGAGTGTGAAGCAGTCAGGGTAGGAGTCAGCACCTCCAAGTCTTTGGCCATGATTCTCTGCCCTAAAATGGCAGATAGCTCACTCTGGGTTGGGAATGAATGTCTGCCACAAGTGAAAGAGTTCAAGTAACTTGGTGTTGCTGTAAAACACAGCATAAGATGGACTTGGCAGATTGGATCAGCATGGATATTGTACCCGACCGTCGTGGCGGAGTGGGAGCTGGGCCAAAAGGCAAAGCTTCTCACCTGCTGCCACTGTGGCCCCATCTCAGATAAGCAAATGAACATCAGAAAATGGACAGATACAAGGATGGATGGATAAGAATGAAGGTGATGAGAAGCATCACAGCAGTATTCTATATCAGAGGAGATCAATTGAAGTAGGAACCCCTGCACGAATATTCATTCCTTGATTCTGCAGTTCCTGACAGAACTACGCAGCATTTTTCAGCTCAATGTTTTGGTTTAAAGAAACGCCATTTTTTTGGTTCTCAGCGCTCATCCAGCAACAGAGGGCAGCTTTCAGTGAAAAAGTTCTGACACTGAACCTGACATGGATCATACATGAATGCTTATGTTGCTCTATGTCTGCTGGATGTGTAGATAATATGTTAGCTGGTTAATACTTCAGAAACCTGATAATATTCATCTGATCAGTCAGCAGTAGACCGACCACCAGAACCTGCTTTGGCTGATTTTGTATTCAAACCTCACAAAGTAACAAAGATAAAAACACCTGGAATACACTAGTGGGACTAAGTGTCACACATGTTTATTCCACCTTGAGCAAACCAGTGGGAGTGGGTGACTGGGAATGTGGTATTCCAATGGGATTCCATTGCGCAGTGGTGCCGTTGACTTTTGGCTCAGTGTTTCCCAAAGACGTGGAGCTGGACAGACATTCCAGCCTCGCGGGGACAAAGAGGTTCTTTCAACAGCAGTAATCCTCTGGAGGAGGAGTGGGAACACTGCTGACCTGCTGCTGTGTACTGGACTACAGGAACCTACAATGAAGTTCACACACACTGCATAACCACAACACATCAAAAGGGGACAGGACCGTGTGTGTAGGTACAGTATGAGGGTTAGACTGATGTACAGGGCCAAAATTGGGTTTTTATCAAAGAGTGGATATGAGTTTGATCAGATCAGAAGTATCAAATGTTTGTTTTACACTGCTTTGACATATCCTGCTGGTCTTAGTTTAGTAGTAGCCTAGTCTCTTCTAGTATAATAACAAACTACATTCTAGTCTAATGAATAATTAGCCAACAAAATAGTTAATTCCAAAAAAAACATCACTCACAGTCACAGCACCTTATCGGGCCGAGACAGTTCAGAATGGAAGAAAATAGAAAGGATGGATTTGAACTGTTCTGTGATTTTCCACAATTGCTTTATCTGAAGTCACCCCAACTTGTCTGAGAGGAAATTCAATCATTTGAAAACTGTTCGCACTGTACTTAAAGTGGTGTGACATATTCTGCCATTTGGTCACATTATAAAGTGAATATTACATGCAAACATTAGCAACATCAGCATTAACATCTGAGTGGATAAGATAATATCAGACAGCAGTATTTGTAGTTGTGTTTGTGTCCATCCGAATTCCAATATTCACTCTCTTCTAGTTCTGTTTTTGGTCTTGATACCAAGGCCTGAGGGAAATATCTGGCAAATGCTCCGCTGTGTTCACCAGTTGGTCTCTTAACTATGTCTGGTGTTGAGCAGGGCGTGCACAGCAGGTCTATAAGAGCTTTTTGGTGAAAACAGCTGCCTGCAGCAGCTGGAAATGGGGTTGATGAGAGCAGTAGACAAAAACAGTCAAGCTGTGGGCTGTACAACCAAAATAATAAGCTGAAAGACACTACTATGCTCTAAGTATAGCTGAGGGGAACTTCAGAGGCAGGTAATACCTCTCTGTAGGTCCTTCAGAACACATGAGCCCTTCTACGTTTGACAACATGTTGATGGGGAAAGCAGCTTTAAGGAGATTAATGCTGATCAAACATATATTGTATATGAAAATATTGTAGTGCTATGCAGTAGAATCAGTTTGGTTAAAGGTACAGTATTGATCCAATCAGTGATACACATGAAATGCTAACTTCAACACTTCTCTACACACACACACACACACACACACACACATACATATCCACTGTCACTCACCCTCCTCTCTCTCTCTCCTCTTCAGTTTGATGCTCTCCTCCACAGCTTTCCACTCATTCAAAAAGAAACTTTAAAATCCACATTTCAATACTCGCAGGGAGTCCACCCTGCTTGGTCGCATATGTAGGAATGAACATTGTTGGTGGTAAACTATGAAAGAAGGGAGTGACATGGGAGGAGGTGGAGGGGGAACGGGAAATAAAGGGGAGAGGAGAGGAGGGGAGGCTGGAGGCAGCGTGGGATATCCCTTTGAGTCATGGAAACTGATCCAAACAGCAGACATGCTCATGAACAGCCAAACAGCCCTCTGTGTCTCTTTGTATTGTCCTGTCATTCAGCCTCATTACACGTTGAGGACATCCAGCAGCCCCTGGAAACACTTACTGTGCTTCCTTATGGCTCTGGAAAACATGCATAATATCACTAATGAATACACACATTCTCTGTGTTCACCACTCTGTCATGTTAATGCAATGTTTCCCTTCATCCTCTTCTGTTGAGTGTGCTTCTTTAAGCTCCACCCTCTAACATTTCTACCATAAAACAACTCATAATAATATATATCGTATAATAATAATAATTGTAATAAATTTAAATCATGTAGATGTTACATTAAAGTGAAGTCAGGAATGTCAAATGGCGCCTCTGTTATTCCCACTCTGTACCTCTGGGTACGATCACCTGCAAGTACATAAAACTTTGCAGCCAGTCACACACCACCAACTATTTGACTGATTTTGGTGAAACTTGATCATATTTTATGGAGAAAATGTTTTCTGGTTTTCCCTCTGATATCCTCCAGCTGCACCGTCTCAACTCTCTGTGATTTACAGAGTTTCCTGATGGACAGTGAAGTAAACTGCTGGCAACTGTAGCTGCTGTTAGCTAATGTTAGCTCACTTTGTTAGCTCAGACTTTGAGCTCAGAGCACTGTGGAAGTACAACAGGCATTAAGAGGTTTACAGAATGCTGATGGGAAGTGAAGCTGGTGTCGTGCCAGAACCGGAGCTGGGTAAGGAAACAATATAACCATGTTCAATAGCCTCTATGGACATAATGACAGAGGCGAAAGAGACAAGAGTAAATCTGGGACTGACTTTTAGTGGTTGATGAGAGCTTGGTGAAATAAAAGGCGGAAAGACAGACGCCGAGCTGGGCTCACTGCTGTTGGACTAGTAAGTAATATTAGCTGACTGCTATGTCTTGTGTAGTTGGCTTGATGTTTGGCTGTTAGCAAAGTTGTCAACTCGCTAGTTTTTGATCATAAGTAATGTAATCAGAACAAAGACTCATGTGGAGCTGTCCATATTCACCACAGTGGGATTACACTCTGAAACTCTAAACTGAAAATACATACATAGATACATATATTCTCAGTAATATGTTGTTGAACCCTATATTTGCCAAACACACATCTATTTATAGTCTATTTATTTTTATCCTGGGTGTAATTTGCTTGATTTTGCAGTATCCCTGTGAGGAACATTTCGGACACACCCATGAATTTCAGTGTTCCAAACAGCCAGACAGAGACAGCCGGTGTGTGTGTGTGTGTGTGTGTGTGTGTATGTGTGTGTGTGTGCCCAAATAGGCCAGGTGAAGATGAGGAGCAGCAGCCAAAACACGATGAGATCATCCTTTACCAGTCTGCTGCCTCTGCCAAATCCTTTGTTACCATAGTAACTCCTCGGGGAAAACACTGTTTGTGTGTGTGTGTGTGTGTGCAGCTGCAGCATATTCTTTACAGTTGGCGAGCTGTCGTAAATGGTCATGTTATAAGTCGGCTATGTGTCAGAGCATGAGAGGAGAAACATTTTGCGAGAACGAGTTGAAGTGAAGTGTGCAGTCTGAGAGTGATCGTGTCTTTGTTTTGGGATGAATCGCTGGCCTGAAGGCACACTGCAGATAAAAGACAAAGACAATGAAGGGAGGAAATGATGGGGGAGGAGGGAGAAAAGAAAGGGAGAGAAATCTGGAAAGGTCACATCCCAGTCTGCAGATGACATGCATTCTTATTGGCTGTGTGTGTATGTGTGTTAGCTGTACATGCTGCAGCTGTTACAGAGGCAGCACACAGTAGATTGTCCAGCTGTTTGTGTGAATAACACAGTGGACTGAGCAGTATGTCAGGACCTTAATCTGTCCCACAGTAACCTCTGTGGTTCTGGTGAGCGGCTCTTCCTCTCTGGGACAGTTGGTCCGTCATCTCTATAAATCAATTCAAATATGGCCAGTGGTGGAGCAACAGTGACTCTTAAACCTGTGGCTTTTTGCTCAGTCACTCTTTCTTTTTCTCTTCTGAGCTTCCTCCGTCAACATCCTCTTTGGTCTGTTCTTCTCTGTCAGTATGCCCATAGAAGCCGCCAAGTCCTGTTGCCCACTTGCCCAGCTCCTGTTCTGTCACAACACAGACCAGCAGTCAGCCCAGCTCGGCATCAGTCTTTTCCCTTTTTTTCACCAAGCTCTCACAAACGACTCAAAACCAGGCCCGAATTACTCTTGTCTGGCAGCATCTTGCTCCATCAATGTCCTGTTTGGCTTTTTTGCCTCTGCCATTACATCCATATGTCTGTTTTGCCCAGCTGCTGATTCTGGCACACTAGCCACGCTCAACATCTTCATTATCCCCCTGCCCTGGGCCTGAAAACCTCCTCTTTCTGGTGGTCCAAAACACCTGTGATACAAACACTATAACAATCCCCCGGTGCTCTGAGCTCACAGTTCAGGAAGCCTGACTAGCCAACTGAGCTACAGCAGCTACAGCAGCTACAGCTCACAGCGGTTTACTCTACTGTCTATCAGGAAACTGTAAATCACAGAGAGGACATTAGAGGGAAAACCAGCAACCTTTTTCTCCATGGGGGTGTGTGACTTAGTGCTGTAGAGCGTTATGTACTTCTCATGGGTGATAGTACAAAGTTACATCGCGTGAGAACAGATGTATGAATGACAGAGACACCATCAGTGTAGCATTAACGTGATTAAAAATCTGTCATATTATGGTAGTAAAGTTACACAATGGAGCTTTAAAATTAAACTTGCAAGGCTGTAAAATGACTTCTAAATTGTTTTTTGTTTTTTTAAATGGCAGCATCTCCCTCAGGCTTTGTTAGAATTACCTCATCAAAGCAGACAATGCTCAGACGGTTTGTCTGTGTTGGACTTCTGCTGTCTGAGATATCACATTTTTTACTTTACTTTAATAACAGCACACCCATCAGCCCAATTATTGTTCATCCTGCAGCTGAATACGGTCACATCAAATGATGGACACATAACAATCAGTAGTACACACACACACACACACACACACACACAGCAGTTTACACATGAAGGTCAATTACCACTCATACACCCTATCGTTGTAATTGTGAGCCTGTAATGACTGCATGCAAAGATTTGCTAATTTTTAGTTTATTTTTTTCAATAAATCCACTCATTCCCCACGGCTCCAACACTAAGCAGCCGCGATGCACCGAAATTATCAGCCTATTACAGTTCCCTGGAGGTGAATATCCACTCAAGGTCAACAGTATCGCTAAGAGCAGAAGTGCAGCACCCTGAGGAGACATTACAACCCAACACAGGAGAGCCAGTAAGAGAACGGGACTGGAAGGATGTTGGGTGTGGGATTGAGGGTGATGGTGATGGTGATGGTGAGGGGGGGTGCAGTGGGCAGATAGAGTGCCTCTGTGCCGGCCTGATTATGCTCTCAACAGAATGAGCTCACATAACAAAGGATTTATTATCACTAGCTGGAGAGCTGCTGCAGTCTGGGAACTCTGCACAGCCGTTTTCTCTGCCAGGCGCCCGAAAAATGTGGCCCAGCTCTGCTTTGGTCGGGAGGTTCAAACAACAACAAACCCTGTATTGGTCTCTCTCTCTCTCGCTATAAAGCAGCCAGTGTTTGAGGGGCGGTGGGAAGACCGAGGGGACTAGTGTGGCAGAGAGAGAACGCTGCCTCACAGTTTCTCTCTCCATCTCCAGCTTGATTCCTCCAGGTACAGAAACACTGTCTGTGTGTTGGTCCAGGTTAGAGAGAAACGACCTGATTATCTTTAATTACGCTAAAGCTAATTGTGGTGTGCTTATGATAGAATGTGAGATTATGATTTTTGTTATTTCAAGAGAGACTGCGTAAGGAAATAACACATTCTTTCTCTTAATACAAAAAGTTGAAACCATATTCTTTTGTTCAACACACACTGGCTTTACTAATGATGGCTACTGTTAACATTAAATACTGTAGTTTACATTACATACTAAGATTCACCTGGCAGCAGGTAAATTGTACCTGGATAAAATGGTCGTATACAGTTATTGTGATTACAACAAATTACATGTTGAAGCAGACCAACATACTATCATGATCTGACAATGTTAGCAAACAGTCTTCTATTAAAACTTCCAGCAGACACACAGAAACATTAACGTTCATTTGTGTCTCTGTCCACCTGATGAATATAAGTCCAATACTCTTCCTGTTTTCATCTCCGGAGGGAAATATCTGGTTCTTTAGCACACTATGTTCCAAAGCTAGTCTCTAGCAGGGAGTGTACCACTCGAAACAGCTGAGCGTGAGCAACATTAAAGTTGCAATCTGAAAAACCAAAACAATGAGCTGAAAGAAGCTAAAACACTCTGTAGAGCTCAGATTGACTCGATTCAACTCACTTTTGGTCGGCTTTTGGAGGGGGGATTCTTAGCTAATTGTCCGATGTCATAGAGGAACAATGGAAGATATCAAAGGGACGGCTGTTTGTTTGAGTCACCACACTGGCTGTTCCATGGCACCAGGTTCACGCAACGTCTGATTAAAGCACTTTAAGCTCCATTTTGTAAGAAAGGTGCTACGCAAATAAAGTTATTATTATTCTGATTAGTAGTGGTTCACCAAAGAACTTCAACTGAGCTGATACCAAGAAATTCCCAAGTATGATCCACAACCTTTGGCAAAAGAAAACCGAAAAAGTCAGGACGTACCATACAGGTGAAAGATGGAATATGGATGACTCCTTCCACATACGCATGAACCTTTGATCCATTTTTAATATAAATACATTGATCAGCACAGTATGTGATCTAACCTGCTGGCTCAGGCTTTACAATGAGCAGACTTCACCTGACAAACTCCGTCTGGACTTATTGTGTCTGTGCCGCTGATAAGACAAGGACACACTCAACTTCCAGAGAAGGAAACATTCTGGGTTTTTTGCTGAGTGCATTTTTGGATTATCATAGTCCAAACACAATATCACAACCGTGGACATATGCCATATACTGTACGACCTCCAATCAAAACTAAAACTCCCCTGCTCATGAAAACATACGTCACTGATTATTTAGTCACTGATAGTAGTGTTCACAGACATCAACACAATCTAAGGACCACTGGAACCAAACGTCACAACTTTGGCACAAAACACTGTGTAAAGATTTTTGAAACTTTGAATCAGTGCATATGAAAATGTGAAGATATTATTCAAAAATGCATGCATGCAGATTTTGCTGCAATTTAACCAACTTATTACTTAGACGTAGACTTGCTGACATGCTGTTCATCATTTGGTTGACTGTGGTTCTTTCTCAGCAGTCTGAGTCTATGGAGATGAATATAATTACAGCATGATAAAATATGATTTACTAACCAGGACATAAAAGGCTCATCTGTCACTGTTGTTGAAGCACTTCAAGTGTAAACCACAAAAAGAGAAGAAAGAGAAGAAGACTTTACTGTAGCTTTATGATCAAACCTGCCAACTGTCTGACACCTGCACACACACACACACACACACACACACACACACACACACACACACACACACACACACACACACACACACACACACACACACGCACACACACAAACACGCACATACACACAGCTGTCTTTAATCTTAAATGCACGAAGCTTCTACTTTACCTGACGGAGTGGTGTGTGTGTGTATGTGTGTGTGTTTATTGGGTGTGCTGCTCCAGTAACACCACAGGTCTAAACACACACACTGCTGCTGCTGCTGCTGCTCATGAAGACGGAGAGTAAACTTGCTGCTGGTGTCACAAAATTCAAAAAGAACAAAGACAGAGACAAGACTCTGAGCGGGGATCCAAAGAGGAAGCTCCTTTGTGTCCCCTCTCTCTCTCTCTCTCCCTGCTGTTTTCAGGGTGTCTCACTCACTGCTTCTTCTCGACACACGCACACACACCGTCTCTCGCTGTCATGAAACACACACACTAAAGCCATGTGGCTGCTGACACACACTGTCTGGTTGCTGCTGCTGCTGGTCCCCTCCCTCTCACTCTCTCTTGACTCACTCTGTCACTCTCTCTCTCTCTCTCTCTCTCAGCTTTGGCATCTCACACACACACACACACACACACACACACACACCTCTCTCTCTCTCTCTCTCTCTCTCTCTCTCCCTCTCTCTCTCTCCCAGAGTTCCTGTCCGGTCAGCCTCGCCCCAACACATGGACACAAGGCGCTTATTCTTCTGGATGAAGAAACGCTGTGTTGTTCGTGACGACCTGCAGACATGTTCACCTGAAATGGGACTCGTAGGTAAACAAGGTGGTGGAACAGAGTGGAACACAGCGAGGGGGCGACTCTCACCGGAGAACAGCGATTTATTCTCTCACACTGGAACTACTGTGACCTGCTGGAGCCACATTTCCCCACATGTTCAGCGTGTTCTCATACACATTCTACAGTTGATTGTTCTGCACCATTTAAAGAATTTAGTATTACGTTCTACTGCTGTCAACACAAAGACTGTTAAATTGTTCTATAGCACTTCAATGTACATAGATATGCATGTATGTAAACAACAAATGTAAATGTCAATATTTAGCTTTAAAGGAGAAGTGTGTGATATTGTGTGACATCTAGTGATGAAGTTGCTGATTGCAACCAACTGAACACTTATATCAGTATTTGATGACCTAGACATGTAGAAACTATGGTGGCTGTGAAATTAGAGCCAGTGTTTAGTTTGTCTGTTCAGGGCTATTGTAGAAACATGGAGGTTCAACGTGGCAGACTGTCTGTAGATATGAAAGTCTCATTACTATTTATTAAAAAAAAAAAAAAAAAAAACAGATGATCAAAGCAGCAGTAGTTGCCATGGCATGTCAGACACACAGCTACAGCGGTTGAGAGATTAATCAAGAAAACCTGACAAATTAATGCAGAAATCACATAATAGAAATACTACTGCCAGCAAGTCTAATACAACTCTGACTGTTTTATAAAATAAAAAATAAAAACAAATGGCCATAACAGCAGAAGTTGCCATGGCAGGGTAGTGCTAACTGCCCCAGGCAACTGCCGTGGCACACACACACACACACACACAAGTGCTGATTGGTTGAAGAGGCGTCCTGTGTATCTGCGCTCGATTGCTCTGCCTCAAGTACCCAGGTTTGTCACAGAAAATTTAATTTGAATTGTAAAAATTGAATGTTCAGTTCCAAACAATTCAATTCGATTTCAAATTAAAATTCAGATTCAGAGTTTTTCAATCTAATTATACAATTAAATTTAAATACAATTAATTCAAGTTAAGCAATTCAAATTCAAATATCAATGATTCAAACTCATTGCCACTTCTGGTGGCACATATTTCAGCCCATACATCTGTCAATGATATCAGTAAATCATTCAAAATTAAACGTGTTCCAAACAACTCCTCTAGTCGGCTTTAGCAACATCTGGATTTGATCCTTTGTTCAAATCTTATTCAGAGATTTTCAGTCAGATTCAGAAGTCTGAATCCACACATGGACTGAGATACAGTTTCAAAACACATTTGAAAAATATTTCACTTTGAGGCTCACAGACAGTGCAGAGCTGACAGGCAATGAAGAGAGAAATTTAAAGCTGTGTGCTACCAGGAGGTCACTCCTGTATGCTGCCTATAGGTGAGAAGTATGGAGCAGTGAACTATATAATCATGAAATATTCACAGGAATCTTCACCGTGACATATAAGGTGTGCAGCCTGACAATTGCTGTGCAGGGCAAAGGCTCCCGTTATATATAGAACCAGCAACATTGCCAGGTTCAGTTTTCCAGGAAAGACAAATAAAAGGAAAAAAACACAACATGACGTGCAACAACACCTGATCCTCAAGACCCACTCAAGAGGAACAACTTCTCTTCATTCAGAAGGAGATAGTTAGCAGTGACAGTGAGCTTAGATTATTGTTCAAATTTGATTTCTAACTTAAAGGTCCAGTGTGTAAGATTTAGTAGCATCTAGTTGTGTGATCACTGCATTGCAATATCCTCACATCACCCTCACCTTCCTCGTGTAAAGTAGAAACATACTTGAAATGGCCATGTTCAGAGTCAGTATTTAGTTTGTCTGCTCTGGGCTCCTGTAGAAACACGGTGTTTCAACATGGCAGCCTCTGTGGAAGAGGATACTGCAGATATAAAAGAGTAATTTTTAACAAGTAACAAAAACAAAAAGATTATTATTTTCAGGTGATCATGCATGGAAACATAGTTGTGAATATTATATTCCATGTCTGCTTTATTCTGAAAGCAGAGTCCCTCAGTCTTACAGACTGGACCTTTAATCGGAAAGATTCAGCTCATTTATCAGTTGAGAAAGTTCTACTTCTTAAGATGATTTTAAACATCCACACTGTGAATCATGGCTTATGAAAAGTTATGCTTTGGAAATAGCACAAACTCATTAAACCATTAAACAACCCCTGATGTCTGGAATGAATGTTTGTCTATTGAATTCTTTCCGTTCCTTTAAAGCATAACTGTGTAACTTTTCTACGTGTAAACTTCTGTGAAGTGTAGCTGCCTGTAGAAGCCTTTAGCTAATGTTCGGTCAGTTTGTTAGCAGGGCCGTCTGGACTGTGAGCTCAGAGCACCAGAGGATTGTCAGTGCTTGCACCACAGGTGCTTTGGACCACCGGGAAAAAGAGGAGGTTTTCACTCCCGGAGGTGAGGGGAAATGTTGACGGGGAGTGGAGCCAGTGTTGTGCCAGAACCAGAGCTGAGCAAGCTCTGGACAACGTAACCGGCTCAGCAGCCTCTATGGACATAATGGTAGAGGCGAAAAGACTGAAGAGGACAGCGACAGAAGAAGCTAATGTGGTTACGTTTGCTAACGTTTTGGAGGTTTTCTCCACAACACTAAGGAGAGAAAAGGACAGAGTGAATGAGCAAGAAGAAGAAGCTGCTCAACAAGAGTAAATCTGGGACTGACTTTTAGTTGCAGCGAAATGCTGCACATCTCTGCACGGCCACATTCATCATGACATGAAAACTGACAGAACATCAAACACAAAGAAACTTGTGTCTTGTTGTTGCCAGAGAACTTTTACAGATTTTAGTCTGAAGAGACAAAGGTCCAGGCTGCCATGACAGTATGTTCTATATTCTGTGCAAGAGACAATCAACATCAATAGAAAACAAATGTTCGGCTAGACAAAGTGACTACAAGACTAAAGTCACACAAATACACACAGTGAACGTGAATACACACAATTTACCTCTAGTACACTCTGCATCGAAGTACACATATTTACATACATCGTGTAATACTGTCACATAGTCAGAAAGTTCAAGTCACTTTATTTCTGTTTTTCTACAGTGCTCTGTGCAGTTATTCTGATACCACTAAGCCTGAAGCCTGTGTGTGTGTGTGTGTGTGTGTGTGTGTGTGTGTGTGTTATTCATCACATCCCTGCAAGGCCCTGGTGTGGAAAAGCTTCATTTTAAATTATATGACAACATTCCCAACATTCCTTCAAGGCTGGGTGGGAATTATCATAATTTATATGAAGCACACTCATGTGTCAGCCTAAATCACATAGCTGGACTGTTACGGAGAAAAACATCCCGACCAAACCAACAGAGACACAACACATTCAACCTGTTCATGAAACTCCAGCACTGTGGCGGAATAGAAGCGCTCTGATGGATCAGTGTGGGTTGATGGGAGTGTTAATCACTGCTCAGATGTCTGGCTTTCTCTCTTGTTCTTAATTTTGAAAACAAGCTCTACCTCCCACCATGAACACACACCATAATGTTGAGCCGCTCAGCAGTGTTACAACAATGCATGAAGATATGATGCAATGTCTTCTTCAAGCATCAGTTTTTTTGACATATTCTTTCTTTACTAGACATTTGTGTTGGCTGAAAACAAGAGTTCACACCCTCTTATTAAGATTTATTTATTAATATTTATTGTTCTTGTTTTGTCTCTATAAACTTCCATTGATATCCAACACATGTAAATCCTATAATCCTTTCAGTACAGTATGCAGTATATCTATGCTAGATATAAAGCCATGTAACACATTAATGCTTTGGTTATGGCTAATAAACTAGCAAACAGTTGCATTTTTAGCATTCATTTGAAGTGAACAATATTCACCCTCCATTTAGCTCTAGAGCTAGAGGAACAACTAAAACAAAACCAAAAAAACAAGGGTCTCAGAGTTCTATAGACTAAAATGCTTGAATGGGTATGCGGGTGTCTGGCCCATAGACAAGTCTTTATGGGTCTCTTCCCACATCCACAGCTTTTCAGCCTATTGTTTTTGTGGGCCTCCTCACATAAGGGCAACCCTGGATTCTGTAACACTGTTAAGTGTACGTAGTTTCACCCTTTCGCCCCAATTTCCCAGCCACCAACTGTTGGTGGGAAGGTCATTGGAAGCACTGTGTTTAAGCAAACTGACACCTTAAAGGTACGCTCTGGACTTTCAGTGTCCCTGAGGACTAACAAACATGTTGAATTCCTTTCTTGCTCTGACAAAGAATGCACTAAACTCTATCTTGTTCTTCCCTCTCTTTCTTGGTGTATTGCTACGCTTCTTTGTGCATTACCGCCACCAGCTGTCGATTAGCACAATGGCATGAACACAGTAGCAGCTTGTGCATGGATCCTTATCCACATGCGTGATATAAACTGTGGCTATTAGCGGTACTTCAGCAGCAGGAGCACACCTCAGCAAGAAATAGGAGAAAGAAATGGGCCAACCCCACTTATTTCTCTTATTTCTTCTTCTCTCCATAAGGTCCTGAGGGCCTGAGGCTTCCGTTTTTTGCCTGGGTGCTATGTGCTACCAAAACTTCGCCACGATGCAGCAACATACTGAAGAAGTACCAGAATTAATGCTTTCATTTGACTAATAAATGTTTTAAAGGTATCTTGTTGATGGTGTGGTCATTGCTAATAAACACCCACTTAAAAAAACAACCGGTGACCAAACTGAGGCTAAAAAGCAGCTTACGGGTACTGCAGACCAAAGCAATTCATCTGACAAGAAAGTTGCTCTATATACTACAAGTGTTGGTGGAGTTTTTAACATGTTTCACCCATCCTTATGCAGCTTAGAAGCCCGCGCAAGTAGTGCCTCTGCTTTCTTGGCAACACTGTGAATATACAGAGAGAAGTGACAAGTGCACGTAAGACGTCAAATTGTCTTTTCCCCTCTGAGCATCTGTCTGGATGGAAGGAAGGATGCTAATTACTGTGACGCAGCACTAGCGCAGTAAAAAGGCACCAGCCGTGCAGCTGCAGTCACGCCTGCATGGATGAGCCTCCAGGTAACCACAAATCACTGTGGGTCAAAGGTAAATTTCTCTTTCATGTGACTACGCACTCACACATACACATACACGCCCTCACACTTTGCATAAACAGACGTCTGAGACAGTAAAAGCTCTCCCTGCTTTCATCTTTAATGAAAAGCATATTCGGATCTGCTCCCCGCCTCCCCCTGCACCACACCAGCACCCACGCACCCATTCAAATCCTGACGCCTTTATAGAAACATACAGTGCAGCGCTGCAGGGCTGAGCTGAGGGAAACGCTCATTATGAACATCAAAGGCCTGAGATGGGCGCTGACTTGATCCTTTGAGATGATTGGAGTATCACTGAGTGAACAAAACGTCTCCGCACAGGATGGAAATTCAATTATCAGGCCGTCAGAGGGGGAGGCATGTAAAGATTTGAAGGAAATGGGTCATCATTTTTTGCCAGGATGTGTTTGCAGTTGATAGGGCGGGTGAATCAGACTCCCACGTGTTGCTCCTGAAGCCCCCCCCTGAGGGGGCCATACCAGAGGAAGCCACAGCTCTATGGTGGGAACTCAACGTGGCACCCAGAGAAACGCATTGAACGGCACTATCACTGAGTGACCGAGTATGCCTACAATGACTTCCATGTCAGTCTTCATGTCATGCTCCGTCTCTGAAATGGTGCTCCTGTTTCAGACAATGACCAGCTTCAAGTCTGGGAGCTGCTGCTGTTCTGAAGGATTACTGAGAGTTTAGCTTCAGGCAGGTTTCCTCTGATCATGTTTGGGAACAGAGCAGGAAACGGTGGGACAATAGTGCCATCTAGTGCTGCTGGTGTGAACTGCTTCAATGCGGGGAGCAATCAGCTGGACGCTGTCCAGTCTGTCCTCGTCCTTCTTATACTGAAGACAAACTTTCATTTAATGTCAGACAGATTCGGTGAAGTGATCTCACAGTGTTTCATCAGATCAACTCGTCTTTTACGTCATCTCTGGTTTAAAAAAAACAACCAGTACAATCATTTCAGCTACAATATATATATATTAGCTAGTCTAAGACACATCTGTATGTTTATATATACAAAATACAAAACAAACACAGCATACTTTATGATATAATAAGTGCAGAATATCACTAAGACACACTGTGGTTAATACTCAAAAATCACGTTTTCTGCTGTGTTAATGTGTATCTATGTTAATAACAAAATGCTAACAAATACATATGCTATGATATAATGACCTTGAAAATCCAGTGTTGGCTGGTCTACCTTTAAAGGTGCCGTGTCCACCATGTTGAACTGCCATGTTTCTACAGTAGCTCACAGTGGACAAACCGAATACTGGCTCCAGATGGGGATTTTAACTTTTTCATGAGTTTCGCAGTTTCCATAGTTTCTCCCTCAGGCTAGGAAGTAGAGTGTGAGGTGAAGGTGTTGCAATCTACTGCCTCTCCCCTAGATGGCACCAAATCCTACACACTGATCCTTTAACAGAGTATAATGAATTCTTACCTTTGAGATGCGGTTTAAGCAGTCTAGACTCAGAAACAACAGATAATTTATACACTGTGTTACAATACAGTGTTTACTGCTATTACAAGGTGAAGTTGACTTGAAGTGAAGGTAACTTGAGCGCATCTCTGTGAAGTTTCCTGGTCAACTCTAAAGTCTTTTAATCTGCTCACACAGTGACGTGCAGAGAGCTCCAACAGTAGCACAACAGCAGTAGACTGCTTCATCAGGGCATAAACCTAACCCACAACTTCACATGATGAAATATGGATCCATGTCTTCGTTGAACCTGTCTGTTATCACCTCGTACAGGCTGAACTGAACCTGCCTGTGTGTTGTTGTGTCGGGCAGAATGTAGCAGGGCGGCGTGAGGACGGATTCAAACAAAAAGCTGCTGAGCACAGCTCCACGCCGAGCCGACTTGCTGCTGTTTGAACGCTCGGAGAGGAAATTCCACACGCGGACACAGAATTCATTCAGTATCCCCTGTGACTTTCTTTCTCTGCTCTTAGTGCAGACAGTTCAGTTTTTTCAGCACAAACTGGCTCCTCTTCGAACATTTGTTGGCCCCATACAAACCCTGCCTCCATGGTTCTACGTAGACCTTTATGGTGAACAAAAACATTTTCAAATGTAGATCTATGCGATGCTACAAATATGTCCAATCGCACAACTTTTCAGTGTTTGTGGGCTGCTGTGTATGACAGCTGGATTTGAATCCAAATGTTTTATATGCTACTTCCACTGAGAATGGAAATGCACCATCTCATGTAGTTACATATATTCAACAGGTTAGATTCATTATGAATGCTGTTGTCACTGATATAACTAAAGACTACTGACAAAGGCTACTGACTTGTTTTTGTTGACTTTGCTGTCTTTCACTCTCACTCTGTCTCTTTGTCACACTGCTCGGGAAAAGTGTCACCTCTTGGCCGGACGGCCAGAGCAGCTGGTACTAACAGGTGAGAGTGTCGATGACATAAAACAACAAACTCCGGTCAGTCTCAGTCACTACACCCTGTGGAATCTAAGATTACAGCTGGCCGTAGATATTTACTGACTTTCATTTCATTTTTAGCTATATTGCATTTTCTCCTTAACGGAGGTCTGTTGTCCTGACCTGCTTTTAATTAATACAGCATCTGTTGATTGCTGCTACATTGCCAGCAAGTGACCTCTAGCTGGAGCTGTAAATGTAAATTACTCTCACACTTCCCTGCTGTGACCCCCGACATGCTCGAGTCAAAGCTGATCTTTAAGTATCTGAGCTACCTCAGCTTTGTAAAGTCCGGATGGAAACATGACTTAACGGGTCATATCCGGGGTGTGTGAATGCGCTGTGAGGAAACAGTAATAATGAACGGGGTCGTCTCATCAACAGTAAATCGTTAGTTGGTGCTGCAGCTGCAGATGCTCCTGTGCTGTAATTATCACCTCGGTGTCGGCACTGACCGAGCAGCAGGCTGCAGGTTTTACTCTTTGAACTGTTGCTAATGAAGAAGAGGCCCAACACTACTCCACTCACACACACACACTGACTGCTTTTCTTTAAAGTAAGGTGGACACACAGCATGTGGATTAAATGCTCTTCAACACGATGGAGATCATTTCATTTAGATTTTTGTTTGAGGGCTTCTAAACTTCACATGGTCTGCCTTGTCTGTTTAGGTATTGTGCTCATAGCTGCCTGTGAGTTTCCTCCAAACAATCCGAAAAGTCCAACAGCTGCTGAGCGTTTGGAACAACTTTCATAAGAACATTTTAAAAAGTGTATTTTCCTACCTTGAATCGCACTTTCTTGAGCATCATCCTTGAATCCAGGTGAGCGGACAGTTAACAATGACGAGTTTGTCACCAAACTCCACACTCCATTCAAGAACAAAGCTCCAGTGCGTCGGCCCTCTGACTCCAGATCCAGCCCAAACATCCAAACTGAGTCACTGAGTGTCTGCCTGCCGACTGCCTGCCAAAGACAACAGTGTCTGCTCCCAGCGTGGCCCCGCTCGCCCCTCTCCCTCCTCCTCCTCCTCCTCTGAGACCCTTCACAAAGCTTATCAGCCTGCTCATTCATTCGGAAAACAGACACACCCTCTTTTTATGACTGGAGGGCTGCTATTAACCCCCCCACCACCCCCTCCAGCAACAGTCCAAATATGGGTGCTGGTAAGCTCTCTTGAACTCGTCCCCTGTGACCCTTTAAAGCCCTCCTCCCCCCCCTCCTCCTTCCCCCCCTCACGGCGCCTTCATCTCCCAGCATTCACCCATCTGCTGGCCGCATCGCCTCAGCTCAACATCTGACTCTTCCACTTCACGGCTGTTCATCTTCTTCTCGCTCACAGTCTGTCCATCTGTGTGAGAAGAACACACTGCAGTATGTGCGTAAGAGGTCGTTACTGCAAAGTCACATAATAACAATAATCTGTAGTTATGTCAAAATGTTTTTGACACAAAATGAGACATAAGAGGACTGTTTGTCTGTTGCTTTGATGGAGGTGGGTGCTGTTACAGATGTATACAGGTGGCTAATCTGAGCAACCGGGCTTCATTCAACCCGCCTCGGCTCCACCTCTAATCATTTTTAGATTATGCAGCAGAGTTTTATACAGTTTATAACGCAAACACATGAAAAGTGCCTCTACCCCATAAAACCACCTTTAAAACAGTCACCTGCTCAGCCTCAGCATGGCTTGACCTGATTCCTGTTCAGGATGCATTATCCCTGTAAGTGCCTCACAAAAATGTTGGACAATTCGGTTACAATCAGTTTGGGGTGTGAAAGTGTACACGGCTGAAACCACCAGGCACTGATGCACTGTTTCATTACTTCATTACTGTCATCTATACCAAGTCACCAACGTGGGAAAAAATGCTGGTTACACCTTTAATTTTATGTTAAAAAAAATGACAAACTCTCCTTCAAAAAAATTTTTAAAGACCAATGTGTCACATTTAATGGCATCTAGAAGTGTGGTCACTGATTGCAATGGGCTCACCTCTGCTTCCAAGTGTGATCTCCAAGAAATTGAAGATATTTTCAGGTGATTATACACTAATGAATAATAATTATGGATAGTATATTCCATGCCATATTCTGAATATCACACACTCTGACCTTAAACCATATGCAGGGCAGTCTTACTCCATTATCAGTGGATGGATTAAATTTAACACATATACTCATGGTACCCAGAAGGTAACTCCTCTAATAAACTCTAGTTAGCACCACCATGAGGTCATATTAGCATGGCTGTAAAGTTTCAGTCCTGATTTCTTGCTAATTATTGAATAATTTAACAGTTTTATGCATTAAAATGTTTTTACTTTTGCACTTTTAGGTTGAACTTCTTCCAAAGTTTTGACATATACAAGAGTACAAAAATTATTTAAGAGGATCGTACGATTGTAAGTGACTAAAGCAGCCGGTAGTCTAACAGTACAACAGTGAGGATGAGACATGAGTCATGCATGTGAAAGTCCACGCTGTGCTCACTGCTCCATGTTTGGTTTAGATTCTGTGAGGCTCACAGTTAAAGCTAATGAATGAGGCCTCGCACGACCGGACAGGGTGAGTCATGAAACTTAAAGGTGACTGTGGTTAGTAATCACGAAAGATAAGACAAAATCAAATACCTCAAATTCAAAGTGATTCACTCAGGAAATGCGTAATATATAAAAGTATGTGGCTCATTCAGCTCCCCACTGTCACTGTACTGCCTCTTTAATATTCAAATACAGGAGGACAAATGTTATTTGTAAAACTTCCAACACCTTCATGGAGCCACAGACGGAGCCCGAACCACTTCACTACAACACATTATAGATTATTGATGCTGCCGTTATTAAAGTGCAACACAAAGACCCAAGTCAGACTTACATTTTCAATAATACATTTTATTCCATTAAAGATTCTTTTTTTCTAATTGTACACTGGAATGTTAAGATTCCCCTTCAGTAATTTAGTTAAAAATGCTCAATCTAGTCATTTTCAACCCCACATCCACACAACCATTGCTAAATTGAAATTTGGGGAGTACAAATGAAAAGAAAAAAAAAAAAAACAAGAACATGAAAGACAAAATGTTATATATATTGAATAAAGTCGATGTAATATGAGAATGTAAGTAAAGGATGACCAGGCGGATGAGCGAGGCTGTCAGCAGGCAGCAGAGTTCACTGCGAGGGCTCCTGCCGTCTCTCTGCTTACCTTTGGATGCGAGGGGGTCCGATATCAGGCTGCCAGTCTCTGATCTGAATGTGTGGGTTTCCACTATGCATGTCCACTCGGCCCTGAAGCGCCTTGTGGGATGTTAGATTAGGGGGGGGCTTTGGATGTTGTTTCTGGGCTGTTCAAAGTAAATTCTGAGCGCTGATTACTGGACTTTAAATGGAGCAGTGGAACATAAATTCTTTTTTGATAGAGTGAGGAGTGGGTGTAATGGTGTGACAAAAAAAAAAAAAAAGTCAAAGAATCCAACAGATTCAACAGTCAAATGTTTTTTTTTTACTGGTGGGTAACTCTGCCCTGCAGCTGAGAATTCCTTACAAAGTCCTGCACTTCACTGTCAGATTTTAATAACCGGATTAGTGGTAAACCATGACGAAGAATACAGCAAACAGTAAAAAAATATCAGTTAAAAATGAAAGGACACGCTGCAACAATTTGCTGATGATAACTGCAGACAGACAGGACAGACAATATACTGAGCACAGAGCTGTTAACCTCTCTACAAAGGCTGAAAATCAAAGTGTCCTCACAAGAAACAAACAAAAAAAAAACAATCATCTGAAGTGATATCAATAGATCAAATCACAATAGTTTAACGATTAAAGAGTGACAGGCTTCTAATGATTGACAGCTACAATTCTGCAGTTATTATGGATCAGAAAGTCTGAAAAGAACGAAAGCAAAGAACCCCAATCGAGAGCGGCTTTTATGGATGAACCCACGCGAGTGTGGAGGAGAAAGGTTGTGGAGGATGCTAAACTACCAGCGCTCGTTCTAGTGGCCTCAGGTCCCTGTTCTCCCTCTCTACCTCCTGGGCAGGGTTTCACTGATGGATGGTGGAGGAGGAGGCGGCTGCCGGCCTCTCCTGCTCCCCCCACAGTCATCCTCTACTTAGTTTGAAGTCCTCTTTACAGTTCTGCTTGGCGAACATGACAGCATCAGTGTAGTTTTCTTTTGTGTGTGTGTTGTTGTTTTCCTGTTCAATTAACTCTATATATAGATGATCCTCTCTCATACAAACATATAAATACACCACCGCTGCTCTGCTCCACCACAGGAAGAGGCTTTGCCAGAGGGCTGACGGAGTCCTGTTGATGTGCACAGTCTCTGAAATAGTATACAGGGTGGGCAGGCAAGAAATCTTCAATCTTTCTCTGTAGCATAGATTTGGACTTTTTTTTCTTGGTGATTTTTTTCGATTTTGATGTTTTCTCTCTTTTTTTCCATTTCTTTTTTTTTCCTTTTTTTTTTTTTTTTACAGGATTTCGTATTTGTCGACAACAAAGGAGGTTTCTGAAGAGAATCTAACAGAGCTGTCGCCGTCTACGTGAGTCACTTTGGTAACCTGGGAAACAGAGAAGAAAAGTGGCATGTCAGTTTATCATGAGGAACATCACCAGAGGAACTTCTCTATCATAACACTCCTTCTTCAGCGGATTTAAAGATATGCCTGTTTGGTTACAGGAACAAACCATGGTGATGTTCATCCCTGTGGACCAACTGATGAAGCGCGACACTGTACTGTGTAACCATCAACAACCTCACAGCTAGCTTAGCATTAAAATGATGTGAAACAGAGAGCAGCTGATGGACACTCTATCAGTCACAGTGATCTTATGTGTGTGTTGTATTTGGAAAATCAAGCGGATATTTCCTAGTCTGACTTCAGACCAGTTTGTTCTCACGGCTGTGGCGCATACAGAACAAGTTGCACCCATGCCTGGTGTAATTAGACTGAACATGTGTACCTAACAAGGTGGCCACTGAGCACGTGTGATCTAAACCCACCTGGATGTCGCAGTAGTTGCGTTTGGACACAAAGGACACGCTGATAGGGAAGAAGTCGTTGGGCTGTCCGGCGATGCTGAACTCCAGGCTGCCACTCTTGTTGTTGGCGTCGATGACGGGTAGGCACCACTCCAGAATGTTTCGCCTGCTGTCATGTTTGTACTCTCCGTCCAGGTCACCGATCACGGGAGCTCCCACACCGGACCTGCAGAGGATCATGCAGGCATGTAACATGCAGCCGTGCTGAAGCAGCATGCATAAGATGCTGACACACGTAGTGCCAGACACAAGATCACAACGAAGTGTGCTGTGTAATCACGTGGATCTCATCTGCGCCACACCCTGTTCAGGTGATGGAGCTACACCTTGATAGCTTCCATTAAGACTACAGTGTTTAATCAGTGAGCTAAATGCTAATTGATCCGTGTTGATCAGGTCTGTGGACAGTACGTATACACGTCTACACTCTGTCTTTTTTTAGTACTTACGGTACAGGGATGCTGATGACCACGTCGTTCAGCTCGAGGCTCTCCTCCTGCAGCTCGTACTCGATGTTGACATCACAGCCGGTACCGCTCTCTGAAGGCCAGCAGTTTACTGTGGAAGGAGCGACACGGTGAATCACTGAGGCTCTGATAATCTAATCAAACAGAAAGAACATCGGCACCACGTCAAACGTTGGCACTTACTGGTTAGAGGTATGAGGGACTCGTCTGTGGTCTGTAGTCTCCACTTGAGCACGCCGACATCATTGTTGAGAGGGAAGGACTTCTCTGGGTTCTTCAGGCCAATCACGGACTCGGCTGTGAACAGCTTCTTGTCCACGTTGGGATGTGTCTGAAAGGAGGAGGCAGAAACACAAGGCCAGTTTGAATAAGGCTGCTCTTTAAAAGACTCCAACAGAAGTCGACGGGAAGAGAAGAAGACTCAATGAAAAGAATCATTATGAGCTGCACTGCTGAATGGCCCGCCGCTGCCTCCAGCTAATTTCTTAAATATGTGCTGGACCTACTTGCAGCTGCAGTCCTTTGTTGTCATTGTTGTTGATAATGAGGCGGATGCGTCCGTTCTTGTCGTCTGTGACTCGAAGCGTCACCATACCCAGCACCTCCATGTTCTGTAGGCCGCCGTCACGGCCGCAGGTCAGTGTGATCTTCTCCTCCACGCGCAGATGTACGCTGGAGAGGAAACACAGACAACGCTTTAAATAATCAACACTGGAGGTGATCATCAGCCTGGTATATGTTGTCCAATGGGCACCAATCTCATTGTTTTAAACAGAACGCAGAAAAACTTTGTTCGATATGTGTTTTTTTAAATTATTCCTCATTCTGAAATGAAATGATTTGTGTTGATGGATGTGAGCAGGAGAAGTTTTGCAGATTGACCCCATAAATACAGCAGCTGAATGACAGTGAAGGGTCAGTTACTGATTTTAATACAGCTGCTGTCACGTACTGGTCTATATCCTTTTGAAGTTGTTGCCAAATAAAAATCTGTTTATTAAATCTAAAATAAAAACGACAGACTCTACAGTCTAAATGTTAGCAAAATAAAACACGTCTGATGAAGTGTTCATTTCCTTTGTTTACTTGGAGCTCAACTCAGTTACTGTCAAATATTTGTTCATTATGTCACACCCACTTTGTGTCATAATTATGGCTGCGCCCAATCACAATTAGTCTTCAATGAGCTGTTGCTTTTAGAAACACTGAACTCTACAACATACACCATAGACCAGGGGGTGTCCGAACTGCTTTTAGAGGGCCAGATTTGACAACATGGATGCCCGGGGGCTAATACTAATGTTTAAAAATGAAAAATACCAATAAAAGTTACAAACTTATGCACTATTCTCTAACAATTTTTTCATTGTCACAATTATCTTTTTTTTTAATGACAATGTAACCAAATCTAAACCTATCAGACGTGAACAAATCTAAAAAACAATTCTTACTTTCAAATAACAAAGAATGAATTGTATGGAAGATGTTAAACTTGCATGAAGTTGATACAAATCTTACTTTTTTTTATTTAAGTCTGTTAACATTTAAGTTTAAATTGTGTCACTCTCGCTCTTCTCTTTAACAAAATCATTCAGAAAGTAATATTCTGTGTCACATCTATAGGTAACACCAGCAGTTATGTCTTTAGAGGTTCAAATGCGTCGTTATGTCAACCAAAAGAGCCAAATCTTTTTTGGTTGACATCTTTTGGACACCCCTGTCATAGACTGTCTCTAATGCTGTTGGTGTCAATGCTGCATCGTGTAGCTCTGCGTCACGATGAGCTGTTTCATTTACATTCATTTACAGTTTTGCAGTTTTTTCAGACGTTTATAAGAGTTAGAAAACATTTATGGTGTCATCCTGTCTCAGAGTCTCTGATTAAACGTGACTGTGGCCTGTAGAGCACTCAGAAACATTTATCACACCATTCAGAAAGCTTTTCTCTGTATGATCTGCCTCACTGTAATCAGATTAAATAATCATTGTTCATCATGATTAAATATGACTTCAATAGGGCTAAGGCTTTTCTATGCTCAGTATACTATCTGCTCCACAGTGTTCCAACTTTAAACCTTTAATACTCCCATTTGGCCAACTGGGGTCAGTGACTTTAAGAGGAATAAACAAGACTTAAATGACACAGACTGTCGTGTGTCTGTACCTCTCCACATTGACTGGTGGTGGTAAAGCTTTAGATACATCTGAGCCCCGCTTTCCTGAAGTGGGCATGATGGTTTCACCCTCAGACTTGAGCTTGTCGACAAAGTTGTCCACTTCTTTCCCTTTGGCACCCAGTTTCAGAGCCTTACTGGGTCCACTTGGCCTGGAGAGAAAGAAAACAAACTCTTTGAGCAGCTGTCCTTAACGATCAGAACTACAATGATTAGTAAGCGCGACTCCTGGAGTTGTACCTGACTGGAGCTGGTGTGATCTTAGGCTTCTCAGGCTCGACGATGGTGTCTGTGATGATGGACCCTGAGGAGACGCTGGTCATGCCGGCGCTGCCGAAGCCGCCGAAGGCTGGCACCTTCTTTCCAGAGCGCTCAGCATCCCTCCTAGCCTGCTGCAGCTCCTTGGCCTTCCTCCTCATCTCTGCCTTGGCCTCTCTTTCCTGAGTCTGTGGATTCATGAAACAACGTTGTTCTGAATGACGTGATGGTGTTTTAACTGCTGCAAACTCATGCAGTGTTAGGAAATGATTTTCTTCCCCATCCGAGTGAAAAGGAAGAAAAGACGTGGAAATAAACCAGAGAGACACGGCGGTGTGATCTCACCTCTCTGACGGCGCGGAAAACCTTCTCCTCGTGGGAGTCCATCTCTGTGAAGGTGCGGATCTGAGCCAGGTTGACGTTCTCTCTGTAGCCGAGTGCCACGATCTCATCAAAGGCAAAGATCAGGTCGAAACAGTGCTCCGAGATTTCACTCTCCTCCAGCACACGACAGTACTCTGGGATCTGGAATGAGATGGAAGAAAAATGAATATCAAACAATCAAACCAAAATCTCAACATTTGACGCTGATGTTTCGCTCATCTTTGAAAGATGAGAGAAACGACAACTCTTCACACACCAGTTTCAGCTCAAAGCTTCTCATCCTGAATAAAAACATGATGAACACTGTGAGGCTTCTGTTCCTCATCACAAATGGACCCTTCACTGAAGTCTGCACTCAGTTTGAGTCTTCTACTCCAAAAGGAAATGAAATATTTGAGCAATTAGAAAAGGTGTCATGTGCCTTGAACGGTACAGACATCTGCGAGCAGCTAGTTCTCTTACGCCAACAGACTTTCTTGTGAAATGAACACTAAACTTTAAACTGTTCTCTAAGAAGCTTCCCACAGATAAAACACTTATCCGGCTTTTATCATCCCATTTCTTGATTACTCCCTAAATACTATTGTCCAGAGTCAACACAGCGTCACTTCCAGCTGTCTAGCAGTGAGGCTCAGTGTTGACTGTGGCTTTGCCTCAAACATGCACGTCGTCTTTCGTCCTATGTTGTCTGTGTTGACAGCGTGAGCGTCAAAACTCAACTCAGTTCATAAAAAGCTTGTGTCCACACATTTACATTGATTATTACAGAAGCACATTGTTATTTACATTCCATTTTAACCATCACAGGTATACAGAGCTGAAATCAATCAATAGATTGATAGATTTCTAAATTTGAGTTTCAGCTTTACAAATATGAATATTTTCTGCTTTCTTTAGTCCTCTATGATAAACTGAATTTCTTTGGGTTGTGGACAAAACGGGACAATTGAGAACATCGCCTTGGAAACACTGATCAACATTTTTCACCATTTTACGGATCAAACAACTAATGGATTTATCAAGGAAATGATCCACAGATGAATTAAATGTCAAAGTAATCATTAGTTGCAGCCATAAATGGTTAATGGATATCTGCAATCTAACTCCAACACAGACATGCAGATAACACATCCAGAGATGCTACAGTTCATGTTAGAAATGTTAGAAGCTGCTGAGAGGCTCTGACAGGTTTCAATAACTCGTATGAGCCTGTCTGCTTGTGACATTTTAACGTTACATCGCACTGATGAAGACAGACACAGACAGTCAGCTCCATGTTCTCTCACCACACGGGAGAAGAGTCTGAGAGTTTCCAGGTCCTCCAGGATGTTGCTGTTCTTGGTGGTGATGAGGACCATGTAGAGTTTCTCCAGCGGCTGGTACACGTAGCGGACGCTGTCTGTTTCCACAAAGGTGTGCTGCTTGCCCGTGTTCATCAGTTTAGGGAATGCCGCCAGGAGACCCTCGATACGCGTCCGGGTCATTTCCACAAACTGCCGCGATACGATGGCCTTACCGGCCTTGGTGCATACCGCCGCTGCCAACAGCACCTGCAGGTGAACAGAAACCCTTCAGCCTCCAGACACAGCGTTTGTTTGAGCATTGAAAGCTACACTAAGTCATCAACTAAGGTGAGTGAGGAACGGGGATATTAGGCTGACCGTTTCCACTTTTACTTCAACAAGTGGTAACCAGAACTCACAGTGATGTTAAACAAATTAAAGTTCTCGTGTGTAAGATTTAGAAGCACCTATTAGCAGGAATTTTATACAACATTCATTAGTATGTTTTCATTAGTGTACAATTAACTGAAAATAAGAATCATTATGTGCTTGTTGTTTCAAAATGTGAGAGCGGGTCCTCTTCCACAGAGTCCACCATGTTGAAATGCCATTTTTTCTACAGTAGCCCAGAACAGACAAACCTAACACAGATCTAGATTTGGCCTTTTGCTTTTTGTGTGAATTTTGGTGTGAGGAGCGGAAGCGGAAGAGTATTCTCTTGATTGCAGTCTGCAACCTCACTGCTAGGTGCCACTAAAATTCTACACACCGGACCTTTAAATATCATCTGAAGCAAACATCCTGTGACGGCTCGCTCGGTCAGCAAGTGAACTTATATTATTGGTTAACATTGCTCGAGGCCTCCTGCTATGTTGAATCTAGGAGGAAGAGCACTGTAGCAGTGTATCTGGAAACTAGGTTTACAACCTGCCATGTTGTTACAATAAGAGGAGATAGCACATATGGTGAATCAGACAATGGTGAAAACCAGCTGAAAAAAAGACATTAAAGTTGGGTTTATGTTGGGTGTGTGTGTGTGTGTCTGCAAAGAAGCCAAACCAACTGTGAATCACCAACATTTTGGATGGAGACACTACAGACAGCAGCTACCGTGTACAGGTCTAGTAAGTTTTAATAACAGTAAATGAACTGTGCGTTTAGCTTCATATAAAAACAGCCTCAAGTCGAGTCTGGTCACCGAATAAAGGAGCTGCATTCATTCCACGTTGACAATGGCTGAAGTTGAAATGAACTTGCTGAGGACAAACAACACTTCACATATACACCGTCACGACAGACTACATGTGGCGGCAGCTTCTTTAATATAAAGCTAACACGGCTGTAAATGGACGTTGTCCAGTCAGTGTTCCCTGACTGAGGACGATATGACAGCAGGTAACGTTAGCTCGGATCCGGCTAGTGACAGGAGCTAACCCAGCGCTAGCTCGTTCGGCTAGTTAACGTCAGCAATGTCTGCACACTCAAGAGCCGCCTACTCACCTGATATTTGACTCAGGGTGACAAAAATACCTTTCACTCGCTTCATTTTGGCGTTTAAACACACAGTCAGCGCTGTCAGCGCAGTAAAAAGTGACGTTTAGCTTTCCTCTTATTTCGCTCTTGAAGAAGCGAGCTAACGGACGCCTAGCTTTAGCGCTAGCCGCCAGGTTAGCCAATGTTATGATAATTGCTAGGCCCGATTAAACCCGGAGTAATATCTCCATTCCACACCGCCACTCACCATTTTGGTCTCTCTCTATGGTACGACGATCCTTCCGTCTCTCGTGTTTCGTGCTTTGGTGCTTTCTCTAGTCAACTCCTGGAGTAGCAAGGTGCGAACGTACAGCCGACTTCCACTTCTGTGATTGTTAGCCAGCTAGCGTCAATATGGCAGCAGCGCTGAGCCACGTCTCCACCGGAAGAGCAGCGCTGGATCAGCCCACCGTGGAAACCAATGACGTGGGCTCCCAAATGCTGGCCCAAGTTACAGGCGCTGCTCCACCATCACCTCCATCGGCACTTCCACAGGCTCTCTATCTCTTATTTGGATCCATCCTGTGTTTAAAAAAACCTACCTTTTTAGCCTGGCTTTTACTTAAGGTCATTTGACATTCACTGCTGAGTTTTTAGGTCCTGATCATTCCCTGTTTTAGTTTTCATCTATTACCTATGTACTTTATAGCTTTTATTTACTTATGTAATTTTTATTTACTATATTTCATTTATTTCATTGTTGCGGTTTTTTACTTTGTTATTTTGGTTCTGAAACTGTTAAATTGTGCTTGTTAAAGCACTTTGGGCTCAATCTCTGCATGAAAGGTGCTATATAAATAAATAAAGTTGAGCTGAGTTGAGTTGACAACCACGTGCAAGCTCCATATATCCCACTTTCAACTGTGAATACGCAATAAGTCATAATAAGACAGTTCTTCTTCTATGAACTTCTGTATTTATCATCATTAGGCAACATGACAGACATGTTCTGACAAATTTCAGTTCCACTGACTGGATGTATTACAACAATAATGAGCAGAAATGAATTAAACTTAGAAAGCAAGCTTTTCTTTTACTAAAAACAGCACTGAATAAAGTGTTGAGAATGATTCATTTCATTACTGCCTGAATAATCTAATCATCTTTTGTCACCTGACTTACTTGGATTACATGTATTAGATAAACAGTCGTAGTAAATAATAATAAATATAAATATGATTAATATATATAATAAATATGTGTGTACAATAAAACACAATAATAGTGAGTTATTACATGTAATGGTGTGTTTTTGTGTGTCCCCAAAGGGAAATTCTTGTTACAGCAACAGTTACATATTACAACATAAAACAAGCAAACAATATATTCCAAAGGCATGAGGTAGATAAGTATTAATGTGATGACAGTATTTAAATATTTAAATATTAACTAAATATTATTTATATTAAAAATATTTGAAAGGTTAAGGGAACGGAGAAGATGTAGTTCTATCCATGTAATATATATATATATATATATATATATGTAATATATATATATATATATATATATATATATATATATATATATATATATATATATATATATATATATATATATATATAAACTCTGTAGAGTGCAGCACAATTTTTTAGAATATGATTTTAATATTGACATGATTAATGGTTCCACTTAGTTTCTGCTACATAGTGTATATTTGGTCATTGGTCTATCTGAACAATCTATCTATCTGAGAAGTCAGTGTTGCAGTGACTGTCTTTGGCCGCCAGACGTCACTGTTTGACGTGTATGAAGGACATGAGAGCAGACAGACCGTCATTGTGAATAAGAGCTCTCACTGTTCTTTCTCCCAATGTATGCAGAAAAAACTGTACAAGGAGCAGCTGTATTAATATTTGCTTTCACGTCCTCCACGCAGCTTTCCCTTCAGTGACATCTTGACATGCAGGTAGGAGTGTAAAGCTAGGTGTGTCCTAAGTTGATATACCGGTAGTAGAACTATGGCCACATCATCAGCTCGCTCCTGTAAACATGAATTCAGCTTTTTGTCCTCCTTGTATGCAGCAGAAGTTAGGATATGAACGTGGACAGTAACTTCGCGCTCAGTGGATATTTGACTTAATGACAGATATCAAGGAGAAAAGACAGCAGCAGGCCACACTCTGCACCGTCTGTCACCGGGAGACTCCTGACGAACCATCCGGAGAGGAAACTGTTAGGACGGAACCAGGAAATGACCTCTGGCTCATCCAGTGACGTCACAGATTCCGCATTCATTCATAGTAGAGCTGCACGAGAGGGGCGCGCGCACTATCTTCAAGGATTTCCTCTATTTTTTTAACGGTCTCTGTGTGGACTACAACCTGTCGCTGATTCGTGCAACACTGCCACAGTGAACCGGATCACCGACATGTCGGGGGAAGCGAGTTCTCCGGTAGGTTTTCACCAAAGTGACCCGGTGCCATGGTCGGCTAGTGCTGGTGGATGGCAAGCGCCATATCCGTGTGCGCGGTGGTTGGTTAAAAGTGATGTCTGTTCCTCAGCTCCGCTTTCTATTGGACGGTTAAAAAAGAGGTCGGCCGAAGCAAAGATGACAGATAAGGAGTTGAAGAAGCATGAGCATGTTTAATGTTTCATACATATAGGCTAATAGAAACGGGTTGAGCAGATAGTCCACCCGCTGGGTTAACAAACTATGATAATATATTCTATGAGCCTTCTTTAAACATTGCGGAGGCAGTTATCCCGACGTCACCCCACGACGGAGCCAAAACTCCGTGTCCTTGTTCATCTGATAAACTTTCCCAGGCACTATGTTGAGCCAGTTGCAGCTCGAAACACAGCACAGCTCCTGACATGATAACAAGTGAACGTATATTAACGTTCGACCGAGTAACCGAGCGGAAGGTTTCTGTATTTTCGGTGTGTTTACAGCCTTTAGCTGTACTTACAGCTTGTACCGAGTGGACAGCCTTTCCTGCTCCCGCCCACCGACAACATGTGTTCCCGACAGTAAACTGTCATTTAACTGTAACGTTTGCTAAACAAACAGAAACAGTTTTTTTTATTAGATTTAAGCCTTGTTTGTTCAACTTTACACCAGCCAAATGAAACAGTACTAACTCCTGACAACTGTCAGTCTTTCTTACCATGTACTAAACTGACGTCTACCACAGCAACATTAAATTCATACATTTTTCAACGGAGCATCACATTGACCAATGCTAAAATATATAATAGAGAAATGTAATGCAATGCAATCACATATGTAATACTTACAGAACACGTGAAAATATGAATTATACGAGTTAAATGTGATATAAATGTAAAAAAAACAATTGAAACTCATTATTAGAAGATGTCGAAATATCAAATGATAATGGGAGAATTTGCTCAAGATGATGAAACTTTGTTTTCCCGACATAACGACATAATTCATTTGAGATTTAGAGAAATATATAGTAAGTATATTAAAAAATTGCAAGAAACATCAGTCAGTGTAGTCAGAGGAGCAGGAGAATGGTGCGACTGTAATTATTTTCTAATGAACTCAAATTAATTATGCTGTTATCTTGACAAAACATATCGTTATCTTGAAAAAATGATAATTTTATTGGATGACAACATTTGTTATTTTGGGTTATGACACAAACAACTTGAGCTCTTGAGAAAACAAATGAAAAGAACTTGTTATCACAAGAAAATGGAGGAAATAAAGTCCACTTAGGGCTTCCGTAGATTGTACTATTACTTTATAGTATAATATACTACAGTGTGATGTATTTTGTAACGAATGTGTTAATTTCTCATTATAAAGGGGGTTCATTGGTGGTGGTGTTATGATATATTTTATCATAGAAATTGACACTCTTTCCACAAAAACAGCGGTGCTTTAGATTCATTTTACGTGTGTAGTTCTGTCTTAGTCTGTGGTTCATTGTCATTTAGAAATTAAGAGTTTCAGAGGGGGAACGTTTGGAGCCACAGAGTGCTCCACGTATCAGAAACCCCGTGACCACACCTCGTACACAAGACCCTCCCTACCTTTTATAACGGACTCAATGAATTGGCACACTTATCTTTTGAAACCAGAGGTGTCTTGGGGTGGAGGTCCTGAAGGAGGAGTAGGAGGAGGAAGGAGGGAGTGCGGTGGTGTGGTAAAAAAGACCACTGTTCAGTGTCTCGAGGCTATATGACCTCAGCACAGCTCCTTACCAAGACACAATAGCCTCTACAGTGCAGACGCTCAGTGTGAACACACAGAATTATGGAGGAAGGACCTTACAAGTACATCAGGGTGAGGCGAGCGGGGATAGTCATGAAGGATATCACACCAGTAAGAGCGTCTTGAAGGGGTTTGGTGAGTTTAAACTCTTTTGGCTGACTTCTCTGATTTTGTCTTTGCAGGAGGGGAATGGAAAAGTTAGTCGGGTCATCCGAATTGGAACCCGCAAGAGCCAGGTACAGTACTCCAATAATTCAATGCTGAGTCACTGTTCAAATGTTTGTCGTTGCTCCAGGGTTCGGCTCTAATTTAAACGTGAAACCTTGCAGAGCTCCTGTGTGTCGGTTAAATCGGTGAATTATCTGATACTTCGCTCCTCCATGCTGCTTTCGATACAGTGTCTGGAGCTCTTCTCACAGAGATAACATACTTCAGGCTCAACAGTGTCTGTTTGAGATAACTGAGCATCGTACTGGTCCATCATCTGTGGATGAACAGATCAATACAGGTCAGCTAAAGTCCAGCGCTGCTGTGTTCTTCTTCTTTCCCAGTTGGCTCGTATCCAGACCGACAGTGTTGCGGCCAAGTTGAAAGAACTGTACCCAGATATCCACTTGGAAATAGGTGAGTACTGTGTCCTGTCCTGATCTACACACACGCGTGACATCACTCATTTTGCCTCATCAGACTTTGTCAGAGGGCTGAGTCGGCGTGAACAGACGTGCTTGATTGACTCTCCCTTGCATTAGATTCGTTGCACCTCCTCTTAGGGTCATTCTTATTGGCCCATGACAGGCAGTGACCTCGCATGACAGTGTAGCTCCAGCCCGACTTAAACTGTGTGCGTGTGTGTGAGCAGTCATTAAGTTACAGAGATGTGTGTCTTTAAGGACATGCCATTGGTGATTTTTATTGAATCTGTCTCTTTCAGTTGGCATGACGACGACCGGAGACAAAATCCTCGACACAGCTTTATCGAAGGTGAGATGTTCAATTAAAAAAGAAAAAAGAAAAACAAGGGCTGCAACTTGTTTTTTGTTATTTTTGTTAATCTGCTCATCATTTCTTGATTAATGGATTTTTTTTTTGGTCCTAAAATTGGTGAAAAGGGTTTTTTTCTTATAAAAAGACTTATTAGGAGATTAGATTAGATTAGATTAGATTAGATTAGATTAGACAACTAATCGTCTAATCATTGCAGCTCTTACATATTTAGACACATTCACCTGTATTAACATCTGCAAATAACTTTATTATTATTCCAATTATCCATGAGATCCTCCATGCTCTAGAGTCCAGTTCATACTGACTGTAGGATGATTGCATGATTTCTGAGGTGATGTTTGATGACAGAAAGTCACTGTCTCCGTCTCTGCCTTTGTTTTCTTTGTGCGAGCGCAGATCGGAGAGAAGAGTTTGTTCACCAAAGAGTTGGAGAATGCTCTGGAGAGGAACGAGTGAGTATCACGGTGTCATCTGCGGCTGACACCAGTCTGCCTTCACACCATTGTTTGACCAACACACACCAACCGCTCGGGTTTCACTCTTTCAAAGACTTCTGCAGCGCTGCTGTCGGTTCCAGACATTTTGTGCTGACGAGTAAAAAAACTTGATTGTCTGAGTTTTGAATCAAACCCACTCATCAGCCTCTTCATCACTCAGCACTGTGTGCGCCATGTTAAATCCATGCACACTTTGACTTCTTCCACAGCCTCAGATGTAGCAGGTGGCTCTTGTTCTGTAGCTGAATACACACACATACACACACACACACACCCATCACTGAATGACTGTATTATATACCATGAGGCACAATGAGTCATGTATGTACATATAACTGTTCCCGTGTGTCCCTCAGGGTCGACCTGGTAGTTCACTCACTGAAAGATCTTCCCACCACTCTGCCTCCAGGATTCACCATCGGGGCTGTGCTCAAGTGAGTGCACACACACGCACGCACGTGCACACACGCACACACACACACGCACGCACACACACGCACACACATGCAGCATATAACCAGTATGTCTGTATTTAAATGTATAATGCTGTGCATACAACATAAAGAGGCAACAGGTAACATTTAATTCCACCAATTCCATCACGATAAAAGAGTAGTGGGAGAAACTACTTGGCATGGTCCTGGTTCAGTCTTTAGATTCTCTTGGAATGTGGTTTTTACCTCTGTGACAAATACTTTTGGCAACTACTGCTAAAATATACTGGAATTTAGGTACTGATATGGATATTAGGGAGTAAAACATATCGATATTGATTCACCTGCCAATATTTTTCATACAATGCATACACTCTCAATGATTCCTCCAACACAAAGATATGCAGTGGAGGCAGGCTATTTGACAGTTTATTAATTAAATATTGTCCAAACTGACCTGAAACATGACTGGAAGTTTAAGAATTAGAAATAACTCTATATAAAAAAACAAACAAATAGAACATAATTAATAGATCTAAATGATGCCAAGTATCACACAACATATATGCCAATACCGATATATCTGTCACACTGCCGATTCTATTGGCTCGGATCAGCTGTTAGGCTAAACACTGTGACAGAGTTGTTCTTTTTAAAGGTACACTGTTGTGTGTTTGACCACTGGAGGCACTATGGAGCAACAAAAAAAACATAGCAATGCATCAGCAAACGGCGGTGAACAAAAGGACAAGGAGTAAGCCAACATGAGTGTAGGAAGTGAATTCAGTGAAATATTCCACGAGGTTTACTGCTTTGTTGGAAAGCACAGTGTGTTTGTGTTTGACCCTGAGCACATCGTGAATCACCAGGTCTTTGGAGCTGAGAGTGGGGCTGTGTGGAGATCACCTCTTGCTTGGAAACGGTTCCTCTTGTTCTTACAAAGTCAAAGTGTGGTTGTCATTGGACCAGCTGTACTCGCTCACTGTCCTCTCCTTCCTGTCGCTTTCAGGAGAGAGAGCCCCCATGATGCAGTGGTCCTCCACCCGAAAAACGTGGGCAAAACTCTTGACACTCTGCCAGAAAACAGGTACGGTCAAATAGATCAGCCGGCTTTGTGAGTTTTTCTACTCGTATTAAAAGTATGCATAACCTCATAGTGTGTGTGTGTGTGTGTGTGTAGTGTGATCGGCACTAGTTCACTGCGGCGTGCTGCTCAGCTGAAGAAGAGATTCCCCCACCTGGATTTCAAAGACATTGTATCCTTTTCAGAATATGAACCTGACACTTTGCATTTGACTGCACGGCCAACAATCTATTACATTTTCAGATTTAAGAAGTCTTTTGCTCCTCCGGGGAGGCAGAGACGGCCACAATAAGTCAATGAGTGTTTTTCCTCAGCTGTCGTCTCCAGCGCGGAAACCTGAACACGCGTCTGAAGAAGCTGGACGAGAAGGACGACTTTGCTGCCATCATCCTGGCTGCTGCCGGACTCAAGAGGATGAGCTGGGAGAACCGGATCAGCCAGGTACAGTTCACGGTCCATGTGACGTCTCTCGAGTGACATTTCTCATCTAACAGTCTCTAAACTGTCTCATTCTTTTCCGCTGATAGATCCTGGAGCCTGAAGACTGCATGTACGCTGTTGGACAGGTGAGAGCGGCGGCATGGAAACTCTGACTAACACAGAGAACGGAAGGCTGAGTGATAACTGATCGTACCACGTTACATCTGTATGTGTGTTTTTAAAGTTCTCCGTGTGTGTGTGTGTGTGTTTTTCAGGGGGCTCTGGCAGTGGAGGTTCGGGCACGAGATGCAGACATCCTGGAGATGGTGTCTGTCCTCCATCACCCTGACACCGTGCTGCGCTGCATAGCTGAGAGAGCCTTCCTCAGACAGCTGGTACACTACACTACACACACACACACACACTCAGTGACATTCTTGTCACTCACATCATATGAAAATGTAAATCTGTTCATTTGTAGGAGGGGGGCTGCAGTGTTCCAGTAGCTGTTCACACCGAGGTGAAGGACTCCCAGGTAAGCATGCTGGGGAGAACCGTACACACGCCCCACCCCCTTAGTTACTGTTACCATGCCTGTCAAGCTTTCTGTTCTTACAGTTTCACAACATCAGTTTTGTCCCCTGAAACAACAACTGCCACTGCTGATAGCTGTCTGGCTAATTAAATCTCCCCCAATCTCGCTAATTAAAGCTCCACGAGATCTCCATCTGACTCCCGAATGTTCCCAGATTTCCCAGAATGTTCCCGGCTGGTGGTAATGGCTTTGGATCTTTGGAAGGAGGAAAGAGACAGTCAGTCCTCAGTTTGTGTCTAAAGAGCACCATGGATGGCTCTAAATTCCCGACCCATCTTTTTTTTTTTTTTTTGTCGTTTGTCATCGACACTAGAAATGTGACTATAGCCAGTCACTCACTGACACTATCATCATTCATACAAATTATATCCGGATACAAAAAAAGCTTCAATAGCCGGCTGTGCACAGGGTCGTCGCTATGGACACAACATGCTGCTTCGTCAGGACACATTGTAAACTGGCAGGTTTAAATCAGAAGTCACTCCACCAGGCCACTCTGTGCTATGTGTATACCTGGCTTCATGTCGTCCAGCCCGTTGAGAGTCTGTAAATGAAGCTGACTTAAACAGAGGATGAAGATTCATCTTTTGTTTGTTTGTTTTTCCAGCTCTACCTGACCGGGGCAGTGTACAGCCTGGATGGATCAGACAGTCTGAAGGACACCATGCAGACAAGCATCGCTACTGCTGCGGCTGACAAGGTAACAGAACGGTGTATTGGTCACATTAAAGACTGAAGAAACAAAGTATTTGTTTTATATGTCGGCTCTTGTACTCAAACTTTAAACTGCTAATGTGCGACAGATCCTAGAGGAGGTGGACGAGCAGGTTCAGCGAGTGGGTGTCACAGCCGGCAAGATCTCAGGTGAAGCCCAGGACGGTGCTGAGCGGCTGGGGGTCGACCTGGCCAAGTTACTGCTGAGCAAAGGAGCCAAGGAGATCCTGACGGTGGCCAGGCAGCTCAACGACGCCAGATAATCCAGCTCCGGCTGAGGTGGTGGGGGTGGATGGGCTCTGGAGGTGACTGAGTGTAGCAGTCAGTCACAGCCTTGTGTCAAGTTCAAAACTTGAATTCCTTTTTTATGTTCCATAGTTTCATGTTCAGCTCAGCTCAAACACATAACTTGTCGAGGATTTCAGACATACTTAGACCAAAGTTGTGTGATACAACGCTGCTAAACTGTTCAGGGTCACTGCAGTCTGTGGCACTCTTGGTCTTGTTCTTACACACGGTACCTCGTGGATCCATCTCCTGAGCCCGACTGGGATGATCAATGAGAAACACAAAATGGCCTTTCAACATTGTCACAACACTTACAGTACCATCACCATGGTTTAACCCTTGTTTTGTTGTTTTTAAAGCACATCAATATCAGGCTCGGCATGTTTAATAAAATGCCACACAGATTAATTCATGCATTCACAAATATTTTCCCCATAACCAAAGATGCTTCATCGCTGTCCCCCACGAGCAGGAAAAAAAGAGTTAACCTGAAGTTCCTCTCTTAGATCGTAGCTGCGTTCTCGTTTGGAAGATCTGACTTTTGATGGTACCAAAGAGTTTCCGAGTTTCTATTTTCTGGCTTTAACGCTGGTGACGCTGCAGTGAAACGAGACTCAAGAGTCAACACCGACTTCGTTTCTACTTCATGTTCACAAATACTCGATCATCCTTGATGTTTTATCATGCCAGCCTTCTGAGAAATAAAAGTACCTTCATTCAGCTCATGTTGGGCGCACCTTATTCAGACTTAAGAGTGTGGAGCTAGCTACCTCCTTCACAGAGCGTGTGTTTAATATACACGATGATAATCTGGAGCGAGTGATGCTACATTTGTACAGCTTTGTACTGAACCCTCGACATGACAATCCCTGAATCTGTTTCCAGTTTCCTGCTCTGGTTTTAAATTTACAGCATCATTTCATCCTGTTTAAGCTTCTTTGATGTTGTCCCACTACAGCACCACGTTAATGAACTGTGACTTTTAAATACGGTGTAACTGCTTTGTGGGTGCACAGTGGTATAATCCACTGTTTAAAGAGTAAAAGTCACAGCAGCGAACCAACTGAACTGAATTACCGTTGTGTTAGAGATGTGAAGTAGCCAAATAGACTTTATTTAACTGAAAATATCACTCCTTTATTGTTTCTTTGTTACCAGTTTTACAGCTACAGTCATTATGGACATGCAGATGTGTGTTATGATTCTACTCAAGTTCTACTGAAGTACCACTACATTCAGCACAAATGAACTGTAGCTCTGAATTATGACTTCTGTATCTCATAATTATAAACACAGTGTTCTTAGAATTACGACAAAAACATCTTGTCGTCAAGGATTGTGGTTTTACCGATTACCATTATGACTTGTGTATATTGTCATGTTTACATTGTTATTGTAGTCACACTGTCTGTAATTCATGATTATGAAATCTGGATTTCATATTTTCTTTTTTTAGTTATGGACTAGTTTGTTTGTAGTTTTGAGACATGGAGGTTGTGATGCGCAAAGTCATAAATCAGAGATACAGGAGGCATAATTGCAAGACTACATAATTTGGTAAATGCAATGCATATCTGTATAGGTCATCCATACTATCTATTCAGAATTTTACTTTGCAAATTATTTGTATATATTAAAATAATAAAAATATTTGTATTTGCTGTAATGATGGTAAATGCTGTATTTCACATATCAAAATGGAGGCGTTTCCAAAAGCAATAGTTCTTAATGACATGCCTCATGAAATCAACATGTGTGTCTTTCTATAGCTTCTATCAGTCATCTCATTAAATGTAACTGCCTTACATATTCACATAAATCAGTGCCTGTTTTTTTCTTTGATAATTCACAGTTGATCCTCATTCTGTATCAGTATGCCCACTGTATAGTTAGTGTGACGCCATATTTAATTTTTTTTTTTTTATTGTATATTATACTTAATTTAAACCTCCTGAGAGTATGTGAGGTAACATTAGCCATATTTGTTTGCAGCTTTAATTTCTGTACATGTAACGTAGACTGTTTGTTTGTAGATTCTTTTCACACTTCTCACTGTTTCATTCTTCTGTTAATGACAAAATATTGACAGGGTGTCCTCGAGTGTCTTTGCTTTGAGACTCGTGTGAACATGTCACATTAAACCACTGATGTCAAGAATAAATGTCAATAAAGTGTTAGACCTGTTCAGCTTCTTTGTAGTCATGTTGTAATTAATCGTATATTAGTGGATTACACGTATACACCAATATACAGTATGTGTTTATACAACAGTTAATTCTTAAGTAGTAATTTGATTGGAGTCCTCACATTAAGATGAACACATTTCTACACACAGAACAACTGTCTACTGGATACTGCTGAAAGAAAATGTTAGTAATCAATACACAACCATTAATCAAACCAATAACTAACAGCAGCCAATGTTAGATAACCTTATCATACCATAGCTGTTACTTAGTGTTTCTGTAGTGGTAGTAACAACAGTAAAATAAATAAATAGTAAATGGAATATAATATGCATAACTATGTTTTCATGTGTGTACATTACAAGATAAACAATGCCATATGTAGACAGTCTTCTTGTCAATTCATTCAATTCAAGTAAAAGAAAGAACGACCCTGAAGGCTTCAGTAAGAGCTTGAATACATGATATTTTTCACCCATGATCTCATGCTGATGCTTGAAAGTGCCTGCCTATCTCAGGATGGAAAAAAAGATACATCCTCTGCAGGCTATGAATATATGTACACAATCAACCAACACTGCTATTGTTCAAACCTAAATTACTATATTGCTTGATCAAAATGACAAAATGGTGCCAGAGCTGCTTAGTTTTTAAGCAGATTTATTAAGCTGGCTCAAAGTCCTGTTTTCACTGAAAGTTTGTGAGCAGTATGCTTCATCTTAACTCCCAACACTAACAACTTGTCGCCCTCAGATTCCCTTATCCAGTCAAACTGCAGCCTTCCATATTGAGTTTTCCCACAGGGATTCGAAGTGATGAAGCTGTGTCTGGAAGGCAATGGGATCACACGGTGGAAATGAAAAGAGTCCAACTCTAGCGTGTCTTTCGTCTGAATATTTTGTACCACCCTCAGATGTGAGGTGATGGTTGCTGCAAATTGACCAGATGTGACTGGATGCTCTGTAGCAGCCAACCTTGCTTCTTGTGCAGAACTGAAACTATGGAGAGCAGTAAGTGAGAACAGATCCTTCCTCCACTCAGACATGGACCTGTGGCTTCTTTGGTCTTTGATGGGAAGGATAGTTTGGGCAGATTGTGAAGGGTAATCGGAACAGAGTGGGTGGCTGGGGCATTCAGGACCGATATTTCTAAGAGACTGAGTTTGAATAGTGGATGGTGTTGGCCTAAATTCAGACCCTTTCATACTGACCCTCCCATTAGTCTGAACAGACAGGTGTCTGTCCTTAGAAGCAGGAGGGCCCTGAGCAGTGGTTGACAGTTTTCCAAGGCGTGAACTTGCTTTGATCTTCTTAAAGAGGTCCAAGACTTTTCGGTCAAGGGGCAACTGTTCTTGGTATCTAATGTTGCTATATTTGGTTGAAGACAGAAGGTACCTTTTATCTGTGATTGGTTGGGGTTTCTCTGGGCTTGGAGGGGGAGCCTTCAGGAGATGAGAAGTCAAGTTTGTGGGCTCTGTAGGTGGTATGTACGAAGTTGTCCTGAGGTCTGTGAGTATGAAAAAAAAGGAACACCAAGAATGTCAAATCTCAAGAATGGTGATTTGAGTACTGTAAGAAGCAATGGGCCAAACTACAGGTAACAACATTTTAATTTTCTTATCCTAAACCTAATGTCTAAGTTGGGAACATTAGAGGTCATGAGGCTCCATTTTGGTACAACATACAGCTGAAGCTGGTAGGAACAAGTATGTGGTCATAAATCCAAGCACAGTACTGGATAAATAAAAAATGTTCCGATAACTCTAACTCGAGATGAAAAGTCAGAGGATCATTGTAGTGGTTACAAGTCATCCTGGAACATGAACGTCCGTATCACATTTCATGCCAATCCTAATGTTTGTGTTCAAGGTAAAGTCAGCCAAAGTTATTGCAAGTAATCCTCTGTGGACCATGCATGTCTTATCAAGATTTCATGGCAATCTATCCAATATTTGAGATATTTCAGTGGTGGACTAACCAACCAACATCACCATACCAAGAGCCACGCTACTAAATGACTAAATATGTCACCAAATCCTGTGGCTGGACATAAGCAGACAAAAACATATTTATCTGTATTTGAGGTGGTATTAGGTACTCAGTATGAATTCTTGTGAACGGTACTACAGCAGGTCTGGACTGCTTGTGCATTTAGTTCATATCTAAGACAAAACTGTTGAAATAGTTTTCCTACTCACCAGTTGTTTTCTTATGATTGGTTCTTGCATGCTTTGATATATATGGGTATGCTTTGGGTATGGGTATGCTTCGATCAATATATATGGGATACTATATGTATGTATGTATGTGTGTATGTGTGTATGTATGTATGTATGTATGTATGTATGTATGTATGTATGTGTATGTATGCGTATGTATTGCATATGTATATAATCTTGATGACAGTAACCTTGCTTTGGGATGACAGTATTGGCAGATACCACAGGTCTTTCCACTGGAGGACCACTGGAGTGGTAGGACTGCTTTTCAAGGACACTTGTATCCATCTTGTCCTCCTTCTTTTCCTTGCAAAATGACAGAAAGATATATAAAAATAAGATATATATAAATATATGTTTTTACTCATACAGGCTAAAATTAGAATCTCAAATACCATATCAACACCATCTGCTTGTACCTTTATAAATGAAGTGAATGGTGTCTGTTTATTGGTCACAGACACATACTTTTGTGGAGGTGTAATAGTTTCAGGAAGCTTCACATCGTCCCTCAGCTCTCTCAGTGGATGATGTTCATTTTCATGAATGGCAATCGGTCTAGAAAAAATGTTTAGAGTAATTTTGCAGTTTATTGTGGGGAATAATTGCAAACATTATTCAGTTTTAGCACTTACATGAAGTTCACAGTCTTGCTTGAACTGAATGTGGTACTGACTCCGTCTTCTGGTTTCATCTGGTTCTGCAGAGTATTCTCATCGTGGTTGTCGAAGGTCTGCTTAACAAGGACACTTCTATCCATCTTGTCTTGTTTCTTTTCTTTCTTCTCATCCTCCCTTGCCTTTACCCCCACCTCAGTTTTTTCCACCTTTTGTTTCTTATACTTTTGTTCACCTCGCTTTTCTGTCTCTTCCTTTTCTTCCTCTTCATCATCATCTATGAACCAGACGATTCTTGAGCTCATATCCTCATCCTCATCACTTGCTCTACCTTCATCCATATGAAGAGTTGAGAAGCTAGAAAAGTTGTCATTACAAGAGTCCATCTTGGCAAATCCCTTTCCCTTCCGCTTCCAGCTTCGGATCACAGAGTTTGGGATGTATCCATCTGGCGCTATGGGCCATCTTGGAGGCTCTGTGTTTGTGACAGTTTGTGACATGATGTGATGTTCAGCCCTCCTCATCAGCTTAGCCTACAGATGATGAAGAAGAAAGAGTTTGGTGTTTAGAAAATACACCTAGAGTATCAACTTTCTTACTGAGAGTTGTTAGGTACCAGTGACTATTTCTTTACAATGTTTAAAGTGTTCTTTTTACACTTTTAGAAGTAGAGGACAAAAAACTGAATTAGCTTAGCTTAGCATTAAGATTGGAAACAGCTAGCCTGGTTCTGTTGTTTGTTCTGTACACAAACTGAAGATGCATCTGACTTATATTAATGGGGAGAATTTTATTCATCAATGGTCAGTTCAGTCAGTGGACAGAAAGTGCACTAGTCCAAGATGTCTTATGCTGAGAGGTTTGTTGAAGACAGAGGATTCATCAACTTGTCATACCATGACAACTGTGAAGAAGCTGTCCTCTCTGGCTCATCTATATCTGAAATTGTATTATACATCAGGACAGTGACACTAGTCAACAAACAAGGAAATATTTTTACCCTTAGTTTTAACATTTTTATCGGATTCTGTAGAGGCTTATTATTATGCTTAGATTATGTACCTATCTGTTGTGTCTAATTAGTGAGCCAGCCCTGTACTCTGACCTTGGTTACCATAGTAATGATCAGAATTGTGCCTGTTTTCCTAAATAGAATCATGCAGCTGCTCTGTATGTCAAGAAGTCAGTGTCCCCATAACAATCTAATATTTGACACTGTCCTCACAATGACCCCAAGACAAGAATATGTGTAACCTTCATATGTGCCATGCTAAAATAGAATATCCCCTTACATACAGTATATCTGTTTCAGACAGAACCAGGCTAGCTTTTTACACCTTTGTGCTAAGAATGAGCTAAGCTAAGCCGGTTGCTGGCTCCATCTTCATATTAGGAAAGAAAATCTCCAACGGATTATTTCTAACTCACCTTGGCAAGTGCCTCCTGCAGGTTGTTGTTACCTGCTGTAAGCCGAGCCTCTCAGGAGAGGCATCCCTCAGGTCTCTGCTCCATTTTCATTTTAAATTCAAACATTTCAGTTTGAATGTTAGCAACCAATTAAAAAAATGGAAGTCACAAGAAGGGCCACCATTCCAAAGACATAGTAGAGATTTATATGGAGAGTACACAAATAAAACAGGAAAAGGAAATCAAGAAGAAAAAGAAATAAATGTCAAATGTAATTAATGAAATATGAGCTTTGAAAATCAAATTCAGATTAGTTTGTGTGTATATTTTTGCTAAATATTGACAAATTTCCATTTTGTCTGTATGAATACACATTTTTAATTGATTCATTGGACTGTTTTGATAGTTATCAGTGTAATACTAAAATGTTCAGTCTGAAAATAAATGAGTTATAGGTTGATCTGTGTTGTTACTAAAGGAGCCTTAAGGGTGAACAGCTTATACCCAGATGCATGGACCATAGGATCCAGTTTCCACTTTCTTCTTCTAACTGGATGATAATAATTTTGTGTGATTATCAGTATTGTCTGGTGTATGGTCTGAGCTGCTGAACAAAAAAAAGTTTCAGGTTTTTCTGTGAAATATGCTCAATCGGTCATTGATCACAGCTCAGTACTGTGTATCAATACAGTGAAGCTTCCTTTAATTATAACAGAACTTTAATCAATACCTCACTGAATAGATAAGATAAGAGTGTCCATACATTGTTGGTTCATGTCTAAATGCAGCTTTAAAAGTCCAGTGTGTAGGATTTAGTGGCACCTAGTGGTGAAGTTCCAGATTGCAAAAGTCCATATCTAGATCAGTGTTTGGTTTGTCTGTTCTGAGCTCTAAAAAAAATTCAACATGGCATTCTCTGTGGACAAGGACCTGCTCTCATACTGGACCTTTAAAGCGTCCTCCTCACTCCAAAGAATACACCACAGGTGGCCAAATTATTTATTTATTGGACTAAATTCACCATGAGAGTTTTAAACCTGTCTTACCTCATGACATATTTGGTCTGGAACTGTAGAGTCACAAAATGGCGGCCAATAAAATGGGAAGTAGCTTGTATTTCATGTGTGACTTGTTGCTTCTACTGGCAAAGTGTCAAAAATCTGCTCGAGGATTCTTTTAGACCCGGAACAAACACCAGGTCTAACCCAGTGATGGATTTTGCTGCAGCCACACTTTTCATTGTGACGGCTGGTGAACTTTTGGTGGTATGATGTGACTCGAATGTTGTTAAAGGTTATGTAGAACTGAGAAGGACTGAGGCTCTGATGAGAACCGTTTTATGATAAGCTCTTCACAAGCTATATGTGTGATGTGCGTTGCCTGAGCAAACTGTTTACAGGTGATGCAGCTCACAGTCTTCTTGTGCAGCTAAGAGTGAGCCAGTCAGTTCATCAGGAGACACCACTTTAATTCCAAGAGGCACTCAACAACAACACAATCAATGAACACTTTTCAAAGCTGCATATACGTACTGTATGTCTTCAATGCAGTCGACACCTGAGATACAGAGCAGAAATTCTTGCATGCTGTTAAAAGTGATGCTCCTTTTTTTTTCTTTAAATATTTTCGCTTGTAACATTTGAAAGAAAAGTTTATAAATAAATTAAAAAATGCAACTGGAAGACTTTTCTCAAAATATGATTATTTACAGCTACTCTGAACCCTTGAACAACATTTAACAAACGCACATTAAAATGTGCTGGAGCAGAATCAAGAAGCTACTGTATGATTGTCAGTAGTGCAGGTTGTGCTGTTATAGTTTAGACAAACACTACATGAATGGAAGAAGACACTGCTGTTACTGGATGTGCTACATGTGGCGGCAAAGTAGTAGAAATGATGTGGGCAGCATCAGGAAAAGTCCCTGATGAAGACTCGAAGCCAGCGCTGATATGTTTCCCCTCATTTGGCAGAGGAGGCCAAGTAGGACAAAAGATGGCCGCCTTCTTCAAAAACAATCACTCCCATGTGTTTTGATCGTGCTCAGGAGCCCTGTGGTTCAAGCTGACCACAGCTCATGTGGACTTATTCACATGTATGATGAAATGCTCCCGGGATCTGTGCAGGAGAGCGGTACACTCATTAAACGTCCTCAACAGTCTCATTCAATTTTGTGAAATTAGCACATTGTTATACACGCTTAATGTGAGATATGTTGGAATTCAGCTGAGTCATGCTAATGTTAGCATGTTAACACGCAAGGTTTTTATGTTTTTTTTGATGATAACACGCTAAATCACATCTAGTCACACACTCACAGTAAGACTGTCTCTGAAACAAGCGGCAACCTCCGTGCCTCTGAAGTGCAGCGCCAAAACCTGCAGTTCCTCAAACATCCACTTGAGGCTGGCTCCAGAAGTGAGTCAGTCTCCATAAGTCCCCATGTTCAAATGTCCAACTTCACAGCAGAAATAAACATGTTTACAGTCTGGTACAAAAAACAGTTTTGGTCTCTATAGTTAATTTCCCCGTTCATGACAACTGTACTGAGGGTGAATTTATATACAATTCACCTGTTCAAATGATATTAAGGCTTAAAGCTATGCAGAATTAACAGCATGGCTGCTTTGACTGACAGGTGGGTGCTGTTACAGGTGAGCAACCGGGCGTCATTCAGCCCACCTCAGCTCGTCTTTGCCCATTTATGGATTAGCCATGAGCTGATGGAAGCAGGACTAACAAGATGGCGGCCAGAGTCAACACACTGAGCTACGCAGGCATCTGTAGGGGACTTCACAGACACTGTGATGTGTCCATGTTTTATAGAATCCATGGTCTAAAATGACTATTTACTATCTAGTGTACTTTCTAGTGTGTGAACCACTCACATCGGAATGAAAACACAAACATAAACAGAATGTTTTGCCAACAATTCATAATGTAATATGTTAGGTGTGAAACTACATTTGTGGGTCAGTACAGCTGTCAGTGATAATGCTGAAGTGTCAGAAAGCTCACTATAGCGAATGAGCTGGACACAGCTCATGTTTAACATTAGTTTAACGTTAGTTGATGTTAGATTTAGGCCTTTAAACCAAGTTTTTCTGAGTTTAGGGTTATCCAGCTTATCTTTAGGGAAATAAAACTTTTTGTCTTTGTGCAAACAAACTTTACTGAGAGAGTTAAAAATAAAACCTGAGTCATCTGAGCTGAAAATAAAGGTAGCTTAACTTTCTATGGCATTACTTCAGCTGTAGTCGTGCTAGTGAGAATGATTTTCCATTCACAGGGCACGCTGTTATAAATCGTGCTAATTTCACAACATTTTGTGAGACTGGGATGACAGAAATTCAGTGAGAGCTCTCCCACACAGCGCAGCTAACACCCATACTGCCCATTAAAATAATAACACAAGGACATTTGAGAGTGGACATTTGTTGAAACCGGCGTCAGAGGGATGCAGTCAGTTCAACAACCATTCACCGGCTGGAACTCTGCTCCTCATCTTCAGGCAGGAAGCTTCTTCACCCATCACTGTTAAACCAGCAGCTGTGTGAAGAGGCTGAAGGGGACAAAGTTCCAGTATTTTGGGGTGGGGGTGGGGGTGGGGGGGGCACTGGTGTGGTGACTTGTTACTGGTCTGTGGAAGTACAGTATGATCAGGTTGGGCAGATGTTGAGACTGGACAGATGTCATTCTTGCAGAAGCGTCTCTCTCCAGTCAAAGCTGTGGTTTGGTCCGTGTGTGAGGGGGAGGATGGGAGGGTCCACTAACTGCCACACCCCCGTGTCTCCCTGCTCCTCACAGGAGCAGAAGCCCAGGTAGGGGATCTGAGGACCGAGCAGAGGAAGAGTTAGTTCTTTTAAAGAAAAGACATGCTTTCTGGATGAAGAACTACAGGCTGACCTCCTGCAGTAATCACGTTTTTCCTCATGACAGTTTGGTTGTTTTCTTTATTAAACCACACTATATCTAGTTACACCGTTCACAAAAAGTTAGGGCTATCTGGCTTTCGGTCGTATACCCACCGCTTTTGTTTCAATAAACTGAGATGACGAAATGATCTTGCATGCTTCTAGTTAAATGCCCTACTTCCATGATATAATATCACTGTAGCATCAACCTTTTTCCATGTTACATGAATTTTACCCAAAAGTTGAATATCCCTTACTTTTTGAGAGCAGTGTATATGTAATGCAATTAAAATTGTCATAAGGAAATATATTAAAGCTTCATCATACTGTTTTTTAATTGAAAGTAAAATACTGCACTGAAATATTGTCATCATCATTTCTAGAGAGAATTATTTTTGTTTGACTTTTTCTGCAACATTTATTTTTGTCACATTTTCAAGTATACTGCCAGGACGAAGGATGATGACTAACTCTGAGACCAAAGACCAAAATCACTATCAAACACAGATGGAAACTTCTCGTGTTCACCTCAACCACACTTGTTGCTGGCTTGTTGTTTTATATGTAATTATTTTAGAGTTTTCACCCCATTTTGACATGAAGAAATGAAAATAGAGTTGGATGCAGAACGTCTGGAAGTACAACAGGAAACTTTTTCTTTCTTTAGGTAGAATTTGGCATTTTGGCTGGAACATGAACGGACCGGCCCGTAATTCAAGACACTTTGTTCTCTGTGTTTTTGTTTCTCGTGGAAAATTCATGTCATGATGAAAAACAATTTATTCAGTTATTATTAAAGACAAAACGCTGAATAATCCATTTAAATATGACTCAGTGAACACACTTATCTCTACTCTTATCTCCTCCAGGCGTCTGGTCGTGTGTGTGTGTCTGTTGGCAGCTAACACCACTGTGACCCACCGACCAACCATATTTTTTGACAACATTTATGACGGTGTCCTGAAGGACCTGTCATGGTTTTGATGAGTCACAGGTTTTGGAAACGTTTATTGAGTGCTCTGCTTTATACGTCCACTGACTGCAGTCTCCTCAGGTCGGGGCCACAAGTGACCAACAAATGCTTCAGTTTGGAATCGTTTCTGCTGGAGTTCACGTTAGTGTCAGCCGATTCTTTTTGTCTCTTTCAAACTCACATCTTTCATCACTGGAGTTTTGAGCTTTGTCTCCATGTAGGCTGTCTACTCTGGTGACGCCTCGATAATGTAACATGCATATTGTTGTCCCTTCATTCCACTAGTCTCATGCATACATACTGGACTCAGAGTTAAATGTTCTTTGTTCTTTCACACATCCAAGTTTGTAACTGCTTGTAGTTGGGCTGCTTAAATATGAACAGTATTGCGGCAGTGACTTTATGGCACGCATGAAAACATTTAAAATGACTGAAGAAGTGTGCAGTCATTAAGAAAACACTCTCACACATAAAGAAATCACCTGGATGGATTCATCTAACAGAGCCCAGTAGAGGTGTAGTGAAACGTGAAAACAGGTGGATGATTCGTTCAGATGCAGACAGAGCTGGCAGTGATCTGCACTCTGCTGAGCGGCGATGAGGGCGATCAGTTAGTCTCTCTAACTCTCCCACTTTGATCTGTGTTCATTTAGATGTTTCGGATCTGCCTTAGAAATGTTCTGAAAAGAAAACTGTGTTTTGTTTGGGGAGCGAGCGTGCAGACAAACGCCGACCTGAGGAACAAACCCGACTTCCCACTAATGAGCGACCCAACAAAGAGCTTGTTCTGTAAAGAGGAAGTTTAGTCTGGAAAGACTCCACAAACACCACAAACATGATGTCACTGCTTATGAGTCCCAAGTCGCCTCCACGTTTACCAGCTCAGGTCAGACTGGACACCCTGCGTGTCTGTGCTAATGTAACTTTATTCATTCAGACTGATGGAGCAGACAGCGCGGCTAAAGATTCTCTAAAAGCAGCTTGTACTCTTCAGGTGGATAAAAACAAAAAAAGTACATACGGCGGATGTGAAGAAGAGTGGGATGTACCAAAGAAACATCACATGGATTAGATAAAAAACGCAGATATGCCGTGAACAGACCTTTCGGACTACTTGGATGAAGTCCTTGGCGCTCTGTGGGCCGCGGCCCTGCAGCTGGCGTGTGCAGGCCTCTAAGGAAGACGCGTGGGCTACAATCAGCACGTTGTTTCCTGTGGAGGGAGTGGAAACCACATCAGCGCTAGTGGACAAACAATAAAGTAAAAGTTCACCTACGCAGACGCTCTGCTGTGTGCTGGGTCTCTCTCTCTCTCTCTCTCTCTCACCAGTGTTTTTGCAGTCTGACAGGATGTCTTTGGTCACTTGGTAGCTCCGGCTCATGTAGGTCTCGTAGGGTTCAGACACAGTGAGCTTGTTGACTGGAATCAGAGGTCTGCGTGGAGACAGAGTGGCAGCACATATGAGAAGATGTTCCATGTTCTGTTCTGTGGTCTGATGTTGTCGATTTTTAGTGAAAAAGATAAAAGTCAACAGCGGCCGCCATCACTCTGTCTGCGCATACTTCAGCACAGCAGAGCTTTAACGGAGGAGACACAGTCTGAAACATACACACACATTTAAGCAGAAGTTATAACATAAACAGTCAATGATGAACTTGAAATCATCAAGTTGGCTTACTTTAAACGATGTTAGATCACCGTGGCAACCTGTATTTACTGCACAGCTAACCTCAGATCACTGACCAATCTTATTACTAAGTCCTCATTTTCCTGACTTTCACAATAAAGTTACAGGAAATGAGGAGCAATAGAGACATTTTTTATTTATTTTATTTAGTAAATTATAAACCAATATATCTCATCATTTATTTTATGCTTGTTTTGCTATTTGGTTCTGTGTAAAGGTGTACCTGTGTGTGTGTGTGTCCAGCCATAACTCCTACTACAGAAGCCAGGTCAAGACAGATTATCATGTACCCTTGCAGTGTGTATCTTTCTATTATTTTTGACTCCAGCAGACTGTGCATTCTTCAGCGATTCATTCTTCACTGTTCTCTAGTAAATCCTCTCATCTGGTAACCTCGCTTCACCTGCTATTGTGGTGGCTAGACATACTAATACTGTATCTGTATTTTGGGTCCAAACAAATATCATGAAAATGGAACAGTGGTTCAGTTGTTCAGGTTCCATGAAGCCGGGCAGCTCACAGACCCAGATCGCTACGTTTTGTGAACGCTGCACTCCTTTCAGCAAACACTACGTTAAATATGAACTTTACATACAGACAGTTTCAGATATGCTGAGCCAAAGGCGCAAAATAACATATCAAGAACAGGTGATGACAAACACACATCACCTGTACGTTGTGTCCACACTGAAGTGGGCTGCAGCCAGGTCAGTGGGAGGTATCCATGCAGGCAGCGCGTTCCCAGAAACCCACTTGGTCCATTCAAAAAGCCCTGGTTCCACTCTGACCTTCAGCTTACCGTCCTGCTGCAGACCTGGTGACACAAACACGACTCGTCTTAAAACATGGACCCTGTGTGTGTCAGTACAGACTTTGTTCTCTTCTTACCTCTCAGGATGTTCTGTGCAGTCTGAACGCATCGTAAGGAGGGAGAGCAGTACACAAAGTCTATCACTGTGTTACTCTCTAACAGGGCCTCACCTGGAAAACACACACGTTTCATACAATCAAAATGCAACACCAGCACCAGGTGTAGCACAGCTTCAGGTCCATGCTGGTGACGTACCAATTAGTCGAGCCTGTGTGGATCCGAACACAGTGATGGGAGCGTCCATGTCGTAGTCTCTCTTGTCTCCCCACAGTGGCAAACTGGAGGGCATGTTCAGGTTGGAACGGACATATCTGCCTGCAGGACAACAGAAACACACACATTCGTGGTTTCTTCTTTCTTCTTTTTTCAGTCAATTCTGTTTTCTGCCTCGACCTCGACTTCTCACCTTTACTGTCGGAGCAGAGGGAGAGCCAGTGTTTGCCAAACACCACGTCCATCCTCTCGCCGTGCCGACACACGAAAAGCGTCCTCTTCGGCTGCCGAGAGTGACTCCTGCTGATCCGCAGGACCTGCTGGAAATAGAATAAATCACAAGGCTTCGTGAGAATGTGTGCGTGCACGTGAGAGATGGACATGTGTGTGCACGTGAACATAGAGGTACCTGCATTGGATGGCAAATGAGACTGAGGGTTGGTGGGTCTCCAGGGCTCGTGTTATCAGGGCGTCGGCTGTCCAGCAGCCCATCAAACATCCCTCTCTCCTTACTGGTCCTGTCACTGGGCCCACAGCTGAAGAATGAATGGGAGCTGTGGTGGACATGGAGAACAGATGGAAGATGATTAATATCAATATATACGTGGTGCAGTACGATGGCGTCTAGTGGAGCTGCTGTTAATGTAATTAACAACAACAAGGATTAGTTCTGAACTAAATGTTTTTTTTTTACATTTCAAGCTCTTCTTGAGGTTTTTAAACAAAGCTTTGAATGTCCTCTGTTAGAAATCTTGGCATAACATTCGATGACAGGCTGAAATTTGACCACCAGATTGGTTCGGTCGTGAAAAACAGCTTTTATCACTTGAGGATTTTAGCAAAAGTTAAAGGATACTTGCCACATAGAGACCTGGAGACTGTAATCCATGCCTTCATTAATTCATGATTAGATTACTGCAACTCACTCTACTCTGGCCTGGACCGCTCACTCTTGAAACGCCTGCAGTTGGTACAAAATACTGCTGCCCGTCTCCTTACTGGCACACGCAAGCGTGACCACATATCCCCTGTCTTGGCGTCCCTACACTGGCTCCCAGTTGCCTTTAGAATAGATTTTAAAATTTTACTGTTTGTTTTTAAAGCTCTTAACGGCCTAGCCCCACAGTATCTGGTCGAGCTTCTTAATATCCACAACCCAGCCAGAACACTGAGATCCTCCAGCAAGTTGCTATTGGTCGCCCCTAAAACCAAACTAAAGACTAAAGGTGATCGAGCCTTTGTGGCGGCGGCCCCTAGGCTCTGGAATAACTTGCCCTGGCACATCCGGTCTGCTGAATCCGTTGAGGTTTTTAAATCTTGCCTAAAAACACATTTCTTCTCTCTGGCTTTTAATCAAGTCTGAGGATCTTGCCTCTTGTTTGACTTTTCAATTTTGCTTTGTATGTATTGTATTGTATGTATTTTATTAACTTGTACAGCACTTTGGTCAACCTCGGTTGTGTTAAAAGTGCTTTATAAATAAAGTTTGAGTTGAGTTGAGTTGAGTCTGTTATAATATTTTATGATGTCCTCACTTTCTTTAATGAATATACACAAATCACATAAATACATGACAGCAGCAGGCACATCTAATAAGAGCATGAAACATGATGATCACACGCTTAACTTATAACAACCAGAGCTCAAATGACCGCAGACCGGTGCTGATTTTCGAGGGGAAAATACACTGACTGCAGATCTGGTGAATGATATGGTGAATCCTACTTGGTGAGGGGTGGGTGGGTTTTATGGCTTTACTGGATAGGAAAGGGGACAACAGGCAGCAAAGGGCTGCTGGAACTGAACCCAGGCCTACGCTCTACCAGGTGAGCTAGCAAGGCCCGATATAGTGAATTTTTGAGCTTTTCTATTAGGATTTCATACCTACAAGCTGATGCATGGTGCTCAAAAGGCTTTCTTAACCAAGTAACTTTATAATAGAGTTCTTTGAAGAGACATTGTTGCTGAGAGCTGCATCTTCTCTCACTCTCTGCTGCTTGGCTCAGTTTATTCTACTGGATTATGTATCGGAAAAATCTGGTCTCATATCGGCACATATATGCCAGATATTGTCTGTAAAAAAGTAATTTACTCTAATAGTGTTAGATATTCTCTTATTGTGGTTATATAAATGTCATTTATAGACTGCTGCCTCTGTTAGTGTGAAACCAACAAATATGGACTGATAAAAACATGCTGTGAATTTCGGAATTTTTTCAATAAAGTTTGACTCTTTTTTTTTTTAATGTTTGGATCATACAAGTAGAGCATAATCCTATGCGACAATTCTACAAAGAGTATGGTAATATTAGTCTAGCCTCATCTTTGCCAGCAGATGTGCACAGAGGTTACAGAGGCTGGCAGAATGAACTGACGTTGACAAGGTTTGAATGACACTTCAAACATTTCCGTTCAGCTCTAATAATGATGAATATCTGGAATTTGTTTTCTGTTCAATGCGTCTGGAGGAACTTTCCGTCCTTGCATGTGAGGCCGTGTTTAAAAGAAGAGAAAAAGAAATAAGAGAGAGTGCTCCTCTCACCCGTGGAAGACCCAGGTGTCCGACTCATCGGCCAGGCTGACGTAGTTCTCAGGCAGCAGGCCAGACAGCCCAGAGGCCAGCGAGGTCCCGTACACCCAGCCCTCACTGGTGCTGCTCTGATCCACCGGAGACATGAAGACAAAATCACCAGGAACCAGCTCCAGCTCGTCCTCGTTCTGAGGCATGTAAGGGTACATCACCCGCAGGGTCTGCACGAAGCACGACAAGAGTTTAGAACAAATAATCACGTGTCAATATGTCTCTATAAACCACATTAATCATACCTCGTGGTTTGCAAATCGAATGTCCCGGGAGAACAGGACCGCCAGCCAATCACAGCCGAGCTTGACTTCGATGCCCTTGGCCAGTTTCTCCAGTGATGGGAGGTGATTGGTGGGGAAGTTGTAGGCCAGAGTTACATGGAGCTGCTTCTTATGGGGCTCCACATGGACTTCTGGAGTTTGACATAGTGCAGAGTGTCAGCAGAGCATCAGAGAGGAGAAATTCTCCACATCAGATTTTGTTGACTCGCTCTAATCTGTCTCTCGACCGTGAAGCAGAAAAGTGACAGAGCGTTAGCACTGACGCCACTGCTCTAATCTGATTTGGCACTTAGCTGTCTGAACTATGGGTTGGCTGTCAGCCTCATTTATCGCCTGCGCTTAAAAAGAGTCACACATAACAAATTGAGTGAGTGCTCGAATAACCCAACATGATGGGCACCCTGGCTAATCATTTACCGCCGCTGCTGGAACAGAAAGCTGGTCACCTCACGTTACACAGCGATTATTATGAAGCGTCGGCCGTGGTTCCTACCTGCCTTCCTGGCGGCTTCTGTTGCGAAGTCGGCCGCGAACTGCTTGAGGATGTCGGCCACCTGCTCCTCCACGAAAAGGCCGATGAAGTTGGAGGATGTATAGAGCTCTAGAGGCAGCGGGCTGGGAAATCGACCCCGCCACTGCTGGACGGTGGCCAGGAGGGCCTCGCCTAGAGCTTCTGCTTTGTGGTCTGCACACTGTTTGTAAGGAGGAAGGGAGATGCAGTCAAATTGTTTGTCTTTCTGCTCAAGTAACAGATCTTTGTCATTCAGATGCAGTGACAGGACATTTATAGAAAATACCACAATGCTTTGGGTGATGTTTGGAGGAGGAAGTAGGAGGATGTAGTGACACCGCTGAGAAAAGCAGTGAGTGTGAAGCCGTAGCCCATCGTGACTTGCCCACTCTCCTCACAGTCAGTATTTCTATCATCATTTTCTATGATTAATAATTAGATAGAGACAGAAAGTGTCCACATAAAATAACACGGTTCCCTGTGGAGTTTCTGACCACCAGTAACCAAGTAATGTCTCAACCTGCTCAGTATGAAAAGTGTCCTGAGATAACTTCTGTTATAATGTGGTGCCATATAAATAAAATTCATGCTTCCTTTGATTGACATTTGGTGGCAGTAACGTACAAATGAGTGCAGCAATGTGTCATCAAAGGCAAAGAAGAAATCCACTAACTAGTAAACATTTGGCATGAATAGAAGAGATTATGCCATCACATTTACATAATGAAACGCAGGTCTGACAGGCTTCAAGCACAACGGTCAAGAATCATGCAACCAGCTAAGCGCGACCTTTAACCTGCATCGGTTAAAATCCCGAAGCTCACCATGAAGAACTGGCAGAGGGTGATGTGGGGGAAGATGTTGTGGGCTTTGTTTTTGCCGCAGGTGACCCGACTCTGTTGCCAGAAGTGGGAGAGCTGGTTCTGTAGAGGCCCGCTGGGTCGCAGGTAGAGGACAAACTCCCTGGGCAGGGGGTCGTCCAGGAACGGGTCATCGACGTGGGAAAACAGCCTGAGGAGAGACAGAATTGCTCTGAGGACAGACTTAAGTAATGCTCAGATTGGGGTTGTAAATTAGATGCATTTATTTCAATTAATTATTTGGAGACACAACGTGGAAACAACTTGTTTGTACAGCAGAGGGCAGTATAAGACACATTTCCTCCTCTCACTTGTGTACATGTGAATGTTCTGTATACACATTTGTTGTTTGTAGTCTAAACCTAACTTACCAGTCACATGCTGCTTGCACACTCCGACCTCCTGTTGATACCAGAGCCTTCAGTCTGCAAGAGAGAGCAACAAAATGATGTCCTCAGCAGTGCTGACAATGTTCACCTTCAGGTTACTGATCTGTAATCTGACTGAATGAGTCTGTCAGCTCTGTGTGAATGAGCCGAGCGGCACATTGATTCTGTTACAGCAGTTTGTATCCTCAGCACTTTTCTGGCAGCAGATGGTAAAGAAGGACTTTCTGTTCTGCATCCACAACACCTACTGTAGGTGGAAACTCTGACTTTGTAAACAGATAGAAATGCAAGTGAGGGCTCAAAAGGCAAAAGGAAATAATGTGGAAAAAGTTGTTGACTGAACAGAACTGCCACTGGAGTCGGGTACAAACAAAACCTGGGGAAAAAAACCCTGCTGAATTATTCAGCGTTTTCCTGGTTCGACTGGATGAATATCTAAAGAGAAATTCAGCATCTGTCAAGTCACACAGAAAAACACATTATGATGTCAAACGGAAATGTATTTTCTCTCTCACCAGTGAGAGGACATTGCATTTGGCAGGTGCAAGTACATTTCCTGTGAGAGTTAAATTTACTGATAACGCTTTTAAAAAGCTTAAACCTCTCACTGTGATACTTCTAAACTTTCACTCTAATAAACTGATTTATTCAGACTCACTACATTATTTTACTTCAGGCACTGATCGATAGAGAAATCCATTTGTAAGAAGTCATTTTATGGCTGCACTCGTTCATTTTAACCACAGCGGCTGAAATATCATCACATTGTAAAGGTGAACAAAATGATTACATAAACGATAGTAGATCTTATTATGTTCATCTGATTAATTAAGTCCAATATTCTTTAACTCTCTTTAACTCTGTTTCAGTCCTCACAGACTCATGGAGGGACATCTTTAGCTGCTAAATGCTATGCTATGTTAACCAGCTAGCCATGAACTTCTGTTATCTGTTGCTGTAGCGTACAGTGGGTTTATCCAAGCTTCTTCTCTCTGAAATTAGTTGTGGGAAACATGCTGATAATGCAACTTTAGTCCAATGAATGCAATTGTTGAACAATTTCCGTCAACAAGTTGCGCATATTTTTTATCAGTTGTACTCTAGATGCTAGCTTAGATTAGCCAACATTAGCTTTCAGCAGCAGAAAACAAGCAGGAAACACACAGGTGTAATTATATTTGATAAAATGTAATCAATAATTAACATTACCCCTTTACATGTACATACCAACATTTGTGAAGCTACTGAATAATGTTACTGAATGGACATTTTAATAATTAATACACATGGAGGTATTTTTGTGTCACATAATGACATTCTAACATGGCTGTGTTCACGCTGTGTTTGACTGGCTGTATTTTTTTGTGCCATGGCATTTAATAGGATGATGTCATTGTATATGGAGGACAGAAAATGTATAATGTATGTACAAATAAGTAAGTATGGGTATAAATAAATACACCCTGAAATAAATAATTAAATACATAAATGAATGAAAAATAAAGACATTTCGGTAATAAAAAATGCAATTTCTGTATATTTACATGTATTTATTTATTTATTTATTTATTTATGTATTTCTATTTCTAATGTAGATGCTTCTGTCTTGTTTGTAGCACAGGATCCCTCAACTGACCAATCCTGCTTCAGGCTGCTTTAGAACCACCCTTTAATTAGCGTACAGGCATATAAATAAATGAATTCATATACGTCAATACATATGACATTTTTTGACTGTACTGACAAACGTTTGTGCTTCAACATGTATCTGGTACTATTGTCAGAACAGATGTGATTGCACGTTTACAGATACACAACCTTTCCTCGATCAAAACTTTTAAATATATCTTTCTGTCCCACTAGTTATAAAACTAATTCAGTTTTGTTTTCCAATAAAAACCCATTTTGACGTAACTACGCTTTCATTAATACAGAATACTTTTATCATTGTTTCCACTCCCACCTTTTGATCTCAAAGTGCAGTGAGTAACAGTAACTGAGACCAAGTGTGGCTGACTAACAAAGTGTGGGGGCTGAACAATATGGATTATAAGTCAGGGGGAGTGTCAATTCCTTGTAAGCGCCAGTGTGGAAGATACTTCTCATGTGTGGGAAGACATTCACATTTTCACTTTGTAAAGACCATCACTGACCATCACTGAGGCCTCAGCTGTCAAAGAGTCTTTCACACATTTGAGGTGTTATTTCTTCAGCAAAGAGCCTCACAACTGTGTGTCAAACTCTCCAAAGACAACGTGATATAACGTAGCACTGTTTCACTTTTACATATCACAGTCTATACCCTCATATACTCCATGTCCATGTTAAAAAGTCCAACTTCACAGCAGAAATAAACATGTTTACAGCCTGGTACAAAAAACTGTTTTGGTCTCTGTAGTTAATTTCCTGAGGGTGAATTTTTTATATAATAATATATAATATAATACATTACATACAATATAATTAATAGTGTGGCTGCTTTAGATAGATAGCCAAGATGGCCAAGATGGCAGCAGCTAGAACTGCTTATTCTGAGCATCAAAATCTACAGAGATGTCTCTACCATTCTCGCTGTCCATTCTTTTTGGTTGCAACAGATGTGCCCAGCCGGGTTCTGCTCAAGGAGTCTGCCTCTTAAAGGAAGTTTTTCCTTGACACTGTCGTCAAGTGCTTGCTCATGGTGGGAATTGTTGGTCTCTGAACATAATATTATAAAGAGTATGATCTAGACCTGCTCTCTATGTAAAATGTCATGTGATAACTTATCTATTATGATTTGGTGCTACATAAATTGAATTGAATTGAATTGAATATTACAACAGCTCATGTTGTAATAAGCCAATTTCCTCAGTGGATCGGTAAAGTCTGCCTTGTCTTTTCTGCTCTTAACTGTGTGTTCGCTATCTGAATAACTGTCAGTCTGTCACATAGACAAATGCAGTGTTTTTCACATAAAAGAGTGTGAATGCTGAACTAGCATTTTCCTTCAAAGAACTTTGAATGAAGCTGTTTAAGTCCTGATTACATCAAACAAACGAGTTTCTGTGCAAGGCATTAACAGGGATTAAAGAACGGCTTTAAACAAAGAATAGTGATTAATCCGTTTACTGTCCTTACCTCAGCAAACACCTGAGGGCTCGGCTGATAAGCAGGAGATGGAACGGCAGATCGGATTATTCATATTAGAGCCACACAATCTAATTAGCTGCCACTCAGAAGATAAGAGCTTGTACATGCTAATGTGGTTTTCATCTCTGGGGAGCAAGATGCTTCCTCAGCACGGCATGAGATGTTGTTCCTGTGGGATGGGATGGGTGGAGGGGAGGTGCTACACGGAGGTGTGTGTATGTGCGCGTGCATTAAAGGCTGCATGCTGACAGTGTATGAGATTATTACAGGTCTTTGAAGGTGGCTCCTAAAATGCTTGGATTGAAAATACATCTTATATTGTGACTGTTGAAGCTCAAGCATACAGTGTTTTCACCATCAGGGAGAAAAACTGATGCATACTGTCATAACAATATGAGTTTTGCTATTTACTATTACTATTTTGCCATTTACAGGCCACAGAAAATGATCATCCAGCAAACTTTCTCTGGGTCTCACTCAGCTATCTAGCTCACTAAAAATATAAGAACTCCCTCTAAAAACTCACTTTATGTTTGTTGCGCAGCACCAAACAGCAGACTGACAAAGTTAGCTTAGCATTTAGCAGCTAACAGGACAGATTTCTGTCTTAGGAGTAGGTGGACCTAAAAGAGGATATTAGTTAATGAGTTAAATTCATCAGGTGGACAGAAAGAAATGAATGCTAATGGTTCTCTCCTGGATGTGGAGGCAACTTTTTGCTTCATCCTAATGCTAATGTACACACACACACGCACACATGGACTATTAGACATGCAAATGTTCTCCACATTTGCATGTGGTGGAGTGATAGGCGCCCTCATAGCAGCACCCTGGGAGCCGTTAGGGTTTTGTACCTTGCTCAAGGGCACCTCAGCAACGCCCAGGAGGTGAACTGGCACCTCTCCAGCTACCATTCCATGCTCCATACTGTGATATGTGCTAGACCTGAACTGGCCACCCTCCAGTTCCCTAAGCCAAATCTGTATAACAGGGCTTGTTTTGGAATTCTTCTAGTGCCAACCGCCCACAACAACAACAACAACAACAACAGCATCAAAATCAACAACAATAACAATATGAAAAACAACAATGATAACAACAACAACAACGATAACATCAACATCAACAACATACTGGAAAATCCAGTATATTCTTGTGATACATATCAAAATGAATATTTTTGTGCTAATAAAATGATGATTTAAAATTGTATAATCATAATATATACACATATTTCTTGTGTTAGATTAAAAAAAATCAATAAACTTGGTGATATATAGTTTAAATCTTATGTGTGTTCTTAGTGCTGTGGCAACTCTTTGTTCACACACAGATTGAGCCTTTAACACTACTGCTGTTATATCAGCAGCCGATGATACAGTAGGCAGGATGAAATGGGGTTGTGAATATGATCATATGGCATCAGCAGAAGGCACCATACTGGTATTGGGAGGTCAAAGCATAACTGGTGTGTACAGACAAACACACAAATCATGTGTACTGAGAAAAAAAAAAAAAAAGCACACCCACACTCCACACTGAATGCATCTCCACCACAGTGAGCTCAGTAAGCTGCAGTTGTGACCACAGCAGAGACATCAGAGACAGCTTTACTGTGTGCGAGCGGGCTGATTGGGGTTTTATGAAGCTGCTGTGTCCCACAGGTGTAGACCTACATACCAATGCATATGTGTGTGTGTGTGTGTGTTTGTGTGTGTGAGAGACAATCAGGATGGAGGTAAAGCGAGCCGTGAACCACTTCAACACACACCCACCCACACACACAAACACACACACACACACACCAACAAACAGTAAATCAAGCCAGAGAGAGGGGAAAGCTTTGACACACACTAACACCTGGGTAACATTTAGCGTTAATGACTGAAACACAGGCGGCTTTCATAACGATGAGAAATAATTGGAAAGGAGAAGTGCGTCCTGAAACGCGCATGTCATTCAGTTTGTCACCATGTTAGTCAGCGTCACTTACTGCAAATACTAAACTGTCATTTTACTTTAAGAAACATGAGATACAGACACATATAGTCATGTACACGGGTTAAAGGTGACAGGATGTTCCTGAATCGCAGTAACATATCATATTATGTAAACCTGCATGAATGTATCACTAAACAAGCGTCAGTGAATTTGACGTGGGTATTAGTCAGTCATCGCTGTAAGCTGATGATATTTTTCCTGCTTCCTAGTTTGTCCAGACAACTCATCAGAAAAAGGAAGTGTACAGATGAATCAGTGGCTTTTAAGCAACGTGGTGTAACTTTTCTGCCATAAAATAACTAATAACTATTTTAAAATCATTTTGATGTCACTTTTAATGAAGTGAATGGTGTCTCTGTCATTTGTATGTCTGTTGTCAAACCAAGGGTCTAAGGACAGAGGGTGTCATCCCCTGTACAGATTGTAAAGCCCTCTGAGGCAAAATGTGTTTTGTGACTTTGGGCTATACAAATAAAATTTGATTTGATTTGATTTTGATTTGTTTCTGTGTAACTTTGTTCTCTGGGTACAATCACCTGCAAGAATTATGTAACGCTTTGCAGCACTAAGTTACACACAACCAACTATTTGACTGATTCTGGTAAAACTGGATCATATTTTATAGAGAAAAGGTTTTCCCTCTGATGTCCTCTGGCTGCTTCACCTACACTCTCTGTAATTTATAATTTCCTGATGGACAGTGAAGTAAACTGCTGCTGCCCAGTTTGTTAGCCGGGTTGCCATGATAGTGAGCTCAGAGCGCCATGGGAGTGTTAATGTTTGTACCACAGGTGATTTGGACAATAGGGAAGAAGAGGATGTTAGCAGGCATTTTCTGGGGAATGCTGATGGGGATGGGACATAGTGCCAGAACTGGAGCTAGGCAAGCGGGCAATGTAACCAGGCTCAGCAGCCTCTATGGACATAATGACAGAGGAGAAGAGAACGAAGAGGTTATAGATGAAGGAAGCTAAGAAGAGAAAAGGGCGAGAGGAAGCAGGAAGCTGCCGGAGAAGAGTAAATCTGGGACTGACTTTTAGTGGTTGGCGAGAGCTTGGTGAAATAAAAGGCTGAAAGACAAATGCCGCGCTGGGCTGACTGCTGTTGGACCAGTCGATCATAAGTAATGTAATCAGAACAAATACAGCTGTTTACATTTATAGATTACCAGTTAATCAACAGAAAACCGAGTTTTTACTGGAACCACTTAGCTTTAGCCTCGGTCCCTTAGCATATGAAAAGACATGATCCCCTACTGGGTAAATTTACTGATATATTTTGATACATAGATATATGATATCATATATTCATGATTTCACTATATAGCAATTGAACTTGAAGTTTTACAGAGCTCTCATTCAAAACAGGTTGGCTGAAAACAGTCAGGTTCAACTCAGCAAACTCATGCAGCTAACATTAGCTATAACTATTTCTTAGCTAGTTAGCTCTAGATGATGAAATCTGTTTGCAACAGATCAAAATCGGTTGTTGGTCATTGGTCAAAATTCTAAGTGCTAAATCTGCCACCATTATTATTCCAAACATGCACGTGTGCTTGATAGAATGGAAAGCTTGACAGGAGGAACAACAGTAACTAAGGGTGGTGGGGTTAGTGAAGGGTCAGCAGTGACTCAGCTTTTAGGCAGCTGTAACATTTGATGAAGTACATTTGGAAGCCTGGTTGGATTGGATGAGCTCTTAGTTTTAAAGATGAAAAGATGGAGACAGCAATGAGCAACTGCATGGACAAATAATTACGTGCTGTTTCCAGAAAATTCTTCAAATATATTTTCATAATGACGCAAGGTATGACCAGTCCCTCACCACCCACACACGCTGTTAAATCACACCATGTGGAAAGATAATTCTTGCAGCTCTCAAGAGTAAAAACGTGCTGACACCTGTCAGCCTGAAAATGGAACTAAAAGGTCATCGTAACCAAATTTTTCAGAAAATGTCATCCAGGAGCAGAGTGTACGCCATTTATCTTTGCACAACAGGCTGTGTTTATGAGAAAAAATGTGTACAATCACCCAGGAAGTCTCAGAAAAACCTACATCAACAAGACTTCTCGGGTGTCAAATATGTGAAAAACACTTGGAGGACTTTCAGGACTTCTGAAATGAAGTGAACAAATGAGTCACAACTGGATATTTGTGGCTGGCACGGCCCCTGTTATGTCTGGTGAAAAGCAAACAGTGCATTCCATGGTTAGACCCTCGCATCTGGTAGCAACGGTGTCTCGGGTTTGCAGATGCTTCGCTGCATCAAGACCTGTATAACTTTAATTCACCTTGCGATTCTGCCTGAGAATCACACCGGGCATCGGGTTCACAGGCTAAAGCTGCGTCACATTCATCCAAAACAATCAGAAATCCTCCATCGGAATGGCTTAAGAAGAAGAAATTTACAGTTTCTGGAACAACAAAGTCCAAAAAAATCCAGAGCTTGTACAAGCAACTCCTGCTCGGGAGCAAACAAATGTCACTGAGCTGAAGTGGATTTATATGGAGGACTGAGCCAAAATTCCTCAACAACCCTGTGTGAGACTGAGCGAGTACCACTGTTAGTGTTGCACTTACTGCTGCTAAATGTGGTGTAACCAACGAGACATTATGACACAGGGACGTGTGGTGTTGCATAACCAGCCTCAATAAGCCTCGTCTAAGGATCAGTGGTGCAATGCATGTCTATTGCAAGTTGTAGTTCTTCACTCTAGGTGCCTTTTTTTTTTGCTTTAAATGAGCTTCAAAGCTTTGATGACCACAAAGAAGAGCAGTTGTTAGCAACTATGAACTATGGGTGATTCGTGTAATGGATTTTGGTAATACAGTTAGAGGATTCATGAGAGGGAAAAAAAAAGGTCCAAATCAACATAAGAGAACAAGATACCCTGAGTTTTACTCCTTGGTATGATGAAGGGTTCCTTCTTTTGTTCCACAATAGATGATTTTTTTGTATAAGTGAATGACCTTTGCTCTGCAAGTTTATGGTTCCCTGTGCAATAATTTCACTTCCAGTTGAGTGTTTGTAGGGTATTCTTTACATATAAGACTACAACTGCAAACAGGTTCTACCTAAATTTAACATGGATCTTTTCTCTCTTTCTACCTGTTTCTGAATCACAACTTTAAAATAACCACAAGAGAAAAAAAACTGACAAAACATATCTATTTGGATTCCCCATGTCAACCCACGTTGCCTTTTTTCTGCTGTTGCCTCTCAGGGTTTCCATAGCTGTGGGTTGTTGTTTCATAAGGCGAGCCCTACACTGAGTCAAACATGTCAATTAGAGGCTCAGAAGGGGACTCGGGGAGGATCCCTTGTAAACACAGCGAGGAGCCTTTTTAGAGAGAAAACTAATTTCAGTTTGAATCATGAAAGAAATCTAATGTAGTCTGTTCAGAGAGCCGGTGGCAGCAGCAGCAGCAGCAGCCTGGCCCTGAGGTCTGCTGATGAAAGCAGGGAGTGATCAGTTAGGTCTGGTGGGAGCAGAGCTGCCTCACCAAAAGCCTCAAAGGGCAGCTACTCACCACTCCCTCTCAGTCCTCAGGATGACGCTTTCAGGCCTCGAACACTCCACCACTGCCTGGGCTCTTAATGCTACAGAGCGCGAGTCGGCATGCTTCAAGCAGTCACAGTCGGAGCATAAAATCAAGCTGTCAACAGAAATATCCTCAGAAGCATCACTTCTTTATCTGATTTATCCTGAATTGTACAGAAACCGGCTCTCGGAAAAGCACTGACATATTTTCAATATGACTGAAAAATCACCAGTTCGGCAGAGTAGTAAGCATCTTCTCGTGCTAGTTTTGATTGCCACATTTTGAGTTTGTCAGAGGGCTGCTGGTCAAATCCTGTTTCCCAAAGATAACTCTACTTTTACTCTGGAGCAGCAAATTATGGAGCAGAAAATGACAGACTGACTGTAGTGATTTACATTATATTGTGACATACGTGAAGTCTCTAAAGTTTCTTGGCAATAAAAAAATCAGGTTTCAGCAGTGTGGGCTAATACAGACACCGAAACCGTCACGCTCACAGGAAGTGGGCCTACTATTACAAATCCTGTCTTCATGGGGAAACAGCAACCTCCAAGCTAGTAGTGATGTTTCGTTTGTGAACAATTCGTTCAATATGAACTAATCTTTTATATGACTCGGGAGTAATGAGTTGTCTCAGTGAGTGATTCGTTCATTTTCATGCAGTACCTTCCCTCACCACATGGCAGCTCAGTCAGCAGGACAGGAAACAGAAATGATCAGTTCATTCAGATCAGTCCTCGTTCATTTGTCATGTGACAGCCAGGCCGCTCCGGCTGTGTGATGAGCAGTAAGCACAACAGTTCATTCATAGGCCTACGGATCGTTCATATGGATCGTTTTATTGTTCATTTGTCACGTGACAGCTGTAGCTCAGCTACAAGGAAATGAATGATTACATGATACACGATATACATTATTGACTCATGAAATCATAATTAATTAGTGGTCTTCAGTTCTTGTATGTGTATAGTGTTATTGGGTGTATAATGTAAAATGTGTTTGTAAATAAATACTTTTGTATTTTCTGTCATCATGTTAATTTTGTGTTATACTCTGCCATAAAATAATAAATATAATGCTAATAATTATGACAACAAATGCAACAATAATAATAATATTGTCCACTGTCTTTTCTCCAACACCCACAAGAGGGCTACAGCGCCACCCGGTATAAAAATGAATGAAATGACTCAAAAAAAAGATTTGTTGAATTTACTGTCCGAGAGTAAACGGTCGAACTTCCCAACACTACAAGCTAGAAGCCTGCATGCTAAATTGCAAGTTACCTTAACATTGTGGCTAATGTAACAAATGTAAAGATGCTAGCAGCTGTTGCGTTTGTAGGGATTAAGCCCTTTAATGCAGTGCCCTGACACGAAAAATAACTATAAATAAATAAGTGAATAAATAAGTGTATTTTTTAGAGCATGTAAAGCCTGCCAGAATCATCATGCTAATCTGCTATAGAGCCACTTTTATCTATATGTGTTTAGTACACCAATGACAGGATTAGCCTAGTTTAGCTCAAGGAATAAAAGTAGCACTAACCGCTAGCCTCAAAATGACCTGCCTTCGTACTCCCGCAGGACACAAAACATATTTTTTTAATGTTTTATTCATTGAGTTAGCTCTGAATCATATTTTCTGTGCCTTTGATTTTATGTTATATTAGTCTTTCTCCCCACTACACAAATTCATTTCGTGTGGATATATCACATATACTGAGTTATTTATATTTTTACATATTTATGTCTATGTGCAGTTCTTAGAATGTAACAAGAGCTTTAAGGTAGGTACTATCTGGTACTATTTGTAGGAGTTTAAGACTTGTTTCTGACTGACTTTCACTTAACAAGAGCACACCGTGTTGTGCGCAGAGTCCTTGTGAAACTCAATGTAAATCCTCCCGCGCTGATACAGTTAGCTACAGTCCTGCTTGTACATTGTTACAGGAGAGTCAAACTGCATCTCATCCATTGTCTGATAGGTGGATGATACAGACAGGCCATTAGTTAGTCAATTAAATGATGAATCAATGAGCAGAAAATGAATTGGCAACAATTCTGATAATCAGATTTAGAGGTTTGACCTCCAGTTTTCTGTCTTCCTGTCTTCTATGAGAACACACTGAACATCTTTGGCTTTTGTGCTATTAGTCTGACACTTTAATGTGTCACCATGGAACAGTGGTGGGCATTTTTGTAGAGCAAATGTTAAATGTACAGAATAATCGGTGGATGAACTGATGAATGAAAATGATCCCCAGTATTAAGAGGCCAACACTGGCCCTGTGTGTTTGTCAAGTTGTGATGGTTACCACTCCCTGCATCCCCATGATAAAAACCAATGCTCCACAGCTGTTTCACTGCCTGACAGTCCCAACAAGAACTCCGAGGCTGTCCACCTGCAAGCAGATGGAGCAGTGTGGGCTGAGAGAGACTGAATAAAAGGTCTTTGTAGAGAAATGTCCCTTGATGATGATTTGTGCTTGTCAGTAATGAAAATGGAGAACAAACTGTTGAGAAGCTGCACTGGTTTCCTTCACAATGAAGTGGTTTCCCCTCGAGGCGGCTGTACTAAGCAATCAAACACAACATGCAAACATCACGTCTGTTAAGCAACAGTTTGTAAGACGTGTACTGTGACATGCTCTAAACATCTTGTCACTTCATTAACACATACAGAGTCAATCTGTCATCTTAAAGGCATTTTATTGTGAGAAAACCGCTTGCTTGCTCTCGCCCACGGAGATGTGAAAGCAAGTTTTCCAACCGTAGAGAGTCCTCTCTGTTAACTGCTCGACTCACAGAGACAGGAAGAGAAACAGACAAGGCAGCGAGCTACACGCCCACGCAAAAAACACTGCTCAGACCTATAGCAGCGCATAATGTTTAAAACTGACGACATTACAACACAAGAGATGACCATAATAAACAAAAGAGAGAGAAAGAAGCGCTTTACACTGAAAGGAAGCCAAAGGAAGTGAGGACAGAGGTGCTCTGGTTCAGCATGTTTATGGGAAAAAAAAGAGTTTTCTCTAAATATTACCAGTATAAAATCTACATGTGGTCAACAACAGTCCCCGACTTTTGCAACAACACATAATTATACATAATACAAGTTCCCTGTGTGGCCTACAAATAGTGAGTGCCTCGCCTGTAACAGAGCAGTACTGTGTATGAAACACACACCTCATACTGCTGACCTCTACAGAAAACAATGCAAAGCAGTATTTATTAACAGTGAGTAATTCGGCTAATTAGATGCAAAATGCTAATTTGGGACGATAGTCGGACCACTTGATGTTATCTTGGTATTATTCTGTGTTAATCATAGCGCGTTAGTGCTGATTTAGATAAAGGGGAAACTTCTGGAAACGATAACGAATATTCACAAGAAAGCGTTGACACACAGTGGGCCGAAGTCACTTCCTGTTTCTTCCTGTATATGGTGCAGTGTATACATTTATCTATCGTTTAGTTCTGCAGAAAATGGGCGGCATAACCGTGACGTCACCCACAGGTTTCTGAAGAGCCATTGTAAAGCTCTGCTTCCGCCGTCTATTGGCGCTGGCACTGATGGTGGACCTGAGGTGGGCTGAATGAAGCATGGTTGCTCAAACAAGGCACTGTGACAGCACCCACCTGTCAATCAAAGTGAGCATACTGTTAATTTTGCATATCCTTAAGCCTTAATATAATTTGTGAGTTGTATAAAAAATCACCCCAAACTGTTTTTTGTACCAGGCTGTAAACATGTTTATTTCTGCTGTGAAGTTGGACATTTTAACATGGGGACTTATGGAGACTGACTCACTTCTGGAGCCAGCCTCAAGTGGACGTTTGAGGAACTGCAGTTTTGGCACTTTCACTTAGACTTCATTTCATAGACAGCCACAGAGCTTGCTCCTTGGAAATTTTACATGATAAATGAGCGACTTTATTTATCATATTTCATATTTACTTCTTTTTGCTTGTTTAAAAACATAGCTGTTTCTCATTTGTACATAGTTTCTAAATCACAATCTATCTATTTGAACAGTATACATGTTTAATCCACTACTATATTAAATATTATTTCCATTGATTGTTCAAGCAGACATCCTGCATCTGATATGTAGTGGGTATCATGGAGTACAATGACTCACTGTTCAAAGAGAGAGGACACCCCCTCCAATCAACACAAAATAACCTGGGCTTACCTTTACTTACATTTTGTGCGCACATCTTTACTCATCTATTTTCCACAGAACTCAGTCACAACCCCCGATATGAATGTTCCAAATTCACCTTTAGAAACAAGGTGTGAAGAACACATCATAAAGGAATGAATCTAAGCACTGTGTTGTGGTGATCCCTATGGGAAACAACACAAAACATAAAGTGTGCAGATCTTTAAAGGTCTCAATAAAAAGCCTGATCACATCACAGGTTTTACAAACTAACACATCAGATGACTAAAATATTCCAGTACCACCCTGGAAAAAAATAGTGTGTAATTGACCACAGAATTACAATCTCATATATATATATATATTCACCCATTAGAAAATACAACTGCCATTTCCACATCCTGCTCTGCACACGTTTCCATCATCTGTCCTGACTGACAGTACCAATAAAGCCACTGTGTGTATGTGTGCAGCACTCTACATGCAGAGCAGAGATGAGGCTGCTGTGTGGACCGTACAAAGCAGCAGCTTGATGGGGTGAAATTAAATTCTTGCTCAGGGCCTTGCTCAGGCTTGAACCAGCTGTCTGTCTCCTGCTTCATACGGCAGCTGTGAGTGGTTCACTTCCACAGGAGCGTATTAAAGTTTAAATGAAAGCGATATTAGAGGGTCAGTATGGAAGGCTGCGCGAGCTCTGTTGAGGTCCACATGCCAACTTTATTTTCTCTTGGAGCCCTTTAAACAGCAGTGAGTGGTTTCCAGCAGCTGATTCACGATGCTGTGCAGTCTGACAACTGCTGAACTTTAATTTACTTCGCTGGCTGCCACAGACCAACGTGACACATGCGGACCAACTGACGCTGACACATGTCTCACAGTCCGTCTGGTCCACTTTGATGGTTCTGACTGGCGACATTTTTAGTGCAAAATGTGTCACGTGAAGCCTTTGGCTTAAACTCAGTGTGCCGCGACACACACTGTACAGTATTTCACTGTAATAATTCAACTCTCCGCTGGTCTCATGCTGTTTATCAGCTGTCCAGAGTTTACACAGACCACAAACGGCCCACCCATGTAAAAGGAAACACACACACCACCCACTCGCGGGAAGCCTCGTTCAGCTGAGCAGTTCTGTCACTGTGGGAAATCCCATGGCTCTGTGTCCTCTGACTGCATGCATCCTCACACTTCCTGTTTACAAACACACACACACACACACGCACACACACTGTCGATACATGAGCATATACACGTGAACAGAAACAGGCTTAGTGAGGCAGGTCACCGCACATCTGCAGAGGTGAACCCACGGCACCGTGTTCCTCTCTTGTGTTTCACAGACGAACAGAGGCAACGATCTGAACTGTGTTCCTCAACCTGCCCGGATTTAACGTGACGCACATGTGCACGAGTTGGAATCAACAAGAGATTTATTTCCTTAAATTGATTTCAAGAGGTCTAAATGTTGAAAAACGACTAGGATCAGAGCAAAGTCTGAAAAAGCATGAGAACGATTCTGCCTGATCTTATTAAACTATTCAGTTCAAAACTGGGCGTGCAGCAGTACCACTTCATAACAAATCATCTGTTATAAAGGTTTCATGTTAGACGTAATTCTTTATTTATCAGAGGAACTCTTTATCTTCATGTTTAGATACTATCACATCCTGTACATAGATATATATATACTGTGGTATCCACCTACCTCATGTACATAAAACATTCATTGCACCATCTCCAGTCCTTTGTTTGTGTGTGTGTGTGCATTAAATATGCATATAGTTATTTTTTTATGTTTCATGTTTCTTAAGTTTTATGTTCATATCTGCGCCTACCTGTCATGTTCCTCGTTAAATGTATGTCTATACCTGTATGTACAACTGAGAGCACAGTGAACTGGAGTCAAATCCTTGTGTGTGTACACACACCTGTCAATAAAGCGATTCTGATTCTGATCTTCCTCCCTCCCTCTCTATGATGGATTTTTTTCTACCTCATCTTTAAGTGTGGTTGCTCTAAACTTGAACAGCTCCTTCAACAACAGACTGCTGCTGCCACCATGTAAGAAGGAGCTCTAGCACAGGCTGTTCATTCCAACAGCTGTCATTCTTTAAATTAATTTATTTTATTCATGAGTCATTTCTGATCCATCTTGTGTATACGAGCTGCTGTGTCAAGTGAATCTAGTATCTACATCTGCACACTTCCAGTATATGTATTATAAGAAATCTTTTTAATAACGTTTATAATTCTAGATTGCTTTTGCTGTTGGCTTGTAAGGAGGTGGGAAACCTCTAACCTCTGTTACTGCTAGTCGTTACTGCACTTCAGTCACTTACACCTTCATAAACGGTTCCTTGTTACAAAGTGAAACCCAAACCACTTCACAACTAAGAGAAAAAAAATCTTCAGATGAACTTGCTCTCTCGGCAGTCCCTCTCCACATTAACTGCTCCGTGTTTGTGATTGGCAAAATGCTTTTTTTTTGTGTGTTATTCTGGTCACTGCTCTGATTTAAGCTTGCTTTGCTTCACGTTCTCTGTGAGTCCCCTGTGGACTGGAGTCTTCTGCCTCATCTCACAGGAAATATTCTACTTTTTAACTACCAGCTTTAGAAAAACTGCACAGTTCACGAGTGAGTTTCAAAATACACTTTCACTGTATGTGTGCTTTACCAAAATTAGGAAGTGTAACTTCGCCAAAATAACCTATGGTGACCTAAATCTTCATATATTTTAACCTAACCTAAAACCACAAAAATATAAAAATATACCTTTGTGGTGATGTTTTGAAAAACCGGCCCAGCACTGTATGTAAAAGTTGTAAAAGCATCTTCTCCTTAGCGTGTATTATGAATTATGAAGATAGAAAAGTGAGACATAGCTCATATTATGAATTATAAAGATATAGGTCAGACAGAAATGTTACCTCACAGTAGTTTTTACTGTTACCAATCACTAACTGGCTGACATGCCAGCAGAGCCGCGCTCTGTGCAGCGTGTTCCACAGTGTGCTGAATGGGTGGCTGCTCCTAAGCTTCTTTAGTAGCTCTGGTCGTGTTGGCAGAAGTGTGTGTTTGTTCTCACAGACTTTGTTTCTATACTGAGCCAGCATTGTGCTGTGTGTGGCGGATGGGGATACAAACTTCCGTCCTCACAATAATAGAACTGATAATCTTTTTCCTGTGTTACTGTACATTGTTCCAGAGTCTCCAGGCAGACAAAGGAACACTCATATACGCTGCACTTCAGCTCAAACGGGCTACTTAAGATCAAGTCCACATAAAGATATTTTTAGGATTTAAGCTGCTGTTGGCTTATGTTTTGTGCCGACTCGTGACAGTTTTAAATATGCAGGGTTTTCTCCACAATGTTCTTTTTTTTGCCTCCTTGACAGCATTTTCTGGCCAGGATGTTAGCAGGCGCACTAACGCCATGAAGCACTATGAACACATTAAATCATGGGTGCACTCAAATCACTGTGTATTTCTGCAGGGATGACTGAGTTTAGCGTGCAGGCATGGAGATGTTTCCCACTTTACATGATGGGACATTTGCTTTTGGACCACAAGAATGTCACACTTTAAATTCTGATGTCATGAAATATAATGTTTTCACTGTAGAAATTGTTAATGACTAACGTTAGCTGATGCTAACCGCTGCATTATATGTTTATGACACCAACACAATCTTAACAAACACAGAGCATTAGAACCTTCACGAGTGTACCATTTATTGCAGGGCTCTTGAAGTGTACTGTTCCACTGTTTGGATCACACTTTCTTTCTTGAACACACAGTTCTGCAATGAAGTGACTCGTGCTTGTGGGCCAGCTTTGCCTCCAGGAGATGTTTGTCAAGCTAAAACTCTTATCTGCTCAGTAATAAGAGGAGATTCAGCCCGTTTGTTATTCGTGGTGAAAATTAACTCTGCTTTAGAGTGCTTTGCCGGTGTCTTCAGGGAAACAATAAGCATGTTTTCTCAACACATTTCTGTGCTGTTTGTCCTCCCGACTCATTAATCCTAATTGGTCCTTGTTGGAGAAAGACTATAAAGACTCCAGCCGCTCAAACCCACAGAGAGTATTCAGTGTTCAGACAACTTACTCACTGATCCGAGTCCAGTTATGTGCACACATTCCTAAATAGATAAACTAGTTCACAGGCACTAATGGGAAACAGAACAATCTCTTTCATATTGTTCTGTTAGAAGACAGTGATCTACACTTTTTTATTTGACCTTCATTACTGTTCAGAACACTTCATTTCAGTCATCATCAATGTGTTTCTCAACTTTAAAAATATAGTCTACATATCATGGTTACAGCATGGCCAGTCACATCTAAACCGGTACATGAAGATTTAGATTTAACTCATCAGATGTACTTTAATATGGTGCTGTAGACATATAACCAAAACAACAAGCTAAAAGGGTCTAAAAAGCTGCAGTCCAGTGATAATCCTTATGAGCATGGCTCAACATGGTGCTTGATTCGTTGTTAAAAAGATGGACTGATGCAGCTTTAAGTTCTTTAAATTACTACGCGCTATCCACTCAAGATGATCGGCTCACAGAGATGAGCAACAGGTTCAGCTGTTCACACCTCAAACAACAAACAATGAATTTTTAAAGGTTATGGTTAGATGACGCCATGACAGTTCACCAACAGCCTGAGGAAGAAGACAAAGCTATTCGTGACGAGGGTGAGAGAAAAACGTCTTCTAAGGTAATCACAGAGAAGATTATTGTTCCCAGTTAAATGCTGGCCCTGATATATTTAAACATAAACTTTGCCTGCTCAAAATAAAGTGCAATAATTCTGCTTAGGGAGCAAGTTGTCACTTTTAAAGTTCAGGTGTATTTTTTCAGTATCTTCTGTTAGTGAAAAACTACTAAAAATATAGAAATATTACTCTGAAATACAAATAGAATGACTCGGGCTGCAACAGTATGAGATCTTGACAGTAAAATACCAGTATGACACAGTTATTATTATCATTAATATGACTTTCAATGGAAGAGGAAGCACCTCACTATATATTCACAAAATATTATTTCCTATATATTTTTATATTCCTATAAAAACACTAATAGAGTGGACTTAATTAAATATTTTTATAACAATGCTAATACAGTAGGATTTAATACTGCAGATAAGCAAATGTAACTACTCTACTACTACTAGTTTTCATACCACAGTAACTTTGCTTTCTGTTGCACATGACAGTTAATTCTTGTCCTGCTCAATAATTTACTGTACAACAGTAAAGCATTAAACAGCACTCCTCTTAACTGGAGCGTTTAACTCAATTGCCCTCATCAACAGATGGAAGCTCAGGCATGAACTATAACATGATAACCTGAAACGGTCACAGCGGAGTATGACGACATACAACGTATTATTCAGTGATGAGTAAATATTTATGTTTATACGAGGTAATATCATAACAACAATATAAAGGGAAAATATTTCAAAACAGTGTGGATTATTTGCATTTGTAAGTCTGTGTGTTTTTAGAATGCCAAAAGAAACACACAGTAGTGAACGTGACGTTGCTGCTGGCTCCACGGTGGAGGAGATAGTTCCCGAAAGAGGAACGACTTCAGTCATGTGGAAGTGGTTTGAAGTATAAACCGCAGTAATATGCAATAAAACTTTGCACATCAAATTGTTTTAGATTCCATGTCACACACCCGTCTTTCACAAAGACCCTTATCCAACAACAAATCAAACGTTCAGCATCTAACACCACAGTATATGAACCTCACCAACATATTAGCAATGCACCAATTAATCTCATTTGACACACGGTAAACCAGAGTATAATAAATAATCTATAGTACACTATCTATCTATATCTGCACACTATCTATACGCTATTCTTCTCATCCTATTTTAATAAACAATTAAAACAATTAAAAATTGCATAATCACTTACAAAACGAAATTGAAATTTGAATGTTGCAAATCATAAATATATGTAGAAATGAAAATGAAGTCTGTTTTCTGTCTCAAGATCAAAATAATCACAGGTCTTCTCGTCTTCCTCCACCCTGTTGTATATTTAAACAGTTTGAGTAGGCAGAGGAAATACACCACATCTCATCTATGATCTCTTTTAGAAAATTATTATTAACGCACTACCTACGCAGATTCTCAGTGTGCTTGAGTTTGGTCTTTTCAGTGGATTTGTTCCTTGTTATCCATTCTAAATACAATAATAATTATATCGTAAAAATACTGTCACAATCTTATTGTTTAGATACATAAATACATTGTTATAAATCGCCTGTCATTATGATTATGTTGTAAATAAAGACCTTGTTCAGATTATTCTCTAGTCGCATAAACCAACATTTACAGCTGACACATGAACCATTTTTAATGATTGATGATTTAAAATTTAAAAGGCGCAGGGTGTAGGATTTAGTGGCGTCTAGTGGTGAAGTTGCACAATGTAACCAACTGAATACCACTTGCCTCACCCCCCTGTTCCAAGCATGACGGATAAAAACAGAAAAGGTCCCATCGAGAGCGTTTGGTTTGTTTGTTCTTGGTTTGTAGAAACATGACGGTTCAGCGGACTCTGCAGAAGAGGACCCGCTCCCTCTGTAGATATAAAGTCTTATTCTATGGTAATAAAAACAGAATGGTTCTTTCTTTGAGGTAAATATACACAAATGACAACATAGTTATGCTTACTATATTCCATTTCTGCTAATAAATTAAATATCACACTGGATAGATAAAGATAAAGATAAAAAGTTGTTCATGGATGTGACATTTAGTGTTTTTTTTTTTTTTTTGGAGGCCAACCTGTCGATCACTCAGTCTGACTATTGAAACTGAAACATATTTTTCTATTTTTTCCTATTTACTGTGAAGTATGAAACTTCACAGTAAACCACAAGATCAAGGTAAATAATTACCATGATGAACTACATTTTATTCCAGTGCTTCTGAGAAGTGGCCACACTGTCAAATCAGTTTTGAAGTTCAGAGTATTGATTTTGAAAGTAGACTTTAAAACGATCAATATGTGCATTATTGACTCGGTAAGGATCCCTTCTTCTCTCATGATCATGCACTGTATTTATTATTATTGCTGTGTCTAATGGTCCTTTGGCCATCCCCATGAAAGACTTTCCCTGTTGAGAAACAGTACTCTGCATTACATGCAGATTAGATATCATGTAACGTTAGAAGTCAAGTGCAGTCATGGCAGAGCTGTTTTATCTTGACATCAGCTTGGTCATCCTGAGTCTCAGGAAACAGAAAAGCGCTTCTTGTTTTTCACGCGTGTTATCTGCAGAGGACGACAAATTAAGACGAGCTGAAAATGTGAAAATTCATCGCTTTGTTCTGAAATCCATAAATATTGAGGGGTGCAATCAGTCTTTGCTGTCTGCTTCTATGAAACACCCATTAAGTCCGCCAATATCCACATCCAATAAGGCCTGTAATTAAATGTCTCATCAAATCTATTTTCCTCCCCGATCATTTCAATCCAGCAGGATTACTGGAGCGCGGTGGGAGGGAGAACGGAGCAGGAAGCCGGTCCAAGATGGAGGAGCTTCCTGTCGTGTCCCTGTGAAGTGAATGTGAGACAGCAGGAGGACGCTGGCTGCTGGAGCCGCTCCAGTCACTGTGTTGGCGAAGGTACTACAGGCACAGATGGCCCAGTCATCACTGAACACACACACACACACACACACACACACACACACACGTAAAAGCCCCTGACAGAAGATGACACATGAACACACGCACATGGAAACAGCAGCAAATAAGTACCAAGCACATTAGTGTTCAGCCACCCACAGACTGAATATGTGAATGAAGACACACACACACACACACACATCCACATCAAACTAGTCATGAGATTAAACGGCACATCAAATCTACTTTAGTTGCTGATCCTTTCAACACTGTAGTGCCCTCCTTTACACAACCAAAATAAAAACAGCAACTGTGTTCACAGATTAGTGGTGTGTGTGTGTGTGTGTGTGTGTGTGTGTGTGTCCCTCTGACAGGAGGAACCATGGGACAAAGACACATTCCTCTTTTTTTCTGTAACACAGATCTGATTCCACTCAGTGCCCACCAGGCAGCTGCACGGTGTTTGAACTTGCACAGTGAGACTTAAAGAAACGGAGAGAGAGTGAGAAAATAAATGTTTCAAATGTGCCGGAGAGCTGGTTCATGAGCAGGGGGGAACGAGGCAAGGCTCTGAATAATAATGGTCTGAAGGCTGATATTGATATTTGTGGGGAGAAGCAGCAGCAGAGGGCTGCAGTTTCATGACGATATTTTCAGACTAAAAACGGATAAATGAATGAACGTTGGGGTGGAGAAACATCATCATGTCTCCCGACAGACAATTTCATAATAAATATTTGATACCCTGCATCGTATCATATAAGAAGGAACTTCCTAGGAGCCTTTTGAGTAAAATGTATTAAAGAGTAATAAGTTGCTTCTAACCAGGTCTGTCCTGGATGCAGCGATTTGGAAACTTCTTCACTGGTCTTTAGGGTTTTAGGTAAAGGCCGAGCTCAGGCCCAACCAGATCTACTGCAGCCACTTTCTGTGATAAATAAAGGCAAACAAAGGCATTCACTACAGTCTACTTTCACAGTGAGCAAATATTTGGAACTGGTTATTTATCTACCTGAAGCGGGTAAATGTCAAATATTCATCGTGCTGGCAAGACGACCTCAACAGCAGCACGGTCACACTAGGAACTATCAAAGAATTCATAGAGCCACTTTTCACAGTCATTTGACGAAGTCTACATTTGTCCAAATGTTCTACTAAAGATGTTTAAAATGTCTCAGTCCCAATGAATCGACTGTTGATGAATGAAATCTATCTGATGTGACTCGGGCATGTTTTTCGGTTGGTCCACAGACTTTATATCAAACATGGATGTAGCCCCTGTGAGACACATTATACCTTTAACCTCAAACCATTCAGCTGAACAGCTACTACACAAATAAGTAGAACTACTACAGCCTTTAAAAGAAGAGCACAAAATTGGTGATTAGCTGATAAACTGATATTGTTGGCTTTATAGTGTGGCTAGTTAAACCTCTGTGTTCTTGACCTTCTTTAACTGTAGTTAAACAAATAAGACAATGGCTGCCTAAAGAGAAGTTCCTGTGGCCTATATCAGACAAAATGACTCATTTACATATGAGGTTTTACTTCACACTTGGTGTGAAACATGGTGAAATTCTGTTATTACTGAGCACAGTAGACCGTATTGTGTTGAGACCTTTAAAATGAAAGTCTCTTCGAGGTTGTGTTATTTGTCATTAATCAGCTGGAGGGAAACCAAAGGCTGCATGAATAGAGTTGGAGTAAAGTACTCTATCAGAGCGTATTCTGCCATTCGGGGGAAATCCCAGGAGGATTGTTGTTTCATTACTAGATGAGATTATGTAGACATTCAAGGTCATGCCAACATTGAAATACTCAATACACGCAGTAATGTTAGAAATGAATTGAACATAATGAACTATATGGCGGCATGGTACCGTGGTTAGCATTGTTGCATCACAGCAAGAAGGTTCTGGGTTCAAATGTTCTGTGGCTTTCTGTGGAGTTTGCATGTTTACGCTGTCTTCCTCCCACACTCTGGAGAAATGTAGGTTCATTTATGATTCGGAACAGGGCTGAACGTTACGTTAGCTAGCTAAACATCACCTGTCAGTGAGCATATACAGCGAGGCCTCTGAGCAGTCCCACCTCAAACAGATTTGTCGACGACAACTAGATAATGTCTGCACGTTGTGACAGAACTTTCTTTCTTGCAGTTCTAAAAAGAAACTGGGCACATTTTCTTTGTCATAGTGCCAGCCGTACTTGCATAACATTATTAAGTTCCTGAAACTGTTCGATTGAAGTACTATTGCTGGCTCATCTTACTTGGCTTAAAGTGTATTAATACATGTTGTAACTTCCCTCTCCTATTATTTGGAATGTAGTCTTCACTTCAAAAAAACCCCCCCAAAAACATGCCAACTAGACAACTTAATTTTTTAGAACCTATAACTGGAACAAACACATTTATTTCTCTGAACATTGGTTGGAATGTAATTTCTTCGACACAACTACCTTACAAGATGGATCTTGCACCAGTTCCAGCCTTTACATTTCTACAACTATGTAGAGCATCATTCAAAAGATTCATCTATTTCACAACTGCCCTCATTAATGTCCAATTTGGAACACCCAGTTCCATTTGTGCTGCAAACTCTGACACACTAATCTTAGTATTTCATCGGCTTCTGACAAGTATCACCCTGAGTGTGACACGACCGACCAGCAGAAGAACGAGCAGTGATAAGGAAGAGAACCTTCACTGGCTTCCCACCCACGCACGTCTGTTTGTGTCTATCGAGAATCGAGTCTTCGGGAGTGGTGGATGGGAAATTGACACCATTCACCCCTCGCTCCCCTTTAAACGCTTTGCCTGACAATAAGTCGTGATTCCAGGTTGACTTCTGCAACAGCCAAGTCCTGATGCAGCTGTGCTACACATACAAACATGTTCCAAAGAGTCCAAAACTCAGAGGAATCCATCTGTAGGACAAGCTCACTCACTGACTACACAATGCACTGCTGTAGATGTACAGCAGCGCATGACTACAATAATCATAAGGATGATGCAAACTGTTTAAAATTTGACTGTGGATCAAGGATATGAATTGTATGGCAGATTATCAATAACTAACTATCAATAACTCCTTTGGTCAGAATGATAAACTTTTTAAATTATCGTCTTCTCCATTCGTATCATGTCCAATCAGAGCTTCTCTGGTAACTTTAAATTATATTTGATAAGTCTGTCATCAAAGCACTGAGCTAAAGAGAAAGACGCAGTGTGAATGTGATGCAGGACTGTTGTGGTGCTGTGGGGGTTTACCAGAGGACAGCTGTCAATCCGAGCAGGCTGCAGGCCTACAGGAAACCTGCTGCTGGCTCAGCAACTGTAGGCAGACAGCTGTCCTGGGAGCTGCTGACTGAGGGCGGGCACATACACACGGCCATTTATCAGCAGCCACAAAGAATATCTTCACTAGCTTAACCGCAGCTAGTGGAGTTAACATGTTTTATGGCCATTAACTCAACATGTTCTATTTCAGAACAGGAAGAGCTATGAACAGGCAGTAATTGTATGTGTCATGTATGTCGTTCCTCTGAGTGTTTGTAAATCCGCAAAATTCTAATTATTACTTGAGTCATCTGATGTGTAGTAGTCACTCTAGCTTGAGAAGCCATATCACAACATGATCTAAATTTGTGTGTCAAAGCTGCAGTTCCTCAAATGTCCTCTTGAGGCTGGCTCCAGAAGCCAATCTCCATAAGTCCCCATGTTCAAATGTCCAACTTCACAGCAGAAATAAACATGTTTACAGCCTGGTACAAAAAAACAGTTTTGGTCTCTATAGCTAATTTCCCTGTTCATGACAACTGTACTGAGGGTGAATTTTTCGCCTGTTCAAATTATATTAAAGCTTAAGGTTGTGTAGAATTAACAGTGTGGTCGCTTTGATTAACAGGTGGGTGCTGTCACAGGTGTCTTGTTTGAGCAACCATGCTTCATTCAGCCCACCTCAGGTCCACCATCAGTGCCAGTGCCAATAGACGGCAGAGGCAGAGCTTTACAACGGCTCTTCAGAAACCTGTGGGTGACGTCACGTTATGCTGCCCATGTTTTATCCTGTCTATGGTGTAAACACACAAATAACACAAAGAATTATTAATGTTTTCGGGATACAACAATTACTTAAAAGACAATGCAATCATCAGCCTCAAACCAAAGATGTTAGCACCCTACTGACTATTAACACCAGCCTTCAAAGTCCATATAACACAAATCTCAATGCTAGCTGACATCTTCTGCTCCTGTGCCTGGCTCCAGTAGTCAAATGATGACAGAAATCAAACATGCCACATTTTGCCTGTAACAATGAGGCATTTGAATAAACTATAATTAGCAGAGGGTCTTCTTCTTATAGGAGAAGACATCCCTTCTGGGTAATCTGTAATGCAAACCTTGGTGCATCAGCCAGTTGCACTACTTTGACTTTCACACAACCACAGTGAGATATTTGAGTGGAGACAATGGCCCTATAATCTGATAGTGCTGTCTGTTTGCCTTCTTCCGGACAGAGCTTCAAATGAACCACGATATGATCACCGAGCTGCAGTGGAAGTGCACCCAGTGAATGACGGCAGCTATATCCAGACAGTGATGCACTTCTCCTATTTCAGGAAGGGGACTAATGACATTTATATGACCTTGTTAGAGGCTCCCTATTGAGGCAGACGTAACAAGGACACATCAACTGTAATAATAGGCAGACATCATTTTGATTTTTTACAACCATCTTCAAATACTCCTAAAGAGCAGGGACCAATTTGTGGAGGCAAAGAGTGAAAGAGCTCATATTCATGTGCATTTCAAAGATGCAGGGCTAAAAAAACAAGAGAATGACTCAATAATTCATGAGTTACCAACTCCACAGCACTTTACAGTTCCCGTTGCCGGGATATACTCTATATATGCAGCTCTCACAGATGTAGCAGACGACGTGCTGCATGTAGACGTTTTCCTTTCTTCCTTCAAATCAGCAAATATGCAGCCCTAAAGCTGAGCTGTACAGAAAATACATTTCCTATGTAGACAGCTGTTGAGAACACACTCAACACTAAATCATCATTGAGAAAGCGCTGTGGAAATATGGCACTGTAAATGCAAATGCACTGGGTGTTGGTCTGTCACAGTCTTGTACATCTGGGCTCAGATGATACAGAAGTTGTGCATTACAGTTGTCAGTGTAACAGCCTAGAATTCTATGACCATTACAGTCATTGTAAAAAACCACATTATCAGCACAGGAAGTGAGTGGGCGTCCATTTGAAAGAAGAACTTAAATCTTACTTCATAAACTGAGCTGTTGTATGTCGACTTTACACGAGTGTGTACATATTCTATATCACGTCTCTCAGACTTTAATAAGTGAACACTGCATTAGAGCAGAAACTAAAGCAAAAAACGCTGCAATGAGAATCCAGGGTCCCTTTTATCTGCTTTAAAAGAGTGCCAGGAGGCAAACTTTGTTAAGTGTTATGAAACATCTTTTGGATCTGGTCTAGTCTAGTGGGGGTATATGAAAAATATGATGACTTTAATTTATGGAGCCAGAACTTTAGATCAGATCACGTCACACTAATAAGAGTGTGACGTGTGGGTACAATGAAAGCAGGCTGTAGTGAGGCAACGAAAAGCTTTCACTATCTGTCTCTTTTCACTGCTTTTAAGTCTCCAGATATACTGACTACAAGACGGGAATAAAATGTTGAATTAGTAGAACTATTGAATATTTGTGATAAGTCTAAAAAACATAGAGTATAGATTTTACACTTGAAGCGATGTTATTCAACCATGCAGTCCAAAGTCTTGATACACTGAGCGATCAATAACACTATATTTGGCGTTAAATCGCAAGAACAAAGAGATATATATAAAAATTATCTATTCTCTGTTCTCGCCTCAAAACATTTTGCATATTTCCATAATGTTTCATAATATGTGTCAAGCTAGCGTACGACATCTGTTTAGCATAGCAATTATGGTAAAATTACTCCATTACTCCAACAAGCTAATGCTAACAATGTTAGCCAGCTAACAAAACCAACTGTGCATACACAGAGAGATGTCGGCATCAGTGTCGGACTGAGAATGAATTCTGATGTGTCATGATGACACGTCTATTTCTGAGCAACATTAGTCTGACCTGGGATCTGATGGTAACTATACTTTCTGTCTTTAGTGACGCTGCGTCTCTCTCTCTCTCGGCTGTTCAAGCAGCGCAGTCAGTATTCTCGTCAAAACAAGCATGACTCTGCTCATTTAGTGTCTAATTGATCACTACATTAAGAGTTAGCTGACATGCACAAGACTGTCATCCGCAGAGTCGGTGGAGATGCACCTTGTGACTTCCTGGAAGCTTTTTTTTCTCCCTGGAGAGAAGAATAATGGGCACAATCGATTCTGTCTTGAGAGTGATTTAACCTGTCGATAGACAGCAGACCTGCAGACATTTCCCGCTTCCAAGATGCAAGTGTCAGTTAATAATAACAGCAAGATGGATGTTTTATTATCAGTAATATGTATTATAACTGACTGTGTTCCTTTGACATAAAAAGTTAATGTTCATTTTACATTTAATTAAGAGACATTTCAACTGAAATGAAACGATAATGTTGATATAAGACACTTTTATTATTCAGTTTTCTGTGGAATTTTATTCATCTGGGAAAGTGCACAGTGAAAAAATATATTATAAAAAGAAATATATAAGACAGGAAATGAAGAGGAAGATGGTGCGGTTCATGGTAGATGTCTATGATTTACATTTAAATCTTATTTAGTTTAGAACTCGCCAGATACTTGAAACATTTAAGTATCATCTTTTTTGGGGGGATTTTGTAATTTAAATTAGAATCATCATCATATATAACTAACGATAGATTTTATATTCTTAGTTTTGGGAATATAAACATGTTTTAATGCTTCTTTTAAGATTCATCACGAATTTGATTCATCTACATAAATGTGATTATATGTCTTGAATATTTCTCATTAAATATTTCATTCTTTTATTCTCGATCACGACACGATGTGCTTTGTACTTCAGCGTTAGTATGTAATCTGCCACTCGTCGGCCTCTCACATCAAAAAAATAACAAAAGACATGGTTTGATGATGTCACGGAGTAGCTTGAGATCATAGGAGTTGTGTCTTCAACAACCACCACTGCTGATGAAAATGTATCTAATGTGATGAAGCAGAAAGTGTCTATGGAAGATAACATATTAAAAAACGATTTCACGCTATGTTTAGTCATGTTTGCCGCCTTCCTTTCTCACTCATCCTCAATCCCTGCGTGTGTGCCCAGACGTTATATCAACAAGAGAGGAAGGAAACATCCCATTACCTGAAGAAAATGACAGATTTCACTGTTTGGACATTGTTGAAAACATTTTGATAATGCACGTACACAACTCAACAAAATAAAACTTTTTTTTTTTACACATTCTAATGTAGAAATGTGCCATATTATATCTATTAGAGGGGGGCCATTACTAAAATGTCTGAACCTGACAGAAACGAGCGAGCCATACTGAACACGTAACATGATATGAGAAGTCATTTTGGATTCAACACCGTAGATTGAAAAAATGAAACTGTGTCACCGTGACATTAGTTTGTCTGTGTAGCTGAGGAGGAACTGTACATACAGATTAGAATAAGGCTGAAGTTGTTCTTTTTATTAATACATACATGTTGTATGTGTAGTATGTGACTGGAATGGATTGTAGAAAATGTTCATATCAAGTCGCTGCATGCGCGTGTTGAATAATATGTAACCAGGTGACGTCTAGTTGGAAATGTTTCCTCATTTTGACCAAGAAAAATATGAAAAACTAGTTTTAAAGTGCTACACAATACTGCTTCAATACCCAGTCCTAGTTGAATCAATACCTGGAGCTCAACATTTGTATGTTCAAATCCTTCTTCACTGATATGACTAAACTCTATTATAAAAAATAAAAAAAACAGACAGCATCTACTCTAGTAGCGATGCAGGGATGCCCCCAAACCAAAACAACGGTGCGACTAGAAGAGCGGATAAATTTAATCTTTCTACACAGAAATAATCCTTTTACAGCAGAACCAGGACACCTGAAGCTGGTCAGGAAATTTAGTGGGTCAACCTCTTCAGACAGAATAAAGAGGGAGACAGACGGACAGAGAAAGGGAATTAATAAGTGGCCATGTCAAGGCCAAGCAGTCATGGGCTGATATAAAAGAGGTTGTGGCTTCCCTGAGGGAGTGTGTTCTAGGCCAGTGCTGGTCTGCCTGGGGGCCTATCATCATCTGCTGTGTCCATTCAGCAAACCACAGCACACTTCCTCTGACATACACACAAACACACTTGATGTGTGACATCTGTCTGGGTGAAAGGGGTGGAAAGATTCCCAAGGTTAAGTGTATGAACTGGTGAGATTTGCCCCTGCACTTCATTTCATGTGCGCAAAAATACTTTGACTAATTAATATGACACCGTACTGATTCTACCGTGGACGTTTATGAAAGCTTTTCCATCTGCTACTCAGACCGGCTCGTGTCAGAGAGGTCGTTCCTTGGAAAATCCTCTGGTACACAGGAAGTGATATTTTCCTTGTTTTTCCATACTGAAGTGTTTTTTTGTGTGTTTTTTTTAATAAGAAGTGGAGCTTCTGGTAGTCAATGACAGACACCATACATAGAGAATGATGTGAGAGTAATTGATCACCATAGCATTTGACAAAAAAAAATAACTCTGGGAGTTGCAGTGCAAGCTAGACTGATAAAATGTTTTTTTCTTTAAAAAGGCGTATACACATTGAGGATGCAATGGAATGATTTTCACGGTACGAGAAGAAGAGAAAAAATATTATTATCAGTCACAACGACCCTTAAAAACCCTAGTACAGTGTAATTTAACACCATAGATGTAAATGTTCACAATAACATCAGGGTCAGTTTTCATACCACGGTGTAGTACACTGCTGCAAGTAGAGCAATGTACAGAAATACCAAAGATACGTTTGTGACAAGTTAAGAAACAACGTCATCATGATGTAGTTTGTTTTCTAACAGTACAGATTTAGTTCATTTTTCTAAAACCTTTAGTAAGGGACCGGTGTGTCAGTCAGTCAGGCAGTAAAATGCTCTGATAAACCCAACGCACACTGCCTGCTCAGCACGGAACAGTTCGCATCTACATCGTAGATGTAGCAACACCACACCTGGAATGTTTAGCAGCTGAAGAGTCAGTTATTTCCCTTAGGTATCAGTAGAGACGTAAACCACAACTAAATGTTTCTCTTGCTATATTGCGCTTGCGTTTGTTGGCTGTTTGACCCTTTCAAACAGCCACAGTGCTAAGAAATTAGCATTTAGCGCGTTAGCCGACAGCAGACATCTTATGAACGTAGAATGACACTGTGTGTTTTGAGTGTGACAAACACTCTCCAGTATTGCAGCTGTTATATTATCATAATTATGTGCTGCCACAGAAGCATGTCCCACTCCACTGCCTCAGTGTCCATTCAATCAGTAACCTATAATCAGAGCCAAGAATCCATTTCGCTGTGTACACTGATTCACCAGGGACGGGTTGGACACCACGGACCTTTGGGGCCACTGGCAGCTGAGCTAGCATGGCTACTGCTCTTTAGCAGATGTGATTTTAGCCATTTCTCTGTTATTCCTCAAATTGATGAGCAAGGCTGCACCAGTGTCCCTCCATCTCTGCAGTGCCCCACGGGAGTTCATGTCCGTAAAGGTAAGGGACTATACAAATAGGTATAGGTGTGGTATGAAAACACATTATATCATACTGTCTACATTACATTCATACATACATTGCTTATTTAGAATATTGAATATCCATTCAATTTTATTTATAGCGCTAAACCATAATGGAAGTTATCTCTGTAATATTACAGAGACTCAACAGTTCCCACCACGTGCAAGCACTTTGAGACTGTGGCAAGGAAAAACCTTTTTTTTAAAAGGCAGAAACCCCGAGAACTATCTTCATAATATTAGTGTAATTCTTTAATTTTTAAGGATGTATTATATTATTATTATTATACAACGTTTGTTTTCAATCCTTCATTGTATCTGATGATGATAATAATTGTGACAATGTACCATTATACCGTGATATTTACTAAGATGGGTGTCACACTGGGCTCTGTTGCACGCTGTTGCAACCCTTCCGGTAAATACCACATTTTACATTTGAAAATATCTCATAATGCCAAATGCTATCAGTTGCACTGCGTACCGGTATCCGTCTGCTGATGTTCTAGTACAGTGTTGTGTTTATAGGGGAGAGCCTGTAGCCGACAGGACGGATGTGAACTCACTGATCTGGTCCAGTCAGACAGTCCCTCCATTCAGTAACAGAGGAGGACACACAGGCTGAACCGTATGACACAAACACAGTCATGACTTCAGGACTCCTGACTCCAGTTTACTCAATGACAGCTCCTCAAGAACATGGCTGAAGCACCAGTTTCCTACTGAACACAGATGTGACTCAACTAATATGGACTAAAACGACAACGAGTGCAGTTTATCTAGATGAACAACATTTTCTAGTAAAGCTTTAACATACTCTTCACTGAAAGCTACAATTTAAATTATAGTTAGGGGTGAAAAATGGAAATATGTTCACATTTATGGGGCATTTTTGCTGTATTTAATTAGATGTTTCCCTTCTCTGTTCACTTAATAGTTTGTATGTATTTCATTCAGCCGTGTCACACTTTATTATGCTGTTTTTATGTTTTTATTTCTGCTTTATCATACTCTTTTATACTCTTGAGTAATGCGGAGTTGTATACCGGGAATTCCAGCTAGCTGCTCACAGCGAAAAACGATGCGGGGAGACGGTGAGTGATGCTGCGTTTGACCCGTCCGCTAACGGAGCTCCCATCGCAAACGTTACCGTTACTCGCTGCTCACACACGGGCCATGTCCATGTCATGTTTCCCCCCGGACGACCTCTGACATACACGTAATCCTCCAACCCACACACACGCGCACACACACACACACACAGACTGTGTTTATGTCCGGCTACTTACGCCCTTGGTCTGGGGAAGCCCATGGATAACAGCACGTCCAAGTTTGAGCCACATTTCACTGAGCCCGGCCGGTTCTGTCGGAGCCTCCGAGGGAGAATTTTACTGTAGAGGTCCTCTTTGGCAGCCATGGTCACCCCAGTCCCGCTTCAAGCCCGATACAGTCCGCCACCAGACCTCTGGCTAGTCCATGAGCTACGGCTGAGCCTGCATGAGTGAGAGAGGTAAGAGCGAGTAGACGGAGCGGAGCTGAGAGCAGCGCTGCGCGGCCAGGCAGAGCTCTGCTACTCCGCCCACTGGAGGAACCAGCAAATAAGATCTGCTCACTGGATCCACAGCACACATCACAATACACGGTCTGTTAACACAATGTGACTTACATGTTAGATTCAAATGCTTTGAACTCAACTATAATGTGTAATTAATGCTACACAGTATACACAAAAAGAGCTGTAAACACCGCTTTTATTTTGTGTATAAAATTATATTCACCATACAAAGATTAAGTCTACAAATATACAATAGATGTGTCGAGCATGTAGAAAGAGAATGACATCAATTTCACATTGTTATGGATGATCACCTTTAACAGCTAAAATGATCTTAAATGACCCGAATCTCATAAAACCTGCAACAATTCTTTGAAACATCAGATTCTGATTTTCCACTGACATGGTGAAGCGACACATGATGTCTGACTAAGATTATTATTTGGTCAGTTGTTATACAAACCACCACCAAAGATCCTAATAGAAACCCTGATTATGTTTTTATTTATGGCTTACACATAATTTCATGAAATGATCCTGATCTCTGCTCTCCATCCAAGTCCTACATGAAATGAAACAACATTGGGACTCATTGAAGGCCAAAACTGTGCTGCAGCTCCAACCGACTGCCGCGAGTTGGCCTTGAGTAGCCTGGCTGAGTCGTGGGGGGGAGAAGTGAGGTTTAGTGTTGGCCACCGACTGCGCTGGCAGATGGGTTGTATGGTGCGATGACACAGAAGACACAGCCTGCCTCCTGGAAAGCTTGCCTCATCTCCACCTAGTGGGCCAAAACACAGACTGCATCAGTCAGCAGGCCAGCGATAGCATGATTTAAAACTGTGGTCAGTCTTAAACAAGAAATAAATAGGGTCCTGTGTAAGGGCTTGAACTTTGTGTACTGTGACACTGAGGTTAAGGGTCGTCAAAGAAAGGACTGGTTGAGATCTTTTCTTGTATCATGAGTATGTTTATCCAATTCCACCTGGTTCATTTATGATGCAGAACAGAAAACAAATTGTTCCTCTTGTTTTCAAGTCATCTATATCCAAATCATGGTGCAGATGACGTCCTCTAGGTGGAAACATTCTACTCAGTTTTACTCTCAGTAAAACGATGACTAGAAAATGAAAGTTTTGTTTCCTGATCATTTAGATGAAAAGGGAACTGTAAGGTGAGCATTAAATATCTGCACAAGGAAAGCAAACCAGGAGCAAATCAGAGTCAATCTATTTATTTCTCAAAAATGAAGGTTTCTCTTGATTACGTCAGAAAACTAGTCTTTGTGTAGAGTCTGACTTTCTGATCTGTCACATCATAGAAGATGTCTACTTTCAACATTTTATTTCGCCAAGCTCTCACCAACCACTAAAAGTCAGTCTCAGATTTACTCTTGTCCAACAGCTTCTTGCTCTTACTATATCCTTTCCTCCTCCCTAGCTTCCTCCATCAACCTCACCTCCAGCTATGCCATTATGGCGATAAAGGCTGCTGAGCCTGGTTAGACTGTATATTCACCAAGCTCAGGTTCTGGCACGACACCGGCTCCTGTCACAATCAGCACCCAGTCAACTTGAACATCAAGGTCCAAACTCATAGTTTCAGGGGGACACAGACAGTCTTACCAGTCTAGCATTATCCAGACAGAGACCCACCACAGCCCCACCACTGCCTGGTAGCTTCACTGCCGAACCAAACTGCAACAAGCAGCAGAAACTCTGTGAACACATGCAAAGACTTCTGCAGGCACACAAAGATGTTCAATAAAACATGCACTGCTCAGAGCAGTGTAGTGGAACCTCTGAGCTTACCTGCTTTGCCAGCTGAACCATCTTGAGATTCCCAGGGCCCAGACAGTCATCAGTGTAGACAGTCCTGTGGGATATGTTGTTACTTTAGCCGTGAGTCTGTGAATCCATTACATGAATTAGGCCCTACGTTTAAATATACTGTTTACCTCCGCAGCTCAAAGTTTTGGTCCATCAGTTGTGCCAGACTGCTCCAGTCTCTGTCCTGTAGAGCTGTCCTGAGGGGAGAACATTTTTACTGCTCAGATGACACAAAGTTCCTCTGAACTTCTAAAATGCTGCAACACTTAGCCTGTTGTATTTCTTGAATCTCAGTGTATAAACATTTATCACATTTGGAAGGACCCAAAGCCATTTTGAGACTGCTGTGCAAAGGCTAGGCATTAATCTAATGATTATTTATGTCTCTTCTTTGCTCTATTTATCTGACAAAAACCTCTGTTGCTATTTCTTACAAAAAAATAAGCATAAAGTACTCAAACCAACCTAGCTTTATCAGTGAGCTCAGCAAAAGTCTTCATGGCCTCAACAACTACGGACTCCCCTGAGGAAAGAGAGAGCAACATCAAAGTATTTCATCAAATGGACCAACGTGTTTCCACTTTCGCAGCTCCTTAAAAAAGATGTAGATATGCACAAGGCTAGCATCTTAGTTAAAGAAATAGTGAAGAACTTTTTTGTCTGTTCATAAGAATGTTTCATATCAGCTTCATATCAGCAGCTTTTCTGCCTAATAAGGGATACTGTGTAGCCATAGAAATGTCATTAAATATAGAACAAGACTAATAGGCTCCAGTCATGCTAGCAGGTCTGTGAATGCTAATGCTGTAAATGCTAATGTTGCTGTTTAGGACCCCGGGGGGTCACGAGGCAGTAAGGGGGAGTCACAATATGATTTTCAATCATCAAATAAAATAAAATCAAACAAAATTTAAAAACTAGCTAATGTTTGCTGATTAGCACTAATTATGGGGACATTATTAGTTTTGAGATGGTGGCACACAGGAAAAGTCAGGGGATCACTATGGAATGGTTCATCCTAGGGGAAACATGAACATCATTTATAAAAATGTACTCAGGACTCCCTGGTAGGATGTACTGATACAGAGTGGATTATCTTCATGAAATAAAGTATGTCATGATAATTTGTCTGATATTTATCTAGATGTTTCACTTAAAATCAAAACAGCAAAAGCCAGGGGATCACCAACTTCAGTGAGATTTATCCTCTGAGAACCATGAATGTCTGAGCCAAGCTTTGTGCCAATCCATACAGTAAATACTGACATATCTCAGTATTAGAAAATGTCACCAAAGTCATTAGAATGCACCCTATAGTGGTGAATATCTGTACCAAATATTATGGTATCCAAAACTGTATTTCAGTCTGGACAAAAGTGGTACATTCTCCAAACTATATTTGTCCGACAGTAGATCCCTTGTCTTTGGAGACGTTTCAGCATTGACCTTTAACCTCGTGAATCACAGGAAGCTGATGTCATGTTTGATATCAAGACATACCACTGAGCCAGCGCTGTCTGATGTTGCTGTGGATACGTCCAGAGTCACTGGGGTCGCTCAGGTAAGCGAGCCAGAACGGTGGGAGCCCACTCATGTCCATAGAAACATAGTTTCCTGAGAACGAGGAACATACACACACACATGAACAAAGAAAGAAAGTGTGTCTGCATTAACTACACGCAGATGGTTACTTTGGTACCGTGGCCCTGTTCTTCCATGAGCTTCTTGCTAAAGTCCATGTAGACTAAGCCTTCATAGACCTGAAGAGAGAAAAAGGTCAAGCAATTAACGCGTCAATAGATATATAATGAAAGATGTGAGGTCAGTGTGTTGACTCTGTCACTGACCTGCACGACTCTGTCCTGCAGGCCAGCAGTAATGAAGAGTTCATCAGTCTCCACGTTGAGGATGAAGTTGGCTTTGATCGGCTTCGGCAGATCCTGGGGGGTAAAACAGAAATATATAAACAACTTAAGACACAGAGGGAATGTTTGGTGTCAGCAATGTTTCCATTGAGATGGGTTTAGAGTCATTCAGCAGAAGAAAATGTGAATGAATGCTTGTTTCCATCCACTGCTGGATTGAATATTGAGTTGGTTCATGGGATAAGCAGTTAGCACCAACTCTCCAGTTGGAAAACAAGAGAAGAGGAGGCAACAAGATGATGTCATTAAAAGAGTGCCAATAGAAGCTTGAAAAAATCAAAAGAGAACAAAAATCTTCCATACTTACATTGTCTGTGATGTTGTAGAATTTCATGAGACACTTGAGTGTAGCTGAGACAATAGCACTGTTAAAGAGGATTGTAAATAAGTCACATATATATATATCACATTCAAATGTGTAAAATGACCTTTAAATGAAGCTGTGTGGAAATCAGCAAAGAGAACTATTTACCTGCTCCCAGCAAGGCCCTTCAATAAAACAAATAAGACAAATCATTTCATCATTACACCTTTTTAAGGCTGATGGCCTTTATTTCTTAGAAACCAGTGCATGAATGGATCCTCACCACTTGCCGAGGGATGTTGGTGTCGTACTTCAGTGTGAAGTTCTGCTTTGTTAAAGCGATACTGCATTAGAAAAACATAGTACATAGTGAATGAGGGATGAAAAAATACAAAGCAAAATACAAGTACCGTAGGCCTATACATCACATCATAAATGGCACAGTATATTTACACTTATAGTATATTTAAATGGTAAATGGACGTCTTCATAATCTTTGGACCACTCAAGGCGCTTTTACACTACACATCACATTCACCCATTCATACAGTGACAGCACTGGCTGCCATGCAAAGTGCCAATTTGGGGTCATTTAAACACAGGGCACTTTGATATGCACATTAGGGATCCAACTGTCGATCTGATTGGATCAGATCTACTGTACATGCTCTGCTCACCCCCTCTGTACTACTACTGTACTTCAACAGCTTTGAGGTGCTTGTACTTTTACTTACTGTATGCTACTTCATACCTCGACTTCAGTATCCTCTTCTACAATATGATGTATTTGTATCTCAAAACATGTGAAGAAAATCTACCAGCGCAGCAGAAATATTCCAACCTGTTTTGCATCTGTCAGTCCAAATCAGTTTGTATTTTGAATTCTTTCACGTTTTAGTGCAGAAACAAATGTTACTCTTACAACAACTGGTTTTATTTGACCCTTTGGAAACAAGTTGATGAGATGAACCTGTCAGCAAACTATTTACACATCCAGCAGTGACACGGTAACTCCATCAGTAGTATTGTGAAGTCTTTGGCCACCTGGTGAATGTCAAATTCAGTATTAAGTCTATTTTAGTAGCCTCTTTAATGCAGAGGTCTTCAAACTGTGAGATGTGCCTCCATGAAATGAAGGAGAGGTTTAGATAATTTGAGGTGAAATATGTGCAACAGTTCTAAAAACAACAGGAAGTTAGTTCTGGTATTTAGCCAATGATTTGCTCATCAACACAGAAACCTACGTGTGAACACAGACATGACACATATATTTTTAGATTCAGTGTGACTTACACTCCCGAGGATATCCATTAAGAATACGTGTTCATAAACATGCTTAGACATCATAGTTGTCTGTGTCAAAGTAATCCAGTGATATATTTTTACATCTGCTAACAGCTGATTGTTTTAATAGTGGCATTTTGACAAAATGTAAACAAATATAGGTCTTTATCTTAAATGTGCATGATGGGAGGGGCCCACAGTGTTAAACTGACTGAAGCAAACACTGTAAAAGAATTTAAAATGAAGACTGGATAAGAACGCCGCTACCATGTCAGTACAGTCAGTTAGCTTAGCTTAGCAATAAGACTAGAAACAGGGGGAAACAGCTAGCCCAGCTCTGTCCAAAAGTAACAGATTCTGCTTACCAGCACCTCCAATTAATCCATAATTAACATGTTACAGAAATCTAAGTGTAACACAAATTTGTGATTTTACATGGGGGGGATATTTCTTGGCTGGGTGCAGTGACTTTCCCCTGCTTTCAGCCTTTATGCTAAGCTATCCAATGTCTATACCAATGCCTATTGTTCTTTTCTTCAGGTTCAGTTGATAAAAACAAGTTGAAATTATTTTTTCTCCGTTAGACAAGAGTGATATTTTCATACTGCATGTACAGGATGGACATGCTAATGCTCATATTTTAAGACGTGTGAAACACCTCTGCTTCTCTAGTAGTGAATGACTACAGTCATGCTTCAGTCAGTTTAACACTGTGGGCCCCCCACAGTGTCAAACTGACTGAAGCAAACACTGTAAAAGAATTTAAAATGAAGACTGGATAAGAACGCCGCTACCATGTCAGTACAGTCAGTTAGCTTAGCTTAGCAATAAGACTAGAAACAGGGGGAAACAGCTAGCCCAGCTCTGTCCAAAAGTAACAGATTCTGCTTACCAGCACCTCCAATTAATCCATAATTAACATGTTACAGAAATCTAAGTGTAACACGAATTTGTGATTTTACATGGGGGGGATATTTCTTGGCTGGGTGCAGTGACTTTCCCCTGCTTTCAGCCTTTATGCTAAGCTATCCAATGTCTATACCAATGTCTATTGTTCTTTTCTTCAGGTTCAGTTGATAAAAAACAAGTTGAAATTATTTTTTCTCCGTTAGACAAGAGTGATATTTTCATACCGCATGTACAGGATGGACATGGTAATGCTCATATTTTAAGACGTGTGAAACACCTCTGCTTCTCTAGTAGTGAATGACTACAGACTCACAGCTGTGTTCATGATGTAGGTCTTGCGTTAGCTCAGTTACCTCACCCTTGTTTGGAGCAGAACTGGTAGAACTTCTTACAGGTAGCCTGCAGCAGCCTCAGACCTCCCAGGTACCTACAGCCAAATGATGAATAGTGAATGAATCATTGTGAGAGAGCACTGAACACCATCATCTCTGTCTGTGTGTGTTTTGGGTCACTGTGTCGCGTACACACCCTTCTTTCCTGCTGATGCAGAACAGATCTTGCAAGCTGCCAAACTCTGTGGGGTCATTAAGCGGATGAGGGACTAAAACCTGCACAGTCACAGAAATACACATGACTCCTGCACAAACATGATCAAAGTGTTTTTTTTAGCTTGACTTTAGATAAAAGTGTGTGTGTGTGTGTGTGTGTGTCTGCTACCAAAGTCTGGCTCTCCACAAGAGTGACCTCAGCCCAGAAGTTAGAGATGGACATAGCAATGGTTTTTCCATTGAAGCCGTCTGAGGGATTCCCCATTATTCCAACCCTGTGAGTCATCACGTAATAAATGAATTCTCACAGCGTCCGTTGGGCTGAGCTCAAACATTCAAGCGCTCTTGCTGTGACTCAGGAGCAGAAAGAAGCTTCTATTCAGTGGTAATCTGAGCTACATTCAAACCAAGTGGAGTGAGAGTGATTTGGTGTTTTCTTACCTGGCGTAGGATCGGCACGTGATTGGTTTGGCGGGATTGTTTTGTTGCTTGGTGGAGTAGTGTGTGAGCCACTTGGTGTAGTCTGACAGGCCCTGAGATGTGAAGAGGAAGGCAGATATTACAGGAAATGTTGTAAATCCCGAGTCAAGTACAAAAGAGTTTTAATGTACAGATCTACTCCTCGACAGCATCCAGAGCCTGTGTGAGGACAGTGTACACTTATTGAGGCTGCTTTAGACAGCTTCTTGTTAGATCACAAAGTTTAAACTTATTATTCTTCAGACTGAAACCCACTCTTGATTCTCCCACATGAAATGCGTTTCTTGGAGCTTGCCCCAGCTGGATTACACTGGTTTTCTGATGGTTTGCATCACTTTCAGATGCATTCATCAACAAATCCTCAGAGGTGACACTTTATTTGGATGGTGCACTTTCATTTTGTAACATTTCGACGGCTTATTAGACGAGATCAAACGACCACGTTCTGATATTACACCACTGTGGTTAGTTTGGTTATCTTCATAACATCACATATTATCATATATACTATCTATATATGACATATAAAGACAAAGCGAAACAACTGAAATGTTACAAACACTCATCCAGAAACTATTTGTAGGTGGAATATCCAGATAAAGTGATCATAGTGTTACAGATTTTAATAGTCTGGATCTGCATTATAATGAACTGAGGACAGTTCAGTTTTTAGCACATGTTTTAAATGCTTTGTTTTTACAGTGTGCATTTGTAAGGGAAAATGTTACTTTACTTACATGATTTCTGGATAACATTTTCCAAATTTTAAATATATTTAAAAAATATTTTCTTCATTTCTTCTACTCAGTTTCTTATAATATATTCTAATATTCATTTTTCTGGCCTTTTCACACTTTATTTTGACAGAGACAGCTGAAGAGTGACAGGAAATGTGGGGAGAGACAGAGATGGGGAATGACATGCAGGAAAGAGCCACAGGTTGGATTTGAACCCTGGGCTTCTGCAGCGAGGACTGAGCCTTCACACATGGGGCAGCTGCTCTACCAACTGAGCTAAACATCGCTCCAGTCTAACAGAAATCATCTTGATGGAGTGTTTTTGAATTTTGGATCACCGGGAAGAGGATGTTTTCAGGCCTGGAATGCAAGGGAATGCTGACTAATAATAAGTAATGTAATCATAACAAATACTATTACACTCTGAAACTGGGGGCACTGAATGGCAAAAATACAAATTTCTCAGTTGCTTTAAGAGGTGTTTGGCAGAGTTACTGCATATGTGAAAACAAGGTCTATAAAACCTTTCTACATTAGCAGCTACTAGGATGACAAACCCGAATCACTGACTGTTGGCAGCCTAGTTGCATTGTGGGTAGCGTAGGCACCAGGTTTTGACCATGAAGAAGAATGTGTGGAATAAAAACAACACCTCTGGTTCTGCTAAATCTGTCCACTTTGAGTCAGACAATGTTAAGTTATTTCTGGTGTAAACATATGAAATTAAAAAATGAAAATGAAAATTAGAATTAATAATTTTCAGGGCTTCACTTCTGCCGTTGTACATTCAAATCTATGAATCTTTGAAGACAGCGCTGTGTGAAAATGAACCGATTGAAGGACACGCACCACTTGTCCAATGAGCTGGAAGCCAGTAGGAAGCTTCATCCCAAACACGTCCAGTTGCTTGTCGTTAATGAGCCACTCCTGAAGACAAAGGAGCCACACGGGTAACTGGTTATTACTCCATCAACTGATATAATAATATGATAAAACACTAACAAATAATCATCATTGCTGCTGAGATAACACGTATTGAATGAGCACTTATGAACCCAGAATCGTCCGAAGCTCCGGTCTGTGGCTTGGGGCTGCTGGCTGAGGAAGTCAGACAGGTAGGACAGCGTGTCTTTGCGGATGCAGTAAAACACGACGCTGGCCAGCCGCGAGTTTGTCAGCCGTTCCTGCGGTTTCTCCAAGAAGCGACTTACTCTGTTTCATAGAAGTACCACAGATCAACATCTGCAATGTAGGGTGCAGCAATAAAACACCATGCACAATTTGTTCTCACCTGTGGGTGTCAGGGCAAACCTCCACGATGCCCCTGGAGCTGCTTTTCTCACTTTCTTCTAGCTCGTAGTATATGATCAGCTCACCGGGCTGTGGCACACACAAAAGGACGAGTGACTACAGACTTCTCATCATACACCTCCACAAAAAAGCCATGAACTAAAGATTTATTTGACCTTCTGTGTGCGACAAGGATATTTTCTTCCCACAGTTACCTGTGTGAAGTCTCACCTTTGACCTGAAGAAGCGGATCACTTGAGCAACATCAAAGTTCAGGTCTGCACACAACATGTCTCCTGCAATCTGCGCTCACAAAAAAACGAAAACCCTTCACTCAGTTCTGACAGAAAACACCCAGTCAACACAATAAACTACAGAGCCGGTGTCATCTTACCACCATGATGTCGTCCTCCAGCTTGCGGCTACGTATGGCCAACTGCAGGTCCGCCACGGCCCCGAGGCGGTCCTCCAGTGTAGTGCTGCCATCGTTCACCACATTTTCCACCGGGAAGTCATTCGCTGTGGCCCAGCGCTCATAGTGCTTATACCTGATCAGTGTCACAGAAGGAGAAGAGAGCAGAATAAAAGCTGTAACTGACAAACACAACTAGTTTGGGTCATGGGCATCTGTTAGAACTCACTTGTCTGCGTTGGTGACCAGATAGACCTCTGTGAACAGCTGTCGCCTGCAGAGAATCAGAGATGCCGTTAGTGAACATGATCTCAGATAGATAATCAGGGAAATAGGCCTGGTCATGTTTTAGCAACCGTTACGCACATGTTGACTGTTTCCCACCAAAAGTCGAGGATCTTCTTTCCTCCAGTGCCAGGAAGTAAAGCCTTCGGTATCCCGGTCAGATGGCTGTATAAACCTGTGTCATCATTCTGAGAGGAGAGGAGGCAATAAAACAAATAAACATACCACATGTAATTAACTGAAGTGTGAACAGGTTCTACAACAGGCCCTGCAGCTTTTACTATGGGCCAATAATGTACTCAAATGAAATGAAATGTTGACTTTAATTAAATATATTTTGTCAGCAGGTTCCATGTAATTGTATTGTACGTTATTTAAACTTAAAAAAAAAGAATGTTAGGGGTCAATTACATAACATTTCTGAAATAACTTAATACAGTTACGTTAAGTCAATATTTCTTTCTTTTTGAGTATGTCATTAAAAGGTGTATGTAAACAGTGTGCGTGTCAACACGGCTAAGTGATTTATTATACAATAGACATGACATACACTATGTCTGTTATGTCTTCACATATTCAGGCAGGCTTAACGTAACTACTGGCGCTATTATATAAACACTCAGCTCAGTATCATAGCTGGACTGTTGCTGGACAAACCCTCTGTTTTGTTGACGACGGCGTCATGCCAAACTTAATAAAAGACCCAGCTCCGTTATGCCATCTTTCTTTCTTTCTTTCTGTAGCTGTTACAATACAATAAGGCTGTCATGTCAACCACTAGATTCCCGCCAATAATTCGGCATATATGGATAAGTCAATAAATGACATTCATTTTCACAAAACTTCAACTTTAAAGAAATGGTGACTTGTTTTACACCACAAAGCTCGGCAGGGGGCGGTAAATACCAGTTTGAGCCGATGATAAAAATGTAATTTTTAAGAAAATGAAGGTGTGTCTGTCAGGTCAGACGTAAACCGGATGCTTTACTGCATCATCACGAGTCCAGAAATGTCCTACATGTCGGTCTAACAGGTAAACACAGCAGCAGACAGGTAAAACACATGTAAAGTACGTGTTTCTGTAAAGCAGTTCGGCGTACGTATGACCGCTTCACAACTGACGCGAACTTTGCACCGCTTCACGTCCTCACCTTTCTACAGCAACATGCAAGCTGCTTACCTTAATTTGTGTCTCTAAGAGGGTGCCGTGACCGGCTACCAGCAGTATACAGATCATTGGTGACGCTTGACTTCGTCCGTTAGATGAATAAAACAATGCCGTGCTTGAGAAATATCTCCGGTGTCTCAGAGTGAGTGAATTCTCCCAGCGTCAATGAACTCATTCACACTTCCGCCAAGAACCTTCAGAATAAGATCTCTTCACTACGATCTCGTATAGTAGACAGATACACATAATCTATACTCATAATGAAGACGCAATTAAAAAAAACAATTCCATTTTTTAACCAATTATCAAGTTTAATAAACACAACTTAAAGTTTATGACATACGGTATATTATTTGATTTTTATTATAAAGACATACAATACACAGCCTACCTACAATGCAATGCTTCCCAACCTCTGTTTATTTAGTTACATTGTTGCAATGCAATTATTGTCCCCAGTGAGGTTTCATGAAACATACAAAAATACAAAGCAGAAGAGCCAAACTAAGAGCGGGACGATGATGGAGTCAGGATCAGCCGTACAAAGTGATAAAAGGTGACAAGTCAAAGTATGATACAATGAGACGTTAATGTGAGTTTTGATAGAGAGAAGCCGAGTACTGCAGAGGTTAAACAGAAACAGCAAACTGATGTGAGAAGTTGGTCGTGCTTAAGAACTTACAGGACTGGAGGTTCATGAATGATCAGAATGTTTGCGGGGGAAGCGGGCTCTCTTTTCAGATGCATCATGTTATCATGGATGGGTTGTTTGATTTCCATGGAATAAAAAGCTTCAAAGATAATATTTAGCAAAGAAGCTAGACGTGAATATTAATGACAATGTTCCATTATTTCCCCCTATTTCATGCACACCTGACCACAAACAAAGTATCTCAAAGTGTTTCAAGTACTTTTTTTGGCCCATACGTGGTTGTCTTCAAATAGCTCCAACTGAACATTGGCAACAAACTTCTCACTGGGGATCTGTGCTGGATGATCCCACAATGCCATGCTGTCGAAGCAGGTTCCTCAGGATCTGATTCTTGGACTTCCAGTCTTCCACCTGAACAACAACAACACACATAATACAGTAGTAAAATAAAATGACTTATATATATATATATATATATATAAACAGATAGATCCAAGAGCACTAAAGTGGCATCCTGCTGCTAATCCATCAGAAAAACACTGCTGATGAAATATATATACACTGAAATAAAATCTGTGATCTAAAAGCTGTTGTTGTCGTCTCCCACCATGTAAGAAGGAGTGCATTCATTCCAACAGCTGTCAGACTCTTTAACACCAGCACAACTGTAGGACTTGTATTCTATATATTTCTTATTTCATTTCTTATGCACCTTGTGCATACGAGTTGCTGTGACAAGTACATTTTTCCCCGCTGTGGGATCATTCAAGTCTACCGCATCTTCTCTCATCTTATCTTCACCTACAAATCGTTGTTTCAGCTGCTCCAAAAGACACAACGCCAACTCTGCAAGGCTCTGCTCCATTAAAATCAATTACAGCTGCAACAACTAGTCAATTTTAACATTACTAGACTGATTAGACTTTTTCATCTAACACTGAGAAAACACATGTAGGTCACAAGACCACTGTTCTCTTCCTGAATTCTAGCACATTACATACACTCAGTGATCTAACTACCATATACACTTCAGAGTTTGACTGTGGAATCAGCCACAAAGATGTAAGATGTGGCTCAAGAGCACTAGAAAGGCACTATAGTACAGTCCATTTACCATAAATAAAATTAATATTTCTCACCAATTTCTCTGGTGTTTTAAGGATAAATAACATCAACATTCATACAAACCCATTTCCATGAGTTTAGTTCAACGCAGAGAGCAAAGTGTAGAAATCAGCAACTCCACATTGTTCCCTTTCCTTTCTCTCCACTGGACTGAGATCTAAATGGCACTTCTTTTATGCAACATGTAATGACACTTGACGTCTGACCGACAAACACATGCAGACGTACTTCCTGTCTCAGTAGCTGGTTGTCAATCCTGAGGCGATCCAGAGTGCCGATATCTTCCCCCAGCTTCAGGTTGCTCTGTCGGAGTTCCTTGATGTACTCGCAGGCTTTGGACAGGATTCCTCCTTTACTCTGAAACACAGAGAGGACATTCTTTCTCAATCTTTTCTAATCTAACTATGTGTAGTTTGTGGTGCGAGTCTAGAGCTGAACTCACCTGTCCGGTCTTGGTATAGTCAATGTTACAGTCTGGGATGGCCTTTGACAGCTGTACAATCCAGTTGTTGATCTTGTCCCTGCGCCGACGCTCAACTGTTGGAACAACATGGGAGTCTGAGACTCTTACCCTGACATTCACATCCACTCAGATATTTGTAAAATGCAGCTCTGTGTTCGACTTCTCACACTGGATGTAAGCGCTGACCTTCATTGTGCTGTGCTCGCCGTTTCTCGTCTCTGGAACCACGAGGAGCATCTTGTTTTCTGGAAAACAGATTCGAACAAAGATCAACTTAAAGGTTTTCAGCATTTCGGTAAAATGGATCGTTTTTTATTTGATGCATCAATTACGCTATGTATGGCTGAGTACGAGGTGCGATTGTTCTTTGATTGGACCCCGTCAAAACTTCCTGGGGTGACATCATCACATAAAGCTGCCCTGTAAAAGAAAAGCCGACAATGAGCTGCTGAGAATACGACTGATAACAGTGAAGCACTTACTTAACTGTATCAATAATCTATTACTTTATTTTAAAGCCAGGCCTTTTATCGCGCTTACCTGTGGGTGTAGTCTGGCCCAGCAGTGTGTCTGAGGCCTGCACCGTGGTCACCATGGTGCCAGTGGTGGCGTCTGCGATGGTGGCGGGGTAGTAGGTGTATTGTGTCTCTGTGCTGCCGTCTCCCTCCAACCCCTCAGACTGAGAGAACACAGCCTGACACAGAGAAGACGTAAAGTCCACTGTTAGTCTTCAGTCAATGCGTACAAAGGGCCTGAGACACTTACTGCTGTGGATACTGGAAGAAACCATCATTAAATAAAACAACATCCAACAAGCTGTGACCAAGATGGAGCCGCGGACGGTTGCCTCGGTGCTGCACTCTCGTACTTTTTACATTTTTGTGTATTTGTTGAGTACCTTTTTACATGTACATAGCTTTTGTTTTTGCCTTTGTTCCTGTTTATGTCTACATTTTTTAAATATTCTTGTACTAAGAGAGCTGAGTGAACCCAGAGTCAAATTCCTTGTATATGTTCACATACCTGGCAATAAAAGTGATTCTGATTCTGATAAGCTTTACCACAGAAATGTGTTTTTATCTGTAAAATAAGAGGGTCTTTGGTGATTCCACATGACAACACAGCAGCAGAAATATGGGAGCAAACTTAACTTTAAATAACAGAACAATGCTGTATACTGTGAACTTCTACTATAGTCACAAGTAAAGGCAATGAAAAAAGGTATAGAAATATAAAAACTGCCTTTGTGGGCACCCTGTCTCTCTCAATCTGTCACTGTCTAATAGAGACACACTTGTGTCAAAATAAACTGGAATCTTGGTCCAATAGAAGAGTTACTGCACTGACAAACAGAAAGCATCAGCAGCCATGATTAAGCCTCAGACGTGGAGATCAGTTAATCATTGACTTGTAATAACTGCTGGACACCACCTACAACCTGTTCAACATGTGGCCTTGTCTACACCCACAGTAAGAGGTCCAGTGTGTCAGATCTACAGCGCTCTCTGCAATATAATATTCATAACTATGTTTTCATTAGTGTATAATCACCTCATAATAAGAATCAGTATGTTTTTGACTGTTTTGTTAACATAAGTGAACATTTAGCTGGCAGAGCGTGACTCTTGAAACTGATGTGACACCATCAGCTGGACAGAAGATGCTGGAATTGTGAGAACTACGAAAACACTCCAGGTCCACATAGTGGGGGCTTCTTCTTCTCCTCTCACCTGAGGCTGAGTACAGACACTGGCTGCAGACAGCGCTTTAACATGTTTATTTTTGAAACAGGCAACAGGTACAGCAGGCTGAGAAGATTAGACGTGTCACAATATCCAGCCTATTTTGAAAAATTGATCAAAAAACGCTTTCAGTTCATACAGTATTAATGATTCTTACAGTTTTTACAGGTGAGCCGTTGTTGTGAAGAATCCTTCTGCCATCTAGTGACTAGATATTTTAACAGCAGCAGAGCCATGAGCAATGAAAAGAAAAATATTTGAATCTAAACAAATCATAACACCCTTACTACAGGACAGGTGTGCTTTATTTAGGCCGACACAGAGTCGATACCATTAAAATGTGCTTGTACTGGCCACGACGCTGATCTTTAAGATGAGCTCAGGACATCACTATAAAATGGAGCCGAAAACACAGTGACAAAGGAACACACCACGTGAAGTTCTGTTTCAGTGACCCTAATGGGCAGCTCAGCATCTCATGGTCGTGCTGCTGCTGCACTGATAGTCCTCACCTGTGTGACAGCCTGAGTGGTTGCGGGGAAACCGGCGACGAGGCTTACTGCTGCAGCTCCATCTGTCTGACCCTCCAACTGGCCATCTGACACCTGGATCACTCTGTAGGTCACCTGGGACACAACGCGTCATCAGTCAGGTGACACGACATGTAAAGCATACACATACAAGGAATCTAAATCTGACTTCTGCTTTTAGGTCTGCCCTAAATGAAATAGCATATGAGTACTGAGATGTCTGGCACACTGGCACAATAAACGATGAAGAAATGTGTGGTCACAGACAAGATACAAACTCATTTGGCCCTTAAGAAGCAGGTGGGGTAGAGCACAGCAGGGAGGTGGCGCATGATGACCCCTCAAGGTAAAGACCCTGTGAATTCAGGAGTGGCTGTCTATAGTGACTGCCTAATTTGCTGACTTCACGTCTGTTGCTGCATGCAGTGAATATGGCTGAAACAACGCCTCACAGGTTAACAGATGTTCGTTCTTCCTACCTGCCCCCCTGCTCCTTCCGTCTTGAACAGATATTTGATGGGCTGGTCAGTGAAGGTGGCTGCAGACTGAATGGTGGCAATAGCAGCCGGGTCCTCCGCTGTGGCTACAGACCCTTTAAAAGCACAGTTATAGTTAAAATGTTGCAGTTATTAGAAGTAGCTCATGAAAAGGAGAGCTTTGGGACAACTTCAAACCATTTTATCACATAAAGTGGAGCGAGAGAAAGGAACTCATACACAGTAAGCACACAGAAGCATATTTTCATGGTTGAAATGACTACAGACATGAATACAGACACTCATAGCTGCTTTACGGTGTTATGGACACGAAAAAGCATGACATATGTGTCTGAAACTGAGCTGTTTGACATACATACAAATATTTAAGTATTTCTTTAACATAACACTGAATAAAATGACAATATTTAATAAGCAGTAACAGGCGGCGGTGTTTCTACCTTCCTCGTTGACGGCAACACTCCCGTCTGGTTCAGGGCTTTTCTGTTGACTGCACACATGCAAGCACAACAGAGGAGTCATGTTGGAGTTCAATTAACTAACTACGTAATGAACTAGCTGCTCGGCGGACAGTGGCAGCGTATCAATATATTTTTTTGCTGTTATTAGTTGACAATGGCGCTTGTTATCGTCCCACTCACCTCTTCATTTCTGCCGACAGTCTTGGACGAGGAGACCGCCTTCTCTCTCTCCCACAGCCAGACTGTGACACAAGTTCATAAGTTTGACAAAAAAAAGGCGCGAAGAAACTTTGCTCGAAACAACGCAGTATTAAATATCGACTTGACTTTAAACGACGGTGCAGCTGAAGCAGAAGACTGACCCCGGAGCGGTGTAAGAAGAGAGAGGGTTGTTGGTAGCTAGCCGTGCGGCTGTGCGAGCTGAGTCACAGCGAACGTTACCATGGGTGATAACGGAAACTACTGGTCTTCGCCTTCAAAATAAAAGGCATGAAGTAAGACGGTACCAAGCCAAAGGTGCGATGAAAAATATTATTGCGGAAGCAGGTTTTCATTTACTTCAAAATGATTCCAATAGACGTTATGTATTTAAACCTTTGCTCAGATTTGAATACATATGTAAAGTGGTATTTTGCTATGGGAATACACACCGGAACTCGTTAGTTGTATTGTTGCTAGTTTGGCACGTATCATACCTCTGCTACATTATCACTCGGCCCCAGCGGTTTTTACAGATGTTTAACAAAGCGCTTTCCTTTCTGCTGGCTTCGTGGGAGCACTGTCCGCATTAATAAACGCATGCAGATACCAACGACACGTACCGGCCTAAATAATGCTCACAGAGCCGCAATATGTGGAATACATTTGAGTCTGAACAAAGATCTACTTACGCCGCAGTGGTCCCTCCCCCGATATTTGTCAACAGACCAGCGTCGGTGTCGGCTATACGCATGCGCATACAGAATAAATCCACCCGCTTCCAGATCAGTTGATAACTCTTGAACGTACATTTTACAGGCAAAACAATATGAATATCTGACCCAAGACCTGTGGTTTGCGCTGCCAAATATTCAGCGGAGATTGCATTGCATTAAAGGAACTATTGTGTCTCTGAAGTACAGCTGGTTGTACAATTGAAATCATGAAAAACCTAGCTGATATGCTTCTTGCTTTATAATATCTTATGAAGTACACAGTAAAATGAGACCATGCATTAGTATGTGTACTGTCCTAATATACCAAAGCTACATATTTTATAATAGAATATGTAAATAAAAGTAGAAATATTGCTATATGGGTATAATTATCAAGGCAGAATTTAATAAATAAATACCTACATTTAACTATACTCCCAATCATTGATTAGTTTTTGTTTATTAATTCAAATGAAAATATTTAAAGGTCCAGTGTGTAAAATTTAGTGGCATCTAGCAATGACGGTGCAGACTGCAACCAACTGAATCCTGTAGCTTGGATTAGGGTTAGGGAAGGTTAAACTACTATAAAAATATATCTATTTCTATTCTTATTATATAATTTACACTACATTTTAGTCAGTTATAACTTCCTAATATTAATTTTACAGAAAGTTAAACATAGTTAGTTTAACATATTTAATAACACATACGATGAATTATTATTCATATAATACATTTTTAGTGGATTATTGCGATCTTTATGTAATATTAATGATCAATTTAAATGATTTTATAAAAGCAGATTCCCTCTGGTTCTTCCGCACTGGTTTAGCTCAGAGGTTACTTCGACCATCAATCCTCTCTGAAGGATTCGCTGATCTCCATCCCTCCTCGGGATCGAACCTCGGGCGCTGTCCAGTGTTTTCTCTCCCTCTGCAACAACTCCATATAAAAAATATGGTGTTGTTTCAGAGGATCACAGCTCAGTTGCAGCAGAAGAACAACTCCATATAAAAATAAGTTATTTCATTTTCAGTCACAACCGGTCTAGTGCCGAAAAGAGACTGCTTGCCGAAATACGACTGCCCCCTGACGGGAACGCGCATCACTTCAGGGGAAGTGAGTGTAGATCTACTCGTGGATATAACATACAGGTCAGCTGGCAGGTGCAGCACCGAGAGAAATGTTGTTGTTTTTTTTTACTGTGCAATAGAAATGTCTGCAGCCCCAGTGAAGACGCTACGGGAGAAGAACGGCGCAGATATGAGATATGATTTTCCTCAGCAGAAGAGAAGTGAGTCGTGTTTATAAGAGCAGATTCCCTCTGGGTTTTTCCGCACTGGTTTAGCTCAGAGGTTACTTCGACCAACAATTCTCTCTAGAGAATACGCTGATCTCCATCCCCGCCGCGGGATCGAACCCCGGGCGCTGTCCAGTGTTTTCTGACCCGCCGTCTTTCATTCTGTTGAACACTCTCATAACCACCTCTGTTAGACTGAATAAAGCTGTCTGAGCTTGGCCCATCAACATACAGACACTTGGGTGGATAAATCAGTGGATCAGAGTATCTGTGATGAAAAGCGGAGGCACACGCTGATGTTTGACGCTGTGGTCTCTCTCAGGTTGTGTTGAAGTCACGTATGTACGCGTGATGTGGACACTGAGCACTGTGTGATGAGAACACGGGCAGACACACAGCCGATGCCCGCCTCAACAGTGAACTCTCCCGACTGACACACAGCCTGTCTGTAATCACCCGCGTCAAGCTGGAAACATTCAGCTCTTCCGGTTGTAACTGAAAATGAAATAACTTATTTTTATATGCAGAGAAAACACTGGACAGCGCCCGAGGTTCGATCCCGAGGAGGGATGGAGATCAGCGAATCCTTCAGAGAGGATTGATGGTCGAAGTAACCTCTGAGCTAAACCAGTGCGGAAGAATCAATGGGAATCTGCTCTTATAAACATGACTCACTTCTCTTCTGCTGAGGAAAATCATAATTCTAAGAATCTATTCTGAATGTTTTACAAAAAAAACTGTAGCAGAAATAAATACAAGCGATTTAATACAAATGTGCATATAAACACTGTTTATTTATATATATTAAATATATTGTATATTAAAACATGTATTTATTTAATCTTAAATTGATGTATTTTTTTAAGGTGAAAAGCCATTCGGCTACAGCTCACTACTATCACCTCTTTCACTTAAGGACACAGTTTGACTTTCCACTTGGTGACTGTCTCCCCCTGATGGTCATCTGATGATATTCCTGCCCTGTTGGAGTGATAGTCTGGTGAAAAATATCATGTTAAACTTGCTAAGAACTGTTAATAATAATAATTGCACAGTAAAAAAAATTCTCAGCCTCAGAGATTGATGGTCGAAGTAACCTCTGAGCTAAACCAGGTCGGAATAACCTGAGGGAATCTGCTTTTATAAACATGACTCACTTCTCTCTCTATATCTATATCTCTATCTCTATATCTATATCTCAGTGGTGTGCAGTCAGGTGAGGCAGGGTAGGCAGTGCCTCACCTAGGCTAATGAGAAAAAAGAAAGAAATTATATATATATATAGTTGATTTATTGTTGTAAAAAAAAAAAATTTAAAAAAGTTTTAAAAAGTAGTAGTAAGTAAAAGTGGTAAAGTAAAACGTGAAATGTGTTAACGGTATAAGGAATGCCACTACTCAGGGGAACTTGTTTTCAAAGCTGGCGTATGTGAATACGTGAATACAGGAGGCCGAGGCAGACTCAACCTCTGCCTCTGTACTGTGTGAAATGTACGCGAACAGTTTCGAAGGCTCGCGCATGCGCATGTCTGTTCTCACGCTGTCTTCAATGGGCATCATTGAGGCACAACGCTTCTCTGCCTCCACAGTCAGGGATTCGGGACATGTCGGAAATCCCGCCGAAATTCCCGACATGTCCCGAACCCCGCCTCGCGATGCTGTTGTCACCTGTGCAGTGAATTCGGATAGCAAAGATGGAAAAAAAAGAAAGAAAAAAAATATAATTTTAACTGGGAAACCAAACCGTGAATTAAAAGATTTAATACAACGGAAGGGACAAAAAATTGTGAAGACTTTTCAAACAGACTGGTAAAAGACTGGTTGTGTTGATGTAGCCAGGCTAGCAAGCTGCTCTGCTTCCCGGGCATAAGTTCGTGCAGGAGGACAGGCGCATGGATTTCATCTACTTGTAAAGTAAGTGTCCCCCCCACTTGTTTCCAATGGTGCACCGACACCAAAACTTTAGTTTCCTCCTTCCTTCTTTTCAGACAGCGCAGCTCTCCCTCTCTGGTTATAATGTCTTCTAGTGTTGGGAAGTTCGACTCTTTTCACTGACTCGGATCTTTAACTCTCGGACAGTAAATTGAACAAATCTTTTTTTGAGTCATTCGTTCATTTCGTTCATTTTTACAGCAGGGGGCGCTGTTTGCCCTTTTGTGGGCGTGTAAAAAAGGCCGCTGTCACGTGACAAATGAACGAACCAGATGAACGAGAACCGAGAACGAACCGTTCAACTGCCTGTCACGTGACAAATGAACGAACCAAATGAACGAGAATGAACGGTTCGTCTGCCTGTCACGTGACAAATGAACGATTCAGATGAACGAGAACCGAGAACGAACCGTTCAACTGCCTGTCACGTGACAAATGAACGAACCAAATGAACGAGAATGAACGGTTCGTCTGCCTGTCACGTGACAAATGAACGATTCAGATGAACGAGAACGAGAGTGAACCGTTGACAGCTGGTAGAGGACAAGTGAATGTAAAACTCAGTTTGACAATAAAGTTAGACAAAAAGTAACACTTAAGTTCCTTAAAATGTTTACATGGTGCATTTATTGTGTCCAAAACATGATGATGATGATGATGATTATTATTATTATTATTTGTAGTAGTAGAAGTAGTATTGTTGTTATTGTTGTTATTGTTATTATCACATTTGTTGTTATTATTTCTTATTTTATGGCAGAGTATAACACAAAATCAACACGTTGATATAATTTTCAAAAGTATTTATTTACAAACACACTTATTATACACAATTATAACACTACATACAACACTACACATGACACTATAGACATCTAGAAGAACAGAAGACCACTAATTAATTATGATTTTATTAATAAATAATGTCTGTCGGGTGTCACGTGACAAATGAATGCACGTCACAAGTAGACATTATTCATTTCCTTGTTCGTTTCTCAGTCCACAGCTCTGTAGCTGAGCTACAGCTGTCACGTGACAAATGAACGAAAGAACGATCCGTATGAACGATCTGGGTGTGTGAACGAACTGTTGTGCTTAGTGCTCTTCAGCCTAAGCTGCCAGTCACGTGACAAATGAACGAAAGAACGATCCGTATGAATGATCCGTATGAACGAGCCGTAGGTCTATGAACGAACTGTTACGCTTAGTGCTCACCACACTGCCTGAGCGGCCTGGCTGTCACGAGACAAATGAACGAGGACCACAGTTGATTGAGTCGTGTACTGATCATTTCCATTTCCTGTCCTGCTGACAGAGCTTATGCAGCTGCCTGTCATCATGTGGCGAGGGAAGGTACTGCATGAAAATGAACGAATCACTCACTGAAATGACTCATTACTCCCGAGTCATATAAAATATTAGTTCGTATTGAACGAATCGTTCACGAACGACACATCACTAATGTCTTCCCGTGTTGTGCTCTTATGTGAGCGATGTCATACAGTAGCTATTTCAGGCTTTTCAGACTTATTTTTGCTTAGAGGTTTAATGGTGTGTGATCAAGAGCGAGCAGTGTTTATAATGTTGGTCTTATAGATGCGCCGGAGCTGTAAGTCCTGTGTTGTCGAGATACAGGTGATTTCTTGTTGTGCTCTTGTCTTTGGGTGCTCCTATGCTCAGCTGTAAGTCCTGTAGAAATGCAGGTGAATGTATGTCTCTGAAAATTAATTGGTACTATAATATGCTGATGTCAATAACTAGGCTACATTTTTGACAGCGGCATTTTGACTGACTTTGCAGTGGTTTTAATACTGACTTCTACTTAATATATATTTTTTGTATGCGATTTAAGCTCTGACTGATCCTGCCTACCCAGCCATGGACTTCACTGCACGTTACTGCTATCTCTCTCTCTCTCTCTCTCTCTCTCGATGCATCTACAGCATAAGGCATTAGCTGTTGTAAGTATTTCAGATGATCGTCACTCATAAGATCCTTACTCACACAAAGTGGTTCAGAGTTCAGTTCTTGCCCTGCCCCTGACGTGATTGTGGATACTTGATTGTGAGGTCAGCTGAGGCTCAGTTGTTCTGAATAACTGAGTAATGCTGATAGGGCCTTTAGTCTATTTTTGCAAGTTAAAGATAACTCCCCCATATCCACTCATACAGATAACAGTCAATTATACTGGACATAATGTTACCACCAAAACTCCTGACTGGCCTTTGTAATCTAGTTTTGTATAATAGCATTGTATAACATAAATTTATCAGTATAATAGGCCAAGTGATGCATCATAGCTACAACTCATAAGATCCTTACTCACACATTCAAGCAGGTTATGTAATAGGGTAACAAAACAATGGCTGATGGCTTTTGTGTCACGTGATCCCAATTTTGAGTATTGGTTAGCAGAATAAGCAGAATATGCATTTGTAAACAAATCAATAAGGAATCTTGTGGTATGAATAAACATTAATGTTTATACAGGAGAATCTTAAGTATATAATATACACACTATACACTATGCATACCTATAGCAACTCCAGGCACGTCACCTCTGGAGATCACACAAACTGTGTACAACACTGAAATCATCACTGACACTTCTTCATTTACGTTCTCAAATAAATGACTTGCATTTTTGTGAGCAATATTTAAAATAAAACAAGACCCACACATTTTTCTGGAGATGGGCAATGTGGTATTTTAGTTGATCAGAGCTTCCACAATCAATCCCTCATGTTGTCTGGCTGTTTGTAATGATGACTCCCCACAAAGACAACATCACCACAGGCCACAGTAAGGTTGGAGCTCGGTGCAGCAGTAAGCCTGTGGCGGCAGGACAAGGCTTGATGCGTTCTGAAAGGAAAGTGAGAGAGAAAGAGAGGGATCAGATTCAGTAGCATTCATTTTCTGCACCTTTTTACTCTGCTCTGTTAGCATGCACCCAGACAGTGGTGTCACTGATAGATTGATGATGATAGACTGATAGAGAACATTTTACTTTTCAATTTCTACACATACGAAGGACAGTCCAGCATAGGAATTTGCAGTAGCCAAATTAACCTGTCTTTTGTCATTAACTTGTTGTAAATATATGTTTCATTAATTTTAAGTTTATTCAACTATTTGCAGATTACTTCAACAAGTGCTTTCTTCAAACCAAAGTAAACCAAAGCAAAACTGTACATACGTATGACTGAATAGTCATTGATTTAACTTAATATAGTGTGTAGGATTAATAGCATTGAGCTTTGAAGTTGAATATTGCAATCCCTTGCCTCACCCGTTCCTTTTACAAACTACAGTGACTGTGAGGATTGTGGAAATTGTGGATGGCCCTATCTAGATCCAGTGTTTAGTATGTTTGTTCTATATGAACATTATAAACATTATTATTATTATATTCAATTTCTGACATTAGAGAATAGACTATGGATTTAAGCTTATTGTTTTGACAAGTTCAATAAACATAGTTGGTTTTACAACAGGCATTCAAAGTGGTTGACTCATTTTTTTGCTATGTAACTTTTGGGGTCCCTGTACAGACTCAAAGCAGGGATGTTGTAGTTCATGGTCAGCGTTGTAACCCTCAATCTAGGGATGCCTCAGCTGATTTATATGTCCAGTATATTATATACTGTATATTGTGCCCCCCTTTTCATGTACTATCTGTTTTAGAAAAGCTCTGTATGAGCTATGTCCAACATTTTTAATGTTATATTAAATTAAATAATAAATAAGGATGTTGAAGACAATGCTGATAACAGTGTGAATGCATAACAAGACAACTACACAGAAATAAAATTGAATTGAATTGTATTTACAAAAGCAAAGTAATACAAACGTTTTCCTTTATGCTGAGCATCTATGGTGATAAGCTTCACTTCTTCCCTGTTTTTTCGCTTCAGTGTGCAGTTGAAGCTCATGGTTTTATTCCTGGACCTTAGAGAATCTGGGAGGGTAAACTTGCAATTCTCGTTAGATGCGTTGTTCAGCAGGTATCCGTTTGATGTCACTTCACAGAAGAAGTTTGGACTTTGTGGACAGGGTGCATAAATACAGTCCAACCTTCAGTGGATCAAAATGTTGTGGGTTAGTTTTTTGAAGGTCAAAACATACAGGAAAGTATACCAAATAAGTGTAATGAATGTGTATCATATTGTTAATGAGTGGAACATTTGAACCTGAGGCTGTTGTTCTTGGTGAGGCAAGCAGTAAAAATGCCGAAATCCCCAAATCCCCGTTGAATAGTTGAATCTGCAATCAGATGACAGGTTGCTGTATTGTAAAAACCATGTCATTCTTTAGGCCTATTTAGTAATTTAATACTCTGTGTTCACATAGAAAGAGATGTGAATTTTCCATGCGATGAGATTACATACAAAGTAAATGCAAATTCACACGTCATTCACATCAGTTAATCCCAGCTCATTTTGGGCGAGAGGCGGGGTACACCCTGGACACATCACTAGTTCATCACACATAGAGACAAACAATCATTCACACTCACAGTCACACCTATGGACAGATTAGAGTCACCAGTTAACCTGTTAAATACATGTTTTTGGACTGTGGGAGGAAGCCAAAGTACCCGGAGAGAACCCACAGAGACATGGACACGGGGAGAACATGCAGACTCCACACAGACAGGCCCCCGGCTGAGGTGCGAACCTGGAACCTTCTTGCTGTGAGTGGTGCTAACCACTGCACCACAGTGATACCCATGATATCATTAATTATCTTATTAAACTTAATGAAACAAAGCCAGTAGAATGTAATTCCCAAAATGTTAAATTACTTTTAATTGATTTAACATCATACAGGGGAAGCTTTTGTTATATCAGAGGATATAGGGAAATAATTATTATTTTGACCAAATGATTTTTAACCCGAGACAAAGCATACCAACAACAGCAAAATAAATAAACGAATGAAACAGAACAAACAATAAATAAAATACACATACAAACTACAACAAGAAAAACAACTCAAAAGTGTAAAGACTGAGGGTGAAAGAGGGCCATGGGCTAACAGTGATGTAATCCAATCTTTCGAATCTGATTACGGCTGGTTCAGCTGATTGATGAGCTCATTACAGAAGCAGCAGTAACCACTAAAATGTTGTAATCCTCTTCCTGAATCTCAAAGCTTCAAACTCACTCGCCCACGGTCGCTCATATCCTGCATTACATCATGCCTCATGTATGATGATACATCTAGAGTTACGCATACTGTACATCATTGTAATAATAGCTTAAAATTAAACATTTGAAGTCGGCTTACCTATGAAGAGGAAGAGAAGAGGCAAAGAGATGTCCATTTTCCTCATCTGGCAATGACATTTAACAAAAAGAAAACATCTGTTAACAGACTACATACACACAAATTCTGTGTGTCATTTCATCATGACAGGAGTGACAAATTGATGTGCTAACTCAGTCAGGAGTGATCATGAAGTCAGGCAAATCTGTATAAATACACACGCCATGTTTGATATCATAATTGATCCGCCTCTGTCCAGCAGCGATGCATAAAGAACTTGTTGCTTGTAAAAGCCGTTAAATATTTTAATAAGAGCAAACATTAGACTTTTAATAGGAAGAGAAACCCATTTCTAACCTTAATTTCACGCTACATGTAACATGTAAATAGCCTTCAATTTAAAGGTCAGCTGTGTTCAAACAGGTCTTGTCCGCCGTAATGATTATCCACTATTGAAAATAGTGTGTGTAATGTAATTTCAATGTATCTGAAAGTCTTACCGTTTATCTGCTTTTTGTTCTTTTCTCTTCCGTGACTTGCAGCAGTGGATGGCAGATATCATAGAATTAGTGTGATGAGCTGGGCAGGGCATGATGAGGAAAGCAGCTGGAGTGGAGTCGGGTGGGAGGGTTGGATGGAAGATTTAAAGCTTTAAAGTGCTGTTGTACTGTGCAGTGCAGATTGTCACTGTCTGAGTTCTATGACTACAGAGTTCTATTTTTCCACTTTGGAAACTTTGACTGTGAACCTTTGGTCTCTGAGTTATTGTAGATTAGTAGATGTGCAGAATATTGTTGCAGGAAAAGACCTGTCCCCTGGACCTGTCAGTGTTGTGTGAAATGCACTTGATGCGTTTTGAAAGAGAGGTGTCTTTCATGGTACTTCATTAGTGCTTATCACTGTTATGCCATTAGAGACACCTCTATCACAACAATGAGCAGGAAGACCACATTTGTACTTACCTGTTGGAACCTCAGGCACCTCCTGGCCCTAAAGATGTCCAAGAGGGGCTAGGAGATGCCTCAGAGAATGTTCAGCTTTCTTATGATTGCTGGTCACTACATAAAAATAAAAAAAAGATGTGTGTTTAAGGACCTTAACAATACCTGTACAGGCTATTTCTGTCCATCACTATAGGTTGTGGAACAGGTTGAAGATTCACTGAAATGGAGTAACGCCTGGGACTTTATTTTAATCTTGCAAGCACAACAACCTCAATAAACTGGTAGGTCTTGGGCACATGGACTGTGTGGGTATCTGGGCAGGACAAAGTGCCAATGGGCTGAGATGGAAACAGAGGTCGAGGTGATTAAAAAATACAATCTCAGTCGATCAGCAGTTCTGTAGGATGTAATGGAAAAATAATATAAAGAGTAGTGTAACTGTAATGTAGGACACAAACTGACCACAAGTGCAAACTTGATGAACAAATCCAATTTGTGATTGGATTTTTGAAAAAGTTTAATCTGACAGAGTGAACAACGCAGGCGAAGGTGTGGTGGCTGAGTTCCAGAGATGGGAGTGATACTAAAGCAGGGCTGGACGCAGTAGGCCAGAATCATGCGGCAGTTAAAAAAAAAAAAAAAAAAAAAAAAAAAAGTTATAATAACTGGAGAAGACACAGATTTGTAGAACCACAAGGGAGACTAAACAATCTGGCAGAGTCTGCAAGGTTGAACCAAGTTGATATATTGCACTGGTGGTTGGACGATGAGTCGCACGTGGTGAAGATGATCAGCATAGACAGATGGCCTTCAGAGTGTTGTTTTTTTTTGTACAATAAAAAAAATACTATGGTTTTGAAAATGTACTATAATAAAATAATGAATAAATCATTTGAATGTTTTAGAATTTATAATATTAACGAGTAATGTGTGATGACATGGTTACGTACGTACGCCAGCCGGAGTGAAACGCGTTTTTTTTAAATGGAGAAAAGGGCGCTCACTGGTTCAGCGAAAAGAAAACAAAAGAAAGAAAAGGAAGCCAAAGATGCTGCTTTGGTGCAGCAAATACCATCCATCTCAACATTTTTCACCAGAAAACAGATGCAATATGACCAGCGAGATTATGGTGCTCAAAACAGCAGTGCCAGGACTACACCTCACCGCTCAGACGACCAGCAGGATGCTAACACTGCTAGCTCAAGTTCACCGGAGATGTTTGGTAGTGGTGATGGCACTGCCTCCTATGGACACTAAGCAGTGCGTAAGCAGTACTATGGTGAACAGCGGGGCCAGGTCAGCGGCAGAAGTCCCATCATTGTCCCATCATTGTGTGGCCACGTGTGTCAGTGCTCGTATAGATGGTTCAGGGGCCGAATGTCACATCACCATGGACATCGCTCATTTTTGTGGTTGCGTGTTGCCCGGTGTTGCTATGTGTGTAATGGGAAGAGCGCCTTTGCATGCACGCTTTTTGCATGTATAGGCAGGGGCCCGTGGCGCGTTTGTGTCCAGGGCCCGTGGTCACGATAATCCGTCTGTGGTGATCAGGCAAACACACACTGCATCACAGCAGTAGTAAACAGCCTTGGTCTCAGGAGGGCAGTAGTTAGGAACAGTTCTGTCTTGATGATGTGTGAAGGGGTCAGAATATGATCTTTCTCTCTGTTGTTTTTGATGTGTATCTACCAGTCTGCCAATCTATTTACTAATTTTCACCAAGTCAAATATACAGAGCTTGCACAATATCTATATAACAATCATCACTCCATCTTTGGCTCATGCAAGAGCGTGTTTTTTTCAACCTATGACTGGAAATTAAGTATGTTCTAGTCATTAGTGCATTAGGACTAATGGATATTGGTTAGATTACATTTTCATTTCCTGGATCTCCCTCCCCAAAGAGAAATTAGTAAACAGCCACGCCTTGAAGAATGGAAAGTGAAGCCAGGGACAAATATTCAGATACTGTGCCTGCTGTAGTAAATACACCACAGAAAACAAACAAACAAACAAAAAAATGTAAATAAATCAAACCAAAGCAAGTTATACTGACCAAAGATGCATAGGCCAGTGTTTCGTAAGATTTTTACACCACATACCACCTATGAAAATATTAATAACTTCAAATACTAGTATTTTAACAGAATTTAAAACTAAAACAGAACCGGTTCAAGAACCAGAGCTCATTTGGTGCTGAAGAGGTTCTCCTGATCTCCTGAGGTTCTCCAGCTGTAGAAGCTGTTTTGAAGCCTCTTGGTCCGCAGAGTGCCAGAGGGGAGAAGGGAAAACTGTGGCTGGAGTGGCTGGAGTCTCTGATGATGCCTTTAGCTCTTGACTGGCATCTTTTGTGGGCCAGCTCCTGAATTATAGGTAGAGATGTACCAATAGTCCTTTCAGCTAACCCCAAAGCTAACATGAATCCAGCTATCCTCATAATGTTAACAAAATCATGATTCATGAAACCTGGCCACTTTCTTTCATATTCCATGGTCCAGTCCTGATGCTTATTTCCTCAGTGTTGCAGCTTTTAGCAGTAGATGGGCAAGAATGGGCACCCTGACTATTCTGCAGTGTGTTTTATTGAACAGCAAACACCTGGAAATAGTACATTTCAGGATATAACATTACAAGTCAATGTTTGTACCACAAGTGATTTGAAGCTTTTTAAATCTAAAAAACAAAAACCGTGTTAATGCCCTCTAATCAGTCATGCCAACCTCATGTTCTCACAAATCTATTGCATGTATAGTTTTATGTCACATCTGTATAAAATACAGCATTTTCCTGAGCCAATGTATAAAGCAGCCTGGAGTGGTACACTCTTTGAGGCAGGCTGCAGAAGCGAGCAGCTGTATTAAAATGTCCAACTTCACAGCAGAAATAAACATGTTTACAGCCTGGTTCAGGCAACAGTTTTGGTCTATATAGATAATTTCACCGTCCATGACAACTGTGAGGTGGGTGATTTTTTTTTTTTTATTATTCATTTTTTTTAAACCCGCCAGTTCAGATTAAGGCTTAAAGTTATGCACCCAGGCATCCCTCAGCCCACCTTAGGTCTGCCGATGTACATCTTTGCTGATATTTAGATTACCTAGGAGGTGGAAGTAGCGGCTAATGTGGCGGTGTCCAACGTCAAATATTTTTGGCTTCAAAACAGCGCTTTGGAAACCTATGTATGACATCACTCATGCTCTGTCCATTGTTTATACTGTCATTGATTTAAACGTGTAAAAGTTGTAATCGATAATGTCGATGTAAATCCAGGCCTATAATTTAATAACACAACTTGTTGTTCATGACAAGTTAACTGCTGCTTCAGAAATAACATTAAGATAACAATCTGACAATTAAAAAAAACTTATCTATATGAAGATAATACTACTATATAAAATTATTTATTTGCAGCATTTTAATAAAACATTAGGTAGTTACCTAAGCTCAATGTTTCAAAGACATAACAGCAGCATAATGTCAAACTGTGATAAATTAATATAAACTATAATATTTATTGGATATCTGAACACAATATAGCGGTAATATATAATGGATAATAATGATCAGTTGGAGCTCAGCACCTATAATAATGGTGGTAATACAGAATACAATGATCAAGGTGTCATCTTGTAACTAGAAATGCATTCACATTCAGAATGAAGTTAGGGTTGAACCATCATAAGACCATCTGTTATAAAAAAAATTGGATTACACTGCTATTTAGATGCTTCAACTTATACGATGTTTGTGTGTTCCTATTTATGTCTTAAGTGCACTTCCCTTTGATGTTGAGAGACAGACTGGCAGCGTGAGGTAAAGTTTAGGTTAATGTATAAATAGAGGAACGGAACAATGGTCAGATACAGGTCGGAGAGGTGACATTTCGATTAGGGGGCATGTTGAAGAATAACCGTTTGCAAGCTATATATGCAAATTGAATCAACTGTCAGAGCTCCTCAGCGAGCCTTGTAACCCATTTGGTGTGTTGCACTGTAAAATGCTCCTCTTGTACAAGAATAATAAATTTAACTTAAACTTTTGATGCTTTGAATCCGTTTCTCCTTATTCAAGGGTTTTCTTTAAAGTATATTATATTAATCAGATATTTATTATTACATTCATTGACTAAAAGAGCTTTAGAGGACAAGGACCTGATATTCAAGAGTCCACATTTAAGTCTCTTATTATGGACTGTTGGAGATTTAATTTTTATTAAGTTTTTATGATGAACTCCTCTTCTGTTTGTTTTATCTTTAAATAATGTTGGTGGACGGGGGACAGACAGTCTCTATACTAAAGGTTGAGTAATAAACTTGGCCATGTTTCTAGATGAGAGCTGCTCCATCCAAAGTGGTATGGATGCCGTCTCTCATAATCAGACCAGGTTTTCCCCAGAAAGGTGTCCAATTATCTATGAAGCCCACATCGTTTGCTGGACAACACCTTGACAGCCAGTGGTGAAATGATGACATGTGGCTAGCCATGTCATCACTGGTCATAACTGATAACCGGAAGTGACAGAATACGCTTACCGTAAAATGTGTTACTCTTGAATGTAATTTGTTTATGAAGGTGAAAATTCAACACAATACTAGCAGAGAAATGCCAATATTTTCATAGTTCATAGTCCACTTTTGTGAACTGCTTTACTGTTGTACTGTTTGCATAGTACTTCCAGTTAGAAGTGTGGACTGGAAGTAGGCCTACAGTATAAACAGTACTGTATGCACTGGGGTGCTGTGTATATTAAAGGTGCCTCACACTGTGGAGTCAATGTCCTGACAGGCTGCACAAACACAATTACGTATTAAATGTCTGAAAAAATACCAGATCACTAAATCACAGCTAATTAGAAACACTACTACCCATGTCTGTACATTGTGCATTGGACAGATTCAAGAACACAGAATCCCTTGTGTTATGTAATACAGTATGATGTGTGGTGTTAAAAACATTTCGGAAGAAATGTTCAAAACGGCTACTTTTTCATACTCTTCATCCCCTATGTCTTGTGAAATGTATAAAGTCCTTCATTAACTTTCAAATGATTAAAAATGATGGAAGGAAAAGAAAGTTCAAGTATACATTTTGAAAGTTGCTCTTTAACTGTTGTAAGGTAGGATGGAGTTGAAACAATAGTAGCCCTATAATTTACATTAGTTGCATGAAATGACATAGAAAGTGGTTGCATATAGTTGCAAGTTTTGTAGTTTCAAGCACACTTTATGGGTACATCTTGATACATCTAAAGTTTTGTTGTTGTACATCTCTTACTGTGTTGTAACCCATGAGAAATATTTGAGGACTTTATCAGTTCACAAAGATTTACTTAGACTAGAAAAGTCTAGTTTGACTCTAGTAATCAGATAAAGAAACTGCTTACATGACAAAAGATCAAACTTACAAGATCAAACATCCCACACTGGGTAAAGGGCAGTGTTGCAGAACCTGACTTACTGTAACCCAGATGCATGATTTTGAAACAGTTTAAACAGTTGACTAAATATCCTGCGATTATCACTCTAGAAGGAATGTGCGCAATATCCTCAAGATCTAAAGTACAACAATATGAATAGTGGATCTACACTACAAACACCTGTGTGAAGCATATAATTATATCCTTTTTGAGACAGGGTCACAGAAATGTCCTCCTTCTGATATTATGCTGAACCACCTTAATCATGTTTACAGTACTACTGATTAATGCAATGGTACTGTACAAAAGAGGAGGACAAAACATGTAATCTATAAGTGAATTGAACAACAGATTTTGTCATTAAATGTGTGGTTATGTTGGTGGTTAAAAATAATAATAAAAAATATTAAATATCAAACTGTTTGATATACGACCTTTAGTTTCAGATAGTCATATACATTTTATTAAACAGCTTGAAACCTGTAAATGATCGACCTTCCTGGAAATCTGGGTTCACATGATGAGTGGGAGTATACGTATGTGGGTGTGGACATTGTAGCAAAGACTATTTAACAGCTGCTGACTCAGAGGCTCATCTCAGTCAGTCATGGGTCGTCCTGAGATCCACATGTCGACATCGACATGGACACTTTGTGTCCTCTTGAGTTGGATGTCTGTTGGTCAAGCAGTAGCAGGACCGTAAGTTTTTACTTGTACTAAGAGAATAATAATAATAATGATGTGTGTCGGGTCATTTCTGTAATTTTATGATGACTTTATGATGCATTAACTTCTAGGTTAAAGTGTCTTCCATGTTAGATCCAGTGAGGTGTTTACTGTGTGTCTGTGTTTGTATCTAGGCAGTACATGGTAGCCATTCCTGCGATTCTTGAAGCTGGAGCTGAGACCAAATTCTGTGCAAGTCTCCTGCAGCCCAACGAGACTTTGGTCATGACTGTCACTTTGATGTCTCAAGAGAAGAACACAACCCTCCTCCAGAAGACGTCCAGTGAAGAGTTTCATACCTGTGTTCCATTTAAGGTCAGTTTTAGCCATTTTTTCAGTTCAGACTTGTTAATGGTCCTCTTGGTGTCTACAAACAATCTTTCCGTCACAGGTTCCTATAGTGCAGAAGGACGTGGTGCAGAAGTTTAAGGTGGACGTACGTGGTGATACATTTCACTCAACAGAAGTCAGGAGAGTCATGATCAGAGTCTATAAACCAATGACATTCATCCAAACTGATAAACCAATCTACCTCCCTGGACAAAAAGGTAATCTTCAATTGATTATACAAGATGTTGTACACAATATGGCACCATATGTAGACAGGTTTCCACTTACAAGGTCTGTATGTATTGGAAACCAGCAAAATTACTGTTTAGAATATGTATAAATATGTATCTTTGCTTTCTAGTCAGATCTGACTAACTAACATGACACATCATATTTCAGTAAGCTAGCAGTCATAAAGCTAACCTAGACTGCACAAATTTAGCTCTTGCAGGCAGTGAGATAGAAATTGTGTCAGAATGTCTCAGAACAGATGAAAAGCCCAGAGGCACAGAAGCAGCATGTTAGTGTAGGGAAAACGTAGTTCCTACTATTAGCTTGCTTTATGATTTAAAAGCACACAGAGCAGCACATGCTGGACATGATTTTAACATGAAATGTCACAAACAGACGGTATGACAGTACTGTCCAAAACTACCCCCCACTGGAAGTCCAGGGTTGTGACTACATTGCAAAATAAAAGTATATAGTGTAGCTGAAGGTGTGAATTAGTCATTATTCTGACCTTATCTAATGTAAAGGTTAATTGTAACGATGTCATTTGTTATTGGACTGTTAACAGTGAAAGCTTCATGAAAACTTTTCTCACATTTCTCTCAGTGCACTTCAGAGTCATCACAATGGACACAAAGTTCAGACCTGTCAGTCAGCTGGTGAGTGTTTGGACTGTCTTTTAGATGTCATTTAGAGGTGTCCTGGGCTGATCCTACAGATGGACTGATGTAATGGATCACAAAATTAACAACAGCAGCAGCTGTTAAATTTGTGAGTAACCTGTAATTGAATGTCAGTCCAAAATAAAACCTTGGGTTATGTGATCTCTGCAACTGGTGTCAGTGCTCAGCCAAAGTACACTATGTCACACCACTGTACAAACAGGGTGTTTCTGTAATCCCAACAACTGGCTCTTCACTCCAGCTGATCGCTTCATGACAATTTCAGGTGTTATAATATAGTTTTGAATCAGGAACTTCAAGATTAGAACTCTGGATCAAGTATTGTGTCAGACTCAGTGGTTATGTCTGTTCTTTCAGTGTGTTAGAAACATTTTTAATCAATATTTAGTGAGTATTTACACAGCTAGTGGAGTCAGTTACATAATAAACTCACTGACATGGGTGATTGACATATGCGCTGTTTAATCAGAGTTGTGTTTCTAATCAATAAGCTCCTGCTGAAGCTCTGGATCAATGGTACAGCCAGTGCCCCTTTAGGTAACCTTGTATGTGCTGATGCTGCAATAGATCTGTCAAACTGGAACTCTAGTTTCTCATTTCGGAATATCCGTTGCAAGTTTTGAAGTGAGAATGCCCCCAAAAATAAAAAAATACAATGACAGATACTCTGTGGAAAATCTCTTTTCCTGTTACACTGATCATCAGAGCTTTGACTGCTCATCACAATATCATTGATTTTTTTTTAGCACTCATTAGGACACTGTGTGATGACCACAATATAAACTAACTTGTCTTTTAACAAATCACTTATCTTTCCTTTTTTTGCAGTATGATATCATTGAAATTGAGGTAAGACGACATCAATGTAAATTCAGCAAATTTAACCTCCTGCCACACGGAGCCCTAAGCTTTCTGTGAGGTCAACATTTTAGTGTAACCTCAAGACTAAACTTACCCCAATATAATAATGTCTGACTGTGATTTGAAGATTTCACAATCATTTGTACAGTTTTTAGTTTTATTTATTTATTTCAACAGAATTTTTAAAGTTGAAAAATAATCAAGCATTATAATTTTGGTATGGTATTTCTGTGTGGTATGCACATGTTCTCTCTCATATTTCTGTCATAATTTGATTTCACTTCATTTAACAGGATTCTGCCCAAAACAGGATTGGACAGTGGTTGAATGAATCCAATGGTAAAATATTGCAGCTGTCTTACTCTTTGAACTCTGAGGCCCGTGAGGGAGACTACCAGGTTATTGTGTCGATTGGTGAAGATAAACTGTATCATAGCTTCAAGGTGGAGAAATATGGTAAGTTATGCTTTATTTTTGTTACCATCCATTTCAGTCCACTGACTGAATGAAGAAAGAATACTAACAATCATTTTGTTCCCAGTTCTGCCCAAATTTGATGTAAAAATAAATTCAGCTGATGAAGCATTTATTGAGCAGGAAGAGATCAAAGCTGAAGTATGTGCAAAGTACGTAAAAGACCTTTCTCATTGACTCATTACGCTCTTAAGTCACCTAAAATTGGTCCAGTTTGGTGAGTGAATGTCTCCTTTTCAACAACACCATTTTCTATGTCCATCTAATAAGGTACACATACGGACAGCCTGTGCCTGGCACTGTTGAAGTCGAGGTGTGCAGACCTCTTCAATATCGATATAATCCAATTATGGTCACACCTGAAAATCCAGAGGGAGGTCCTGAGATAACTGTCCCATGCTACAAGGAGACAAAGAAGGTACAGTTGTCATAGCAACAGCATAATCTCTCTGCTGCGATCATATGACTATAAAAGTAGACATCTGTGAATACATTATGTATATATTGTGTTAACTAATACTGAAACACTAGAGCTAAACTGTTTAACTGTGTTTGGGTAAAATGTCATCGTGGTTTTGTTTTAACAGTCATTCAAGACTGCGGTTCACATCTTATTTTACATAATGGATGATGGTTCACCTCATTTAAACATTTCCTTTATGAGCTAAGGACTGTATCAATCTGCCTCTTTCGCTCTCCACACATACTGTATGCCCACATACAACCAAAGATCAGTCAGATGTCATTGGTCAATACTACTTTAATACTACTCAATGTCAAATGTTGTTCCACACAGATGTGTGTTGTTCCTACAGATTCTGCATTCATATGCACTTTTAGTTTAGACAGTCTAGTAAAGTAAACATACATGTACATGTATAAAACAGATAGAAAAGAGATAGAAAAGTGAATAAACATTACATTTCTTACTTTCTTTGAGGGTTGACAAACAGAAACATTATGTGAACATATAGTTCACAGACTGAATCTAGCAGAAGAATTTAGTCCAGAAAACAAAGTAAAAAATCAGCCTAGAAACAGAAGTGAAGGAACGAGTTATTATCTGAACTATTTTGTTTGGAATAGTTTGATTTTTATTATCTCAGAGGTGCTGTGGTCACAAGTTAATATTTACTGATGACTACAAAGACAGTTCAACTTCTGACAGTTTCAGCTAAATGCAATATTGCCCAGAGGTTAACTCTGTTGATCTACTCGATAAAACTCTATCAGTGTAAGTTAAGTGAACATTAGAATGTGCGTGTTTGAATGTGTTTCCATAACTTTCACTCTTGAACTGTTAATACTGAAAAAACATGAAAGGTATGAAATAGCTGAACAAATGTAAGAAAAGTATCACAAGCTGTTTATATTTGAATGATGATTTAAAATTAATGTAACGTTTTAACTTTTCATTTCATTTGATCTTGTTTTATTGAACTTTACAGACGGATAAAAACGGATGTGCCACTTTTATCTTAAAGATGTCCACTTTCACAAAACTTGACAAAAAGGTTTTACAAGATTCACTGCATGTGAAGACCAAAGTGGAGGAGGAGGGGACAGGTCAGTCCTATAATATCTTATGTTATTGAATTTATATAACATGACACAACACATAGTTGTAACATGAGGCTTCTTGTACAGGTATTTCACATCCACAAGAGAAGATGATTTCGATGTCTTATGTTGTTGGAAAGCTGTCCTTCATTGACACACCCAAGATTTATGATCAAGGATCAAATGTGGAGGGAAAAGTAAGTCCATGTGGTCTTTACTTCTTCAGTGTGATTCAGTGCAAATGGAGCCATGAGCATTGTCATTGATACGTTTTGCTTCCGCAGGTTAAAGCCATCTTTTACAATGACACCCCCATTCCTGACATGCCAGTGTACCTGTTTAAAGGTGAAAGATGGTCATCACATCTGCTACAGAACCTCACAACAGACAGCAATGGTGTTGCAGCTTTCTCATTTAGCACAGCTGACCTCAATGAGCACATCAAGCTCCACGTAAGAACTAAAACTACAAGATGCCTCCATAGTAGCTAGTGGCCATATTGGAACTGTTTATTAGTTCTATAGATAAACATTTGCTTTGGAAGTAAAGACTAAACTCACTTTTTTAAATTGTCTTCTGTCTAAGAAATAATGTTTCTTTTAAATAATCTAGGTTTCCAACAAACCCACGGTGGACTACAATACTTATAGAACTCCACACTATGAGACTGGACATCACACATTGTCTTTGGCTCAACCTCCCTCTCCGGATGTAAAACCTGTCAGCTCCCTTCAAGTGAAGAAGAAAGATAAACCACTTCCATGTGACAGTGATGAAGACATCTCCATCAAATACAATGTAGTTGGAGAGGCCCAGGGCTCGGTGGATGTCATGTATCTGGTGAGCGGTGGAAGACAGCTTGTGACCTGTTGTCATTCAGAAATATGGATACAGCAAAGATGTTTTTGAAAATCATATCCTATCAAATCATTAATATCTGTGGCAAGGGCTAACCTTACTTGACACCGATACAGGAAATGACTCTTTACCGCTTAAATACTGAAGTAAATACTGAATGGAATGACAAATAACCACACAGCAGAACAGCAGACAGTGGTGTGATCTGTTGTTTAAAGGAAATTAGATTTCACTGTTACATTACTCATTCTCATTCTTTGTGTACTTTTCTGTCACATTTCCCAGGTCTTATCCAGAGGAGCCATCGTCATGCAAGGACTCAAACAGTTTGAAGTGCAAGATAAGTCAGGTGGCTAAATAAAATAAAATAACTTAATATAACCCTTTAAGTTAGCATGATCGACTGATCTATGAACTGCATTTTTATTGATCCGTGAATGTAATCATTGTCCAGTAACAGCTGATCTGTTGTTTCAGTGACTGAGGGCGAGGTGTCCTTCAAGTTGAAAGTGTCTGCAGAGATAGCACCAGTAGTCCAGGTTGTGGCTTATGCTGTCCTCCCCAGTGAGACTGTGATCGCCAACAGTGCTGACTTCTCCACTGAGAAATGCTTCACTCACAAGGTGAGTGTGAGAGGAAGGTGGTCATAGGTTCTCATCTTATACCACTAAACTCCAGATGTTGATGATGTGATGTGTGTTTTCTGTATTTTTCAGGTGTCACTGGAGTTTTCTCCATCTTCAGCTGTTCCAGGAGAGGAGACCACCATGCAGATGACGGCCCAGCCAGACTCTCTGTGCGGTGTGAGTGCTGTCGATCAGAGCGTCCTCATCAAAGAGCCAGGGAAGACTCTGAATGCAGACAAGGTAACTGCTGGAATCAACCACAATTAGATGTTTACAACATTTACATGCCCTCATAAAAAGTTCTGATCATGTTTGTGGTGTAACGCTCTGTACAAGTATACCTTACAAATGAAGTGACTGTTTTATCAGCTATAGTTTACCTGCATGATAAAAGAGAGGAGCAAGACTTCCTGTTGTCATATATTTATAAAATAACATTGATAGCCTTGAACTATAACTTTCTTTGCAGATATTTGACTTGTTGCCTGTCAGACAAACATCTTATATTCCATATGAAGTTGAAGATCCCAGTGAATGCTTGCATGTGAGGCAGAGAAGATATGTTTTGCCATACCCCGGTGATGAAGATGATTCTCATACAGTTTTCAAGGTACATAAAAAAAAATGTATTATTTAAATATTATATGTATATATTTTGTTTAATTGATGTTAGTTAACTTTTCATGCCTGTATGTTGTTGGATTATTTAGAATGTAGGGCTGAAGATGGCAACAAACTTGTTTATCCGAGTGCCTTCATGTGTCAAGTTCAAAGGAAGAGAATATCATTCTCAAGGGAACTATGGTGACTTTTCTTTTATTTTTGCTCTATGAAGTAACACTTGCTCAATATTTACCTTGTGTCATTACTGTCCTCATATTCTGATAAAATATTCTTTGGTTTCTTTTCAGTAATGTTAGAGAGAAACAGTCCTATAGCTTTTGACAGTGTACCAGCTCCTGCTGGGGGTGCAAATTATCCTCCTCCTCCTCCACCAGTAGTTACAGTTCGCAGTTTCTTTCCTGAGACCTGGATATGGGACCTGGTAGAAGTTGGGTGAGATCATAAATAGTTTTTAAGTTTTTAAATGCATTTTTGGTCGCACTGAACATTTGAATTGGATTTGAGTTGTGTAACTATGTTTTCCAGCTCACTCAATATATTTGTGTGTATCTGTTGGTCTAGAGAGTCTGGAACGAAGGATGTGCCCGTCACTATCCCAGACACCATCACCACCTGGGAGACAGAGGCTTTCTGTTTGTCCCCTCAGGGTTTTGGCTTGGCCCCTCGTAAAGAGATCACTGTCTTCCAGCCATTCTTCCTCGAGCTCAGCCTGCCGTACTCCATCATCCGGGGGGAGCACTTTGAACTGAAGGCAACCGTCTTCAACTACCTGTCCAGCTGCATCATGGTAATGACTGCAGACACATTTTACTTGAATACTTCACTGGTCGTCTATCCGAAGCCCTTGTTTCAAGCTCTATGAAACCGACTATCCTGTTACTGTCATTTGTGTTTAAGCCTGCCATTATCCTCATGCTAATTCTAATGCTGTGACAGCACCGTGGAGCACTAGTTAGCATTGTCACCTCATAGTGGGTTTGAACCTGCCAGCCAACTGGAAGCTTTGGATGTTCTCCCCACGTCTCCGTGGGTTCTCTCTGGGTACTCTGGCTTCATCCCACACTCAAAGACCAGCACAGTAATTGATGCCTCTAAATTGCCCATAGGTGTGTGTGTCTCTATCAGCCCTCTGATGAACTGGCGATCTGTCCAGGGTGCATCTTGCGTCTCATCCAGCGTCAGCTGGGAGTAGCAACCATTTAAAGGACAGGTGGTCATGGGAAATGAATGACCGAATTCCCCTAATGCTTATACAGTATTTCCTCTCATTGAATAACTGAACTGGAACATAAAAATAAAGATGATAAACATCAGAACAAAACATAGATTATGAATGTGGGATTAAGACCATATGTCCATCAAATCTTCTTCTGGCATGAACATTGTTCCACCGCAATACTTCCCTCAGACGGGCCTGTCCTCTTACTCGTCAACCCAGTTATTAAATCTTTAAGACTTCTTTATGTTTGGACAAGAAGAGATTAACACAGGTGATTCACTCATGAATAGTCTTCATATTTTCTGATCTCCTTTTCACATTTCCGACACCAATAATCTAAACTCATGGATGTACGACAGAATTTAAGTGGTTGTGTTTTGAGTTGAGCTGCTAAAGCTATTCTGTATGTCCATTCACCAGATCACTGTGACTCCAGCACCCTCCTTAGATTACACCCTCACCCCCCTCTCTGGTGACCAGTACACATCCTGTCTGTGTGGCAATGAGCGCAAGACCCTCAGCTGGACCATGGCTCCCTCAACCTTAGGTGAGCATCAAACCTTCACTCTGGTGTGAGATGTTAAAGGGTGCCATGGTGGGGAACTGCTGTTCCTCTTTGCACAGCCAGACTTTTCCATCTCGATGTGACCAGTGAGATCTACGTGACAAACAAAATGTTTTGACATGTTTGCAATTAACAAGATCTGAATATAATGTTAATTCAATTCCACGTTGTGTTTGTTGATCTTTTTTAGGAGTGGTGAATGTGTCTGTGACTGCTGAGGCTGTGGCATCCCAAGCTTCATGTGACAATGAGATTGTTAGTGTGCCAGACAGAGGTCGTATTGACATTGTCACACGATCTGTCATCGTAAAGGTTGGTACAAGATGACAAAGAAATAGTTTGTCTATTAAGCAGCATTTTTGGCATTTGACACATTATTTTCTTCCCTCTCAGGCTGAGGGAACTGAGCTGACAAAGACCCACAACTGGCTGCTCTGTCCAAAAGGTCAGTATGGTTTACAGCAGGGATGGGGCAACAAGTTAGGAGGAGTCGAGTGGTAGTAGAAACATTCGTTAGTTGCAGGTAGCAGTTAATTGAATTTAACTATAGAACTATTTGTGGCATTCTGTGTCTCATGATATTCCTTTAATAACATTTTTGCTTTTTCACTGATCTCTGCTTGAAGTTTCTCTTCATAAGATGTTTGTTCTCTGTCTTTGTACACAGGAGAAGCTTTGACAGAGGAAATAGACATACAACTCCCTGAGAACATGATTGAAGGATCTGCCCGTGCTTCACTCTCTGTCCTCGGTAAACTGGTCTTGCTTTATCCAGTCAGATTCAGACAGGTTAACAGACTTACATCTATCATCAATATGGACTTCAATCATAAGATTGGACTTGTAGATTCTCCTTCTGGAGATATCACAAAACCTTATACAAACCATTGCACTTTCATGTAACAGAAAGCACATTTAAAGATTATACATGTACATTTGAGACATATAATTTCCCCACAAAAAAATAGACGACATATACTGCATTCTCAGTGTATGTGTCCTGCATGAACCCTTGTTTACCTTGCATACTTCTCTCTGCAACATTCAACATTATTATCTAAATGTCAGGTCAGTTCCATGTTGTAGTGAGTCAGCGTTTTTTGGGCAGGTGACATTCTGGGCCGAGCCCTGAAGAACCTGGATGGGCTGCTGCAGATGCCATATGGATGTGGTGAGCAGAACATGGCTCTTCTAGCCCCCAACATTTACATCCTCCAGTACCTGAAAGACACACAGCAGCTGACCCCCGCTATCAAGGAAAAGGCTACCAACTTCCTGACTAGTGGTGAGTTTCTGTTGGTTTGATATTTAAAATCTTCAGATCTGCCAAGTGTACCATCTGTAACAATCTGATGCTGGGTGAAACAAAATAGAAGCAGAAGATCTGTTTTATATAAACATAACCCAAAGGCCATCAGGGCAACCTTTACTGTTTCACTCCCCCTTTCTTCCTTCAATTTGAACCTTTGATTCATGTGTATCATTAATGTCATAATAACCATGTTTCTGTTGTATGCAGGCTACCAGAGACAGCTGAACTACAAACATGGCAGTGGTGCTTACAGCACATTTGGAACAGGAGACGGGAACACTTGGTGAGAACATTACTGATCAATCATCCACATTTGTACATGTGTGCAACAACACAAAACACTCAAAAAAATATTTTGGGTATAAACTCACTAGCAAACTTAATGTGAAGCAATTTATAAGATGTTAATTAGGATTATGTAATAGAACTAACAAACTCAAAATGACTGCATTCATTTTCGCTGTTGGGTTTTGGCAAACAAATTGACTTTATTAATACTGAATGCATAACCCTGGTTACGACTGCACTATTGTGTAGTGGAAGCATATTGAGTTTATTAGGACTGAATCATATTACTTGATTCACATTAAGTTTATTACTTAATTTATATTAAAGCTATGTTATTGAAATGGATGGAAATTTTCCATGTAATGGAAATGCATAAGTCCTGCGTTTTGGCCAAAATTTTGTTTTGTGTCTATATAATTGCACTGAATGATGTTATGGAAAATTTGATTTCACTCCTCCTTTTATTTCTTTTATAACTCAGAGGTTCTTCACTGAAATACCACTAATGTATTGATATGCTAACACAAGAATTAATGCATGAATTAGCTTGGCTCATGACCTTAAGCGAGAATTGCTATGTTCAGTGACTTTTCAGAGACATTACACAGATCAAGTGTTTCCTTTCCACTTCATTCTGACAGGTAATACCTAACTTTGTTTAAATATCTTCAGGCTGACTGCTTTTGTGCTGAGATCTTTTGCCAAAGCACAGTCTTTCATCTACATTGACCCAGAAAAGATTGCAGAGTCAAAGACTTGGCTAGAGAGCAAACAACGAGAAAATGGCTGTTTTCAACAGTTGGGAAAACTCTTCAACAACAGAATGAAGGTAAGCTGAAGGTCCCTTTAGAGTTTCCATAAAAGTGACTGATGATGAGTGAAACTAAAGAAGGTCGGACTCAAATTTATTTGCACCACCATTTGCAGTCTGAATGTAAGCAGTGCTTGAAATCACTTGTGTGAATGTTGGAGGTGATGATAATGTCCGTATGATGCTTCTTCTCTGCAGGGTGGTGTGTCTGATGAAGTGACTCTCACTGCTTACATCACTGCTGCCTTCTTGGAGATGGATGTGTCCGTAAGTTTGACTTCTTGCAGTACAAATAGCTCATGCTGTCTGAACTGTAAACTGCTTTTTACACAGACGATAAGAACAAAAGCAAAAGAAGTTGGTAAGCTTTTTTTGATACATTTAAATTAATGTAAATTATTATTTCTCTTTTGTTCTCTTCCCAGTTTGCAGGTTCTTTTATTATTAGCTATTATTAGCTATAATAGCTAATAATAGCGAATAATAACAGGGTCTCACCTGGCAGAGATCGGCACTCTGTGCACTCTATTCAGTTTACTCTTCAGTTTAATCATTCAAACATTTAATATGTCACACATCAGTTTTCTATATCAAAATCATTATTGTATTGCATTATTATTGTTGAAAAAACACTGTTTTATAATAGGAGAAGAGCACATTTACTTCAAGATGGTGGTGAAAATAGTTAAAGACACAAAAAGTAAAAATCCACAACAGCCTTCTAACTATGCAATTTAGGGTAATGTGTTCTATTAATCTGTTATAGGCTCCAGTGGTTAAGAATAGCCTGTCTTGCCTCAAAGAGTCCATCAGTGACCTCAGCAACACCTACACCACAGCTCTGATGGCGTACGTCTTCACCCTGGCAGGAGACATGGAGACCCGTGCTCATCTTCTGCAGCACCTAGACACAGTTTCAATAAGCCAAGGTGGGTCATTCTCAAAGGACGTCTCTCTGGCTTCATTACTGTGAATGTAGCTCACTTTGTGCCTGCTGATTTGTTTGTAGGAGGTTTGCTTCACTGGTCTCAGACAGCAACAGAAACATCAGCTTCCCTGTCTGTGGAGATCAGCTCCTACGTGATGTTGGCCAAACTTAGTGCCTCTCCTACTACTGAAGACCTGGGCTACACCGCCCGCATTGTCAGATGGCTTACAGGACAGCAGAACTATTATGGAGGCTTCTCCTCCACACAGGTACAGCCTGACAGTGTAGAACTGAACATTATTCTTCTTTAATGTTGGTCATTCAACCAGATCAAGAAGAGCTGAAGTGTTATTGCCCATTAACTACAAATCACATACACAGTGTACTGCCCTGTGTTTAAATGTAATTGTCTTATGTCAGACATATCTTCCATATGAAAGCATTTGTAAACAAAAGTAAAAGTTTACATTTATATAAATTCAAGCATATTAAGTTATTTGATGTCTCGTAGGATACAGTGGTGGCTCTTCAGGCTCTGGCTCTCTACTCCACTCTGGTGTTCAGTCCGGAGGGTTCAAGCACAGTGACTGTCCAGTCTCCCAGTAGCCAGCTGACATTTGATGTAAATCAGAACAACAAACTGCTCTACCAGGAGGAGCTGCTGAAGGATGTGACAGGAAAACACAGCCTGGAGGTGAAGGGTACTGCATGTGCTTCAGTGCAGGTCAGTAGTCACTGCAAATTCTTCTTGTTTCTCTTTAATACACATACTATCAGACCTAGGACTCAGTGATAGGACTCAGACACAGAGTTAGGGTAGAGCTGACCAAAGGCTTTATTATGTTGCAAATGGAGAACTTTCAACAGAAGGTGCCTTGGAGAGGAGGGTTGGCTGTGAAAACTACAACTGAAAATCCTACCGTCTTAAAGGGAGAACATAAAAACAGCTCTAAATTAAAAAAAAAACTACAATAAGGAACAAAAACAATCTCCTACTAAGAGGGAAGTGAACTGAATGATCTAAAACTAATCTATGAAGCTTGAAAAACAAAACATCTACTAAAGGGACTCACTAACATAGATGGCTATGAAAATGGAATGGCTAACAAAAAACCCTCTGCCAGACCTGGAACAAGAGGAGACTTCCCTTTCAAAATAAAACAGGAAATGACAAGACAAAACATGGAGACAAGACAAAAAAAAAGAAAAACTCAACCGGGACACATAAACTTCCACAAACATAACACTACACTCATATAATTGAATTATTGAGTTTTAAGAAAAGGTCAGGTATAAATAAGAAAGTGTCATCAGCATAAAATGAAACATGTGCAAAAGCAATATTTTTCTTTAAACCAATTTAGTCAAAGCTCCATTGCCAGGAAACAAAGAAGGATAAACAGAAGGCAGCTCTGCCTTGTGAATAAATGCTACTATTACTTTTACCAACATTGAATCTTCCTCATGTACCTCTTTTTCAGATTTCTCTTCACTATAACATCCCAACTCCGACTGATGGCACAAGCTTCAGTGTGAAGGTCAAATCAGAGGCCAACTGCACTAACACATCTCATAGACCCAAACTCTCTCTGAAGCTGCAGTCCCTGTAAGTAATCATCAACAACTAGATCCATGTTACATCAATGATAGAAGAATACTGACAATCTGAATAAATGATACTCAAACATATCCTCACTGTAGACAAAGCCTTTCTGATGGCTCATAATGAAAAGTGTCTCTTCATACAACCAGTAGAACTACAAAGAACGCATGAGTATCATTACATTTTTTGGCTGAATTTCAGATACAGTGGGAAGGAGACCAGTACAAACATGGTGATCCTGGACATCAAAATGCTCTCTGGATTTGTCCCAGACCCAGAGTCTTTGAAGAGGGTGAGTTATTACAGTAACTTGATCCTAAATGGAAATGGAATATTTTCCCTCTGTTGTTGATGAACGACCCAGCTGATTCCTGTTTCTTCACAGCTCAAAGGTGCCCGGGTAGTGGATCGCGTTGAACAAAAGGAAGATCATGTCCTCGTGTACCTACAAGAGGTGAGAGGAATTCACATTGAGGAACATCAGATGATGCTCTCTTGGTTTCTTACTGATCACTTCATCTGTTTTTCTTCCAACAGTTACCAAAGGACATACCCATCAACCACAGCTTAGAGCTCATACAGGAGCTCCCAGTGCAGAACCTGAAGCCAGCCGTGGTCAAGATCTATGACTACTACCAGACAAGTAGGACACACTGACAAACTGCTCCACAGTAAAGCTGTACAAGAAAATGACAGTGATCATTATTGTAATTTCAAGAGATACATTTTTTAAAATGTATTATTATTGTTGATAATAATATATTTACTTCTATTGCTCTGTTTTCCTCTCAGGTGACCAGGCAGAGACAGAATACACTTTCCCTTGTGTTGCAGGTAACAATCTATGAAAACTACTACCACCTTTCTTACAAAAGTAATTTACTGGCTGAAACACCTAAAACATTTTAACCCCTGGCACAAAAAGTCTTAAATTTTTCAAATCGCTGAGATGACAATTTCAAATTACACAAACAGCTCTTTTCTTTGTTTTGCAGCTTGACGAGTGATGAGTGTTCAGTCCTCACATTGTTACTGATTCCAGTATATTTTAAAATACCCTGAATTTTATTAAAGACACTTGTATGCAACTTGTGTATTTCCATGTCTCTTTCTGTAAACATGCACACAGTTCACACTTGAAATGAAATTCTTGCACAATAAAATGTGTCCCACTTCAAACTGGTCTTATGTTCAATTCTGTTTTTCACTGATCACAGTTCTTTCCTCTGTATTTATCTTTTATCTGCAATAATGATTGACTCTGATGAAGAGAATGAACAGATATAATGCTTAATTTGCCTTGATAAATGCAAATTATTGCAACGGGTATGGAATGAAGCCAATACCAGAACTAATTAACCATATCCAGTCTTTATTCAGCACACTATCACAGATATATAGCAAACCAGAAGATGGGTACAAAGAAGTAGATCCAGGTGAGTATGGCAGCTAATGGATGCGTGAGCAGACAATAGTCCAAAGGTCCTCTACAGGCTCAAGTATGTAAGTATCAAGTATGATGAGGGGAAAATGGAGCAAACGTACTGCTGGTGAAACTCTGGCTGGACTATGGTTCTCAGACAGCTGACATCTCCCCCATGGAATGGTTCTAACCATGTTGGACAGACAGTAAAATGCGGATCCTGTGATGAGCAGAATCACTTGCTGGCTGGTCAGGGTATTGTTGATTGTGTTGTTGAACAATGGAACAATCCTTTTGGACTCCACCCGGAGAGGTAAGTCTCGGGTAGAGCCACACTTGCAGACCCACTTGGTATGTAGGTGCAGGTGTCCAGCGGTGGTTGGCAGCAGCGAAGGAGGGTGGAGCAAGCTCAGAGCCAGCAGCAACGGATGAAAGCTTGCACAGATGGGCAAGAAACCTCCTTCTCTTGGGCTGGGAACAAGGGTGGCTGATAGCCGTATGCACATTGAAAGGCCAGTGGCAGAGCAAACCAAGGAATTGTGAGCATATTCCACCCACAGCAGTTGTGAAGACCAGGAAGAAGGGTTCTGAGTGGCCATGTTCTCCAGGCCACTTAGACGGACAGGAACTGGGACCCGGCTGTCCTTGCAGGCTGCTTGCACTCTCTCATCAATGTCCCAGGTCAATGTGGCAACAGTGCAGGACGCAGGGAGGATGAGCTCGGATCCTTCAGCAGAATCCTCTGTCGTCTGGAAATGGTGGGGAAGGGCATCAGGCTTGACATTGCGGGACCCTGGACGGTAACAGAGGGTGAAGTTGAAACGGTCAAAAAAAAAAAAAAAGGACCAGCGGACCTGGGGAGAGTTCAGTCTTTAAGCAGAGCGTATATATTCCAAGTTCTTGTGATCTGTCCACACAAGAAAAGACTTCTTGGTACCCTCCAACCAGTGGTGCCAGTCTTCTAGGGCCATCTTGACTGCCAACAATTCCCTGTTACCAGTGTCATAATTTCTTTCAGCAGGGGACAGGCGCAGAGAGAAGGTACAGGGATGGAGTTTTTGGTCAGTGCCTGAGCGCTGAGACAAGCCCCCACCCCAACATCTGTGGTGTCGACCTTAACTACAAACTGGCGTTCAGGGTGGGGCATCTGGTGGATAGGCAAAGAGGTGAACATTCCTTAAGGGTCTGGAAGGCTGCTTCAGCTGCAGATGGCCACTGGAAGGGGACTGGGAGGAGCTAAGGGCAGTGAGAGGCACGGCCACAGTTGCGGATAAAGCAACGGTAAAAGTTGGCAAAACCCAGGCACCATTGATGACAGGAGGAGCTCCATCCCTGAATGGCCCCGGTGACCCAGTCGATGTGATGGTTGTGAAGATGGAGCCATGAAAACCCTAGGATAAGTGGCAGGCAGGAAGAGCTCAGGATGTGGAACTGAATAGTTCCGTGATGATTACCAGAAAGCAGCAGGTGTATGGGAGAGGTCTGATGCGTGACAGTGCCCAATATGTCTCCCTCTAAGACTAGGACCAACTTCTCATTAATGATACATGCATCAACCCCAGAGTCAATGAGAAGGCAAGCTGGTAAGCTTCTGACTTTTGCTGGACAGCTTTAGATGAAGTGTCCTGCTACCCCACAATAGAGGCAGAGATTGGACTTGTGTTGGCGCACCTTCTCTTCCTGGGAGAGGGAGGTGCGACCTAACTCAGGCCCAGGGTCCTCAATCTGCTGACCCAAAGAGGAGGAGTTGGCTGAGCAGACTGTGACATATTATATCAGATAGACATTTTTGATACTGGTACTAGTAGTAGCAGCAGTTACTAAGATACAATTAGAAGAGGATGAACAATAGTATTTTATTTCTGTTTCTTATTTCTATTTCTTTTTATGGTATTGAACCTGACTGCAGAAGATGGTTAGTTAACCAGAACTATCTTAATTGGTGTTCAAAAAGTACAGGCCAAGTATTTGATGAACCACATATCTATGCGCGGCAAACTTCAACCAATCAGATTGATGAACTATATTAGTAGTGAAAGTTTGACTACTAAAAGATAGTATTTTAGTTGTCCCTCTATTGCATGTTAGGGTATACGTATATAGTGTATACGTCTTTAATACACACTGGCTTGCTCGGCTATGCTCTATGGCAGGGGTGCTCACACTTATACGCCTCGTGAGCTACTTTTCAAATGACCAAGTCAAAGTGATCTACTGGTGGCGGGGGGGGGCGATGGTGCGGCGGCGGGCGCGCGGTTGACGGCCCAACATACTGGCGGCAGTGGCTGCGGGCGCATGGACGGGAGGTGGATGGCCCACCATACTGCCGGCTGCGCCGGTGGGCGTGCGCGAGTGCGGGGTGGACGGCTCTGCGATCGACTGGATCATGTCTGGCGATCGACCGGTAGCTCGCGATCGACTTATTATTAGTATTAGTATTAGTATTAGTATTGCCCACCCCTGCTCTATGGTTTACTCATAGGACATGGCGAAGGTTGCCAGATGGTAGGGTTGACCATTTGGCAACCTGAGCCTACACTTACAGTATCAGAGCTTAGAAGTATGGTCTGTGTTAAAAGTAATAAACCCTCTGTCACGGTTCCAGAAGCAGATCAGGACAAGAGTTTGAGTGTAACAGTTTATTTAGCAAAGAGTGAATACGTGTGTGATAGCCCCCTGCCATTTTGTGTGTTTTGTTGTTGTCTGAGCTCCTCCCTTCCTAGGTGCTCCCTGCCTGTGCTCCTCCTACCTCGTTGGGGAGATTCACCTTACCTGTGGCCTCATCTATAAAGGCATGGCCTTTCTAAGATGGCGGTCTCTCTCTTGATCCCTCTCCCTCCTGGGTGGCTGGTGCCTCCAGGCACCCTGTGGAGTTTTGTTTGGGTTGGTTGTGTTCTGTTAGCTCTTTTGTTTCCTTATGATTACATTTAAATTCTGTTCTTTAATAAATTCATGGTTAATTTAACTGGTCGCTGTGGTCCTCCCTTTTTGGTTATGCTCTTGAACGAGCTGGGCATAACAACGTGACACAAAAAGGGAGCAGGCAGGCGAGAGTGGGGGTCTAGAGGGGGGGATTATCCAGAGTGTGAAGTTTGTCCTACCTTTGTCCTACGTTGTTTCTGATGAGTTCATGGTTACCAATTTTTGTATCTTGACTGTTTTTGACTAGAGCTGTTTTTACCTCAACCCTTTAGGATTTTTTGCCTGATTGCCTGGATTCTGAGTACTGAACCGGTCATTAAAGACTCTTTAACACTTTTTATGTGCTGCATTTAAGTCCTGTCTCTGTGTAACAGTACAATCTGGCAAGCTACGGACTCAGCAGACTATGATCCTATACTCGCTGCTGTCCGTGCTCAGGGCACCTAGATTCACCAGCAGGAGGAACAACTCTCCATTGTTAGTGAGGTGGGCAGCGTTGGGGATGAGGTAGGCCTCATGAAGACCAAGATTCAACAGCTGGTGAGTCATGTGAAGGCCTTACTCATCACTTCACCTCTGGCCACGACCCCTGCCACTCCACCTCCCCCACATCCTTCAGTGGTCTCTGGCTGCTCCCTTGGCAAAGCCGGAAAGACTCTCCAGTGAGGTGGGCAAGTGTCAGTCCATCCTGGTTCAGAATGGGCTACCCTTTGAGTTGCTTGCTGCTGAGTTTTCCTACTCAACGATCAAATCATCAGGGGCCTGGGCCACAGTGGAACAGGGTTCCCCATTTGCTACTCCCTGAGTGGGTTCATTTTATATTTCTTGATTTATATTAGCAATCAATAAATTTGTTTCTGCAGCCTGTCCATAACTTTTAGGCATACATAGATACAAGACAAGAATGCAGAACATTTAAACACAGCCAACCTTCCCTGTCCTGTGCATAGCACCCCCTACAGTGGTTACTGCAGTGCTTTGTTTAGGGATGCTATAGCAGAATGTACAAAGATCCTGCCATAGTGAGCACGATTACAGGTCAGGGTCCTGTATCTGCATTAAGGTGGTAGCAGTATGAATGATGAGTTGAAGGGGTGGCTGGGGTTGTGTGCTATACTGAGTGCGCTGCATGTAATGGCTGTATGAATCAATCCACCAAAGGTACACCTAACCTGTAACCCTTACTAACACTCAGAGGCGTCACTAAGACAGAGAAACAGACTCATACTGAGTTCCATGAAATTCCAACACAATCTACATCACAAATCACTATTCTGTGAAACCACAAAAACAACTGTGGTGGCACGGGGGTTATTACTTTATTAGTTGCTTAATACTGACAACGCCACCTTGGGTTAGGGCCCAAGGACCCGTACTAAGACTAAACTAGCACTTATTGAAGGACACACAGATTCGTTAACTCAGGGAGAGCAGGAGACGGAGTTCAGTGTTCACATACAAAAATGTATTTAGCTAAAATCGACAAATGTTTGGCATAAAACAAGGAGGCCCAACAACAGAAAAAGGGGAGTACCGGCTGAGGCTTACCTATCGGGGGAGGGGGTCTTAAAGGGGAATAAGGAAGTCCGCAAAAAAGAAGAGCACCCCACTCACAACAAAAACGTGATGTGCACACAAAGAAAATCTCGAACGGGGATCACACACACACACACACACACAGGGATCACCACCACCCTGGAGGACCACCACCGTCAGCCATCAGCTCTAGGGGACAAGGAGAAACAAATTAAGAGGGCTCCAGGTAAAGAAAACAAACAAACCAAACAATGATTCACGGAGTCTGTTACTATGGCAACTGACAGCGAGGTTAAGTGAAACTCTTTGTGAAACAGGTTTCAACCCTCTCTCTGGTTTGACTGACCCTCCTTTGTGAAACGGAAAACTCTGAGTTTCTGTGATTCCAGGGTTAACAGACTCTGGGTTTTCAATAAACCTGGGGTCCGTTTCACAAAGCAGGTTTATTGAAAGAGTTGAGTTTGAGTTTCTCTCTGTCTCTGCCCATTTTCAGAGCCACACACTCCTTTTGATTTCCTCATTCCTGCGCTGTCAGAACTCGCCAGCTGACAGATTTAAGTCATCCTCTAATTCCAGTAGGCAACATTTGGTCAACTTTTTTTCCATGAACATGGCGTGTCCTTTCGATCGCGATCCCATGGATGAAGGTGCAGCAATCCTGTGCAGGGAATTAAATATCTGTCAGGAGAGAGTTCTTAGACCTCGCATAGACATTTCAGCCCTCCTGGACAATTTTCTTTTTGAGCGGTGCCGTTTTACTTCGCAGTCCATCATTTACATACAAAGCCTCATCCGTCTGCACATTTCAAACATCACCAGTCACAGTCATGCCCTCACATCGCAGCAGATGTTATGTGTGGAGCTGCGTTTTTTTGCCAATGGCAGTTTTTTGTACAATGTCGGACATGCTGAGCACTTGAGCAAGGCAACTGTATGCAGGGCGATAAGAGTCTGCCTCGCCCTGAAAAGGCTATTACAGACATTTGTCATCTTCCCTGGACACAAACCTGTCAGGGCCATCAAGGAAGAGTTCCACAGGATCACAGGAAGGATGTAGAGATCTGTTGAATTCCTTTAATATCAGGCTGTATTATGACATTGTGCTGCCACCTCAGACTTGGATTAGTAATTTGTATTAGGATTTCCCAGTGTGATTGGCTGCATAGATGGCACGCACATCCCCATCATGGCTCCCTCACATGAGGCTGATTATGTGAAAGTCCATTCACAGCATTAATGTGCAGGTACATGTAGACTAAGAAGTTTCACAGTGTTAAGCACTTCCTCATAGTTTAACTAATATCTGTCATTCTCTGCACTGTCAAGATCATATGTAATGCTGCACACATCACCTCTAATGTGGAGGCCAAGTGGCCTGGGTCTGTTCGTGACTCAAGGATATACCGCGAGTCAAACCTGAGTGCCAGACTGCAGCGTGGTGAGAAACCTGAAGGTTTGCAGTATCATTCCCTTGTCTCCCTCCTTTACAATACTCCATGCATCCACTCTATATTACAGGAGAGTATGACGGCCTTCTGCTGGGTGACAGGGGTTACCCATGCCAACCAAGGCTGCTGATCCCTTACCCTGACCCTGAGCCAGGCCCCCAACAAAACTTCAACCGCACTCACAGCAGGACGAGAGCCTAGATGGAGAGGACCATAGGCCTGCTGAAAGCCCGTTTCCAGTGCCTACGTCACCTCAGGGTGACCCCCCGAGAGGGCCTGCGATATTATTGTGGCATGTGTTGTTCTTCATAATATCGCCACTTTTAGAGGAGAGCAACACCCCGCCCTACAAACTGATGACCCTGATGAAGAGTCAGACACCATTTGCACAAATCACTTTTGAGCTTAAAGCACCACCACGAATAAAAACACGAGGCACATTTCAGTTGGTCTTCTTTATTTCCTACAAATACAGAAGCTAGTTAAGTTAATGTTCCAATAGTTAACATCATTGACATGTGACCATGCACCCACCTTTAACTTATGCTCCAGTATTTGGATTTCCAAATCTGTTTTTTGAATCTGGCGGTCCAGGTAAATCATTTCCTCATCTTTCCTTGTCTTCTGGATTTTTAAAATTTTTTTTATTATTAATAAAGGAGGTGAATTTCATAAATTTCTTTTACTGTTAACTCGGAATACATAAAGAGGACATGAAATCAACCAGTCGCACATGAATTCCACACAATGAACCTCTGGTGTTTCCTGAACAGCTATCTCACTGTGGCAATCTGTGCAGTTGAAGTCAAGGGAGCCTCCTGCTGCTGCCAAGACACACTCTGAGCAAAGGATGAGAATGTGTTAATACTTCAGTGTCACTCTGTACTCCACCACAATGGTCAGAGAAATCTTGGCAACATATCAAGACTCTACCTCAATAGGCCTTCCAGGATCCTCCTCTGTGAAGGCAGCAGACATGGTTTCCCCCTCATTGTCTTCATCCTAGATGAGTGATATTTTTCACTTAAACTACCTTTCAGCAAAATCTTTGGAGTGTTGCCTACTTACAGTTGCAGGGTCCGCTGTGGTGTGAGGGGGCTCAACCAGGCAGATGGCACCATCAGAATCTGTTCGGAAAAAATGACAGACATGACAGGGAAAGAAAGATTTGTGTGAATAGGCCCCAAAAAGAGGAATATATAAGCAGAGAAATATTACATTTTATGTAGGCACTTGTGTCTTGAGGGGGGGCCTCAGAGAATGACCTCCCACCAGGGATTCCTTCTGCCACTGGCCTTCCCACATTCTGGCTGAGAGCCAGCTCCTCTGCCTCCGTTAGAGCTGGGGCTGCTGGGCCACCACCTGTTTTTCGGCCATCTGGCCTCTTTCTGTTGGAGTAAAAATCTGGGTTAGTTTATTAGGCTTCATTGTTTAACACAATATAAATTAGAAGACATTTTTGAGTGTTAAAAGAGCATTATGTTAGGGATCAACCTGTTTGAACAATTTTTTTATATTTCATCTTAAGTTGCTGCCAAGTGCGCTTCTCCCCCACTGGATTCCACCTACGTGAAATAAATTAATAGGCTCCATTCATGCAATTTGCCCTTCAATAGTCATTGTGATTGCAAAATATTACTTTTAGACTTACGCATTGACCCGAGCAGCAATGCTCTCCCACGCTCTCTCCCTCTCTTTAGCAGCTGCTGCAGTGTTGCACTTCTTTCTTATGACATGCTCAAAATCTCCATATGCAGTCATCAATATGTCCAACTCCATTGGGGTGAAAAATGCTGCCCTTCTCCTGTCAGTTCGCATGTTCATTCATTGAATCTGGGCTCCATTGATGTTGGCTTTATATGTCTGTGGTGCACATGTTTAACTCCAGGTGAAACTACTCTGAGTTGATCAAACTAACTCAAATCAGCTGTTGTGAAACCAAAAACACAGAGTTTCCTATCTCAGAGTAGATCAACTCAGAGTTAAGGATTTGACTCATAGTTTGTTGAACCTTCTTTGTGAAACGGACCCCAGGTCCAGATTCAAAGCTACTGTGCCTCGACTTCTCAAATCTGGACTGGATTAATCTACAGTCCTTGAAGATTCATAAAAACTCTGATTTGTGAAACCTATTGAAAATAAAAGGACAAAAATGGGACATTTCCATTTTTTTAATCTATTTTTTCATTCATATCAAACCCCGTCTTTCCATCTGATTTCAAATGAACTACAGAGAAACTTTTCAAAAATGAAGCTAATTCAAAGGCAGGAATTATAAAGGCGTTATACTTGTGCACTATTAATTATTGAGGTGTGCTATAAGTACATCCATTGCATACCAGAACATTCATTTTTGTAAGGCTGTAGCCACCCTATGTTGCATGAACTGCAACATAGAGTAACAAAAGTCTCACCTACTTTTTTAAAAGCTCTTTCGTGCTCGACCCTTTAGTTTTTCCATTTGTTGGTGTCTTGTACAATAACTGCTAACAAATTAAACCTATGTCCCTAAACCATCCATTTCCCTGAGTTTCTGATTCATCGTTTCTGTTAAAGGCAACATTTCAAGTTTTTCTTTATCTTACTGTCACATCACATATTTAAGTGGTTCTCTCACTTGTCCTTTTTCCCTTTGCTCATTTTACTCTTCCCTTTCTATTTCATGTTTCCTTTTGTTAAATTATTATTAAGCACACTTAGAGATATCATTTCTTATAAAAAAATGTGTTTACAATAATAGTAACTCACTTCGTGTAACTTATTTGAAAATGTACTGCACTATATGGTTAGGCAGAAGGTTAAAGATTGACATTAGAAATATTTGACCTTCATAGAACAGAAATGCACACATCTTCATTTTCATGTATATAACTTCATATTAAGTCATCTTCATTTAAGTCAAACAGCTGTCGACCTACCTCTGACAGCATCACATTAAGTATGATCCTGTCAGAAGACACCATGGTGCAGACTTCTGGAGAGACGGTGTCACAGCTTTCAAGGAAGGAGGTCTGACGATCTTTGTCCAGCTGCATATCAAAATGATTGGGACACACCTATCTTTAAAAGAAATGTGGCAATCCTCCTCACTAGACAGAATGGCCTGAAAATTATTGATTTTGAATTCATTATGAAAGTAAACATGAATATTATTTTTATCACACACAGTGGTGCTGTTACGCATAGCCATGTCTCTGCCTTTTTTTATTATTGTTTTTTTAAGATTTCTTTTGGCCTTTTCAAGCTTTTTATTTGATAGAGACAGCTGAAGAGTGACAGGAATGCAAGGAGATAGAGAGATGGGGAATGACATGCGGGAAAGAGGTACAGGTCAAATTTGAACCCTGGGCTTCTGCAGCAACCACTGAGTTTGCACATGGGACGGCTGCTGTACCAGCTGAGCTAAACACCACCCCGACTCAGCCTATTTTATCAGTTCCATTGACAGCAAGAGGACAGAATACCTCAAAAAGTGTCTTTCTTTCCACAGTGGACATATGTGCCTTTAAATCTCTGCAATGAAACATGCTTTACTGTAAAACAAATTGACTTAAGTACTATGGTATCTAAATGTGCTGGTATAAAGTGTTTACTTCTGTAATAATGACAATATGCTTTATCTGATTGTTGGGTTGACCACATTTGCGGCAAGAGAATACAGCATAGAGCGGGCATCACAGATTAGCGGACTCCGGTCCGGATCCGGACCAGGAAATGGCTCTGTCCGGACCGCGACCACTGGCGAAATAAGTAGTGTTTTCCCCATAGAGCGGTTTTGAGCGCACATAGAAATTTACCGCGGGCGCTGCTACTATAGTCAATCCGGTAAACTCGTGCCGGTAGCCAAGGACACCCTGCAGGGAGAGCAAGGCTGAACGCAGACATGGCTTGTTCTAAAAAGAGGAAAGTAGATACTGAAAATCGTTGTTTTAATGATGAATGGACAACTAAATATCTGTTCAGTCTCCCTGCTGGAAGCTCCAAGCCAGTTTGCTTAATTTGTTCTGAGACCGTGGCATTGATTCAAAGTGGGAACTACTTTTATTTATGATAAGAGATTGAATATGTGTCTAATATCTCGCAACTTAAGTAAATACTTAAACAATTAGTTACTTTTTAAAAATATGGCCATGACCTTCGCTCGGACCTTCTACTTGTAAATGTAATAACCGGACCTTGGGGACTTTTAATTGAATACCCCTGCTCTAAAATCAAACCAGTTGTAGCGGTATGAGGCATCGATGCCACCTTGAGCATAGGGTTTTTATGCATCACGCCCTCCCTGGCCTATTTGCCAATCGCTTTTCGAGCAGAGGGGATAAAAGTAGGTCATGCCCTCTCCTTGACCTCTCGCTTCCTGCCTCTTCAGCCCGTTCACTGCCGGGTCGTTGTGTGTGCTGCTTGCGTCCGAGCACAGAGCCGGCGTCTCCGTCGCAGCCCGAGTGATATATCGATGATAACTGCCGTCGATCAGCGCATTGTCAGCTGATCGTTTTGCCGTGTGGTGGCTGTCTTCCCCCGCTACGCCGACTCTTCACTCCGCTACGCCGACTCTTCACTCCTCTCCCTCTTTGGACGGGACGCCAGTTAGCCGGACTGAACCGGACTTTTAGTGGGACGCTGAACTGAGTAAGACGAGTACTGATTAACTGTGGCTACCGGCTACCGCTGCTTCGCGCTACTGTTTTGTGGTCGCTCCTCCGCGGCTTTTACCGCCTCACCGGCTCGGTGTTGGGTCCGGTCGTCTGACCGACCGACTGGTTTCCTGCAGCTGACCCTGTACATCGTGTGTGTGCACGTGTATGTGAGGCCGAGTGTATTAGTTAATTTCTATCTGATGAATTGTTTAAGTTTCTGAGCATTGCAATTCACTATCTTGTTTTGGGGAATTTATTGTTTATTTTCTATGGTGACTGATTTGCTTTGAACAACGAGTATTGGTTCAATATCTCTGGCCAGAGACCTTTTTGGTTTGTTTTTGTTATTTGGTTCGTGTTAATGATTTAATCTCATACTGTTGCTTATTGTTTGGTTTGTTTCTTTACCTGGAGCCCTCTTAATTTGTTTCCCCTTGTTCCCCAGAGCTGATGGCCGACGGTGGTGGTGCTGGTGGTCCTCCAGGGTGGTGGTGATCCCTTTGTGTGTGTGTGTGTGATCCCTGTTTGAGATTTTCCTCGTGTGAACATCACGTTTTTGTTGTGTGGGGTGCTCTTCTTTTTCGGACTTCACCTTATTCCCCTTTAAGACCCCCTTCCCCGATCGGTAAGCCTCAGCGGGTATTCCCCCCCTTTTTTTGTGTTGATGGGCCTCCTTGTTTTATGTCAACCACTCGTGATTTTAGCGAAATAAATTTTTTGTACGTGAACATTGAACTCCGTCTCCTGCTCTCTGAGTTAACGAATCTGTGTGTCCTTCGAGTAGTGTTAGTGAGTCTTAGTACGGGTCCTTGGGCCCTCACCCAAGGTGGCGTTGTCGGTATCAACCACTAATAAAGTAATAACCCCTCGTGCCGCCACAAACCTGGCGTTGTCGGCAGGATATACTCAGGGAACTGGAGACGTGTGTGCTGTGTTTTTTTTTTGTTTGTTTTTTGTTTTTTCTCTCTCATCTTTTTGTTTTCTAGCTGGCCTGTGTGATTGCTTGCATGATTGTGTGAAGGAGCTGCAGCCTAAGGCGAACCAGCGGTGAGTCATTGTCTTTTTTTTATAGCCGTGGCATTAGTGCTCATAGCTTGTGGTTCTAGGAAAATGGAAGGAGAGCTCCAAGAGTTGAGGGATTTGGTGGCACAGTTGAGGGCAGAGAATAATAGGTTGCAGCAGGAGCAGGCGGCAGCTGTGCCTGGTCCTAGCGCTGCACCCTCCATTCCTGCTCAAGCCCTCCCAGCAACATCCACTTCTACCGCTCCTGCAATAGAGCGACTAGTCCTTGTACCCCGCGATAGGAAGTGTCCAGTGTTTAGGGGTCGAGTAGGCATAGGGCTAGAGGAGTGGATTGAGGAAGCTCAAGCTTGTATGAGAGCCCGCCACCTGTCCACCTTCGATCAAGCATTTTTTCTGTTTGACCATTTAGAGGGAGAGGCACGTGAAGAAATAAAATATCGCCCAACTGCAGATAGGAGCGATCCAGATAAAGTTATTGCAGTTCTGCGAGAGCTGTACGGTCCTTCTGACTCGTATGTTGCGCTACAGGAGGCGTTTTTCTCACGGCGGCAGCAAGATGGGGAGACCCTTCAAGAGTTCTCCCTCGCGTTAATGGGCTTAATGTCTGCAGTGAAACAGAATGCTCCTAACGGGATGCCCAATGCTGATGTCTTGTCGCGCGATCAGTTCATTGAAAATGTCATTGATGGTTCCCTTCGCCGTGAATTAAAACAACTCGTACGCAGGCAGCCGACTGTCTCTCTGCTGGACGCCCGGGCAGAGGCAATTAGGTGGGAGCGAGAGGGATTGCCAGGGGGTGCGCGTGGCCGAAGCCACTCTGTTCCATTGACAATGGGCTTGCAGTGTGGGGTCCAGACTGCTTCTCCTGTGGCTTGCTCACCCCAGGCCTCAGAGCTGCAGGAGGTGAAATCGATGCTGAAGGTCCAACAGGAGCAGCTTAACCGTCTCACCGAAGCTCTTGCTCACCTGCAGGTCAATCAGCCACGTGACCATTCTCCTTACCGCGGCCCAGTCATCTGCCGGCGGTGTCAGCGGCCTGGCCATTTTGCCAGGGAGTGCAGGGGGGGACGTGCTCCTCCTCAACCTTCAGCTTCTTCTTTTCCGCAGCCAACTTCTCGGCGGGGGGCAGCTCAGCAATCGGAAAACTAGTGCCCGTCGAACCGAGGAGCCAAAGTTCGGGGGGAGCTACTACTGGCTCACCAGTTGTGTTAAGGGATGGGGGGGGAGACTAATTTGATCAGTTCTTGTCCACACCTCACTGTAGCTATGGGGGGAGTAACGGTGCCCTGCTTAGTGGATACTGGGTCCATGGTGTCCACTATCAGAGAAAGCTTCTTCCGGCAATACTTTGAGACTTGGGGACAAGAGAAACTTAGGTCCTGCCATTGGCTTCAGCTTCAGGCGGCCAATGGTTTGCCCATCCCGTACCTCGGCTACTTGGAGCTTGAGGTTGAACTCTGTGGTAAGACTTTACCAGGGTGTGGGCTACTGGTGGTTAAGGATCCTCCAACTAATGCATCTCCTCCGGCCCCAGGCGTCTTGGGGATGAACATCTTACGAAGATGTTATGATGTTTTGTTTGGGCAACATGGCGCTGCTCTCTTCGACTTGCCCACCGTCGCGGAAGCACCAAAGTCTGTGGTGCGGGCACTGCAGAGATGTCATCAAGCCTCTCTGACTCTTCCTGATGTCATTGGTAGGGTCAAGCTTCGAGGCAAGAAAGCTTGCCGTATCCTTGGTGGCACTATGCAGTTTGTCCCAGCTACTTGTTCTGCCCAGTATTCTGGGGCTACTGTGCTTTTTGAGCCCTTGGTTCAGGGCCTTCCTGCTGGACTTTTGGCATCTCCAGCACTTGTTCAAGTTGAAGGAGGTACTGCATATATACCTGTTGTAAATGTGGGCACCTCCGACGTGCTACTCTACCCTCGTACAGAGATTGGTGCGGTCCGTGAGGTGTCTGTGGTGAGCTTACCTTCTGGTGTTGAGGAGGCTCCATCCTATCTTGCCACTGTTGCATCTCAGGCTGCAGTTTCCCCGCTGCAAGACCAAATAGATGCAGTCGACCTGTCTGCTCTGTCCGTGGAGGAACAGGATGGGGCCCGACATCTTCTGTGGAAATACGCTTCAGTGTTCTCCTCGCATGACGGTGATCTGGGCTGCACCAACCTTATAACACACGAAATCCCGCTTCTCGATGATACCCCCATCCGTCAGCGCTACCGGCGCATTCCACCATCAGAATACGAAGTGGTCAAGGAGCATATAAATCAGTTACTTGATGCACAGGTCATCCGGGAAAGCTGCAGTCCGTTTGCTTCGCCGATCGTGCTGGTTAAGAAGAAAGACGGTAGTCTGCGCTTGTGCGTAGACTATCCGCAACTTAACAGCAGGACTCGAAAAGATGCATTTCCCCTTCCTCGGATTGAAGAGTCCCTGGACGCACTCACCGGATCCCGCTGGTTTTCCACTTTGGATTTAGCCAGTGGGTACAATCAGGTCCCAGTGGCCGAGACTGACCGATCCAAGACTGCATTTTGTACTCCTTTTGGACTCTTCGAATGGAACCGCATGCCTTTTGGGTTGTGTAATGCACCCAGTACATTCCAGCGGCTCATGCAACGGGTTTTTGGAGATCGGCAATGCCAATCACTGCTCCTATATCTCGATGACATTGTGGTTTTTTCATCCACCTTCCAACAACACCTTGAGAGACTGGAAGTGGTCTTGCAGCGGTTGCAATACGAAGGCCTGAAGGTGAAACTGTCAAAGTGTTCATTTTTCCGGCAAGAGGTGCGTTATTTGGGGCACATCATCTCGGCAGAGGGTGTTTCCACGACCCAAGCAAGGTCGAAGTGGTAGCTAATTGGCAGCCCCCTACTACCATCTTGGAGCTTCGGTCCTTTCTTGGGTTCGCCAGTTACTATCGCCGCTTTGTAGAGGGCTTCGCCAAGTTGGCTGCTCCTTTACATCGTTTGGTTGCCGAGCTGGTGGGGTCCAAGTCCAGGCAGTCCGAACACCGGGTTTCTGAAAAGTGGGCTGCAGAACATCAGCAGGGTTTTGAAGCTTTAAAATCCAAGCTGACTACTGCTCCAGTTCTTGCATATGCCGACTTTTCGCTCCCATTCATCTTGGAGGTTGACGCCAGTCATGGAGGCTTGGGCGCTGTGCTCTCTCAAGAGCAGGAAGGGAAAGTCCGACCTATAGCATTTGCTAGCCGAAGTCTCCGACCGACTGAGCGAAATCCAGCTAATTACAGCTCCATGAAGCTGGAGTTCTTGGCTCTAAAATGGGCCATGACTGACAAGTTTCGTGAGTACTTGCTTGGGCACAAATGTATTGTCTTCACGGACAATAACCCGCTCAGCCATTTGTCCACGGCTAAACTGGGAGCCCTTGAGCAACGTTGGGTAGCCCAACTTGCGTCATTCGATTTTGAGCTCCGTTACCGCTCTGGAAAGAGTAACACGAATGCAGATGCACTGTCTCGCTTGCATCCCCCCAAAACGGTAGGTCCCGAGATGCTCTTTTCTGGGACCGTACTTCCTCGGCCATTGAAACAGGCTCTCCAGAGCCGAGGGCCTGCTGCCTATCAGGCTGCCATCCAGGCTTTGCCTCAACATCTGCCTGTAGATATCAGCGAACTTCAACAAGCTGACCCGGTGATCGGGGAAGTACTTGTCTTTTGGCATCAGAAACGATACCCAAACTCTGTTGAACGCAAGCGGTTATCTCCACAAGCTGTGGTGCTCCTCAAACAGTGGGGGCGTTTGTCTGAACAAGCTGGGGTGGTATACCGTCAAGTGTTTCGTTCTGATGGCGGCGAACCAGTCCTCCAGGTACTTTTGCCCGCTGTACTGAAGGACAAAGTCCTCATGGAGGTCCATCAAAATCATGGCCATCAGGGGGTAGGCAGAACTTTGGAATTGCTTACGCAGCGGTGTTATTGGCCGGGAATGTCTCGGGATGTGAAGTGCTGGTGTCAAACTTGCGAGCGGTGTCAGGTGGCGAAGGATTCTGGGCCACCAGCTCGTAGCTTTATGGGACATTTGCTTGCAGCCGAACCTAATGAGATCCTGGCAATGGATTTCACGCTGCTTGAACCAACCCGTAATGGGCTGGAGAATGTTCTTGTGCTGACCGACGTGTTCAGTAAATACACCCTTGCCTTCCCCACTCGCGACCAGCGTGCCTCTACAGTGGCACATGTGCTCGTCACGGAGTGGTTCTCGAAGTTTGGTGTGCCAGCACGTATTCATTCTGATCAGGGGCGCAATTTTGAAAGCATGCTCATTCAACAGCTGTGCAGCTTTTATAACATTGAAAAGTCCCGCACTACACCATACCATCCCGCAGGTAACGGCCAGTGCGAGCGTTTCAATCGCACCCTTCATGATTTGCTACGCACCTTGCCTACTTCTCGAAAGCATGATTGGCACTCTTGTCTACCTCAGGTACTGCATGCTTATAACACCACGCCGCATAATTCCACTGGGGAGTCACCATTCTTCCTCATGTTCGGTCGGGAGGCAAGGCTCCCCGTTGACTTCTTGCTGGGTAGAGTGCAAGAACCGGTTGGGGGGACAGTGAGCGACTGGGTCCAGGAGCATCAAACCCGGTTACACATGGCTTTTGAAGGTGTTCGGGATAGGCTGAAGGAGGCAGCCCAACGTCGGAAGGAAAACCATGATCAGTCCGTTCGATCAGAACCGCTTGGGGTGGGCCAATCGGTGTTGCTAAAAGAGTTTGGTTGGAGGGGTCGTCATAAGATACAGGATAAGTGGAATCCTGTCGTGCATCGGGTGATTAAAGCTCCCCATGATAACGGTGCAGTGTATACGGTTGCACCAGAGGACGACCTGGCCAAGGTCAAACGGGTACACCGAACATTGCTTAAGGTTGTAGTTAGGGCGGCTGCGACAGAGGGCAACTCTGTTCCTCCTCCCATCTCACTTAGCCAGCCTGCAACATCTGAGAGTTCATCTGATGGTGAGGACCTGATGGTGGTGGTAAGGGATGCTACTCCCCTACCCACGGGTCACCATGTTGAAGCTCAACAGGCTCCTGCTTTGGTGACACCTGTGGCTTTAACTATCCAGTCGCCTTCTGCCTTGTCAGCCGCTTCGGCCGCTCCCTCTGCCGGGAGTAGCGACACCGCTGTGCGGCAGACGACAGCCTTGCCCTCGGCACTTCCTGCCCCATCGACAGTACGGCCACACTCTGCCTGTGCCACTCCCTTGGCAGCCTCCCCTCCAAGGAATGTGGAGGCTGTCAGGCGGCGGACAGCTCGATCTAGAGCTGGCCAGCACTCAAATCCCCATCACTTCACCCCAGCCGCTCAGTCAAATGCAGTCTTAGCTTTCTTTAGGCCGTGGTCTTAGAGTTGAGACCTGTACTTAAAGAGCATCGTCGGGTCGACGATGAAAATGGGGGGGATGGATTGTAGCGGTATGAGGCATCGATGCCACCTTGAGCATAGGGTTTTTATGCATCATGCCCTCCCTGGCCTATTTGCCAATCGCTTTTCGAGCAGAGGGGATAAAAGTAGGTCATGCCCTCTCCTTGACCTCTCGCTTCCTGCCTCTTCAGCCCGTTCACTGCCGGGTCGTTGTGTGTGCTGCTTGCGTCCGAGCACAGAGCCGGCGTCTCCGTCGCAGCCCGAGTGATATATCGATGATAACTGCCGTCGATCAGCGCATTGTCAGCTGATCGTTTTGCCGTGTGGTGGCTGTCTTCCCCCGCTACGCCGACTCTTCACTCCGCTACGCCGACTCTTCACTCCTCTCCCTCTTTGGACGGGACGCCAGTTAGCCGGACTGAACCGGACTTTTAGTGGGACGCTGAACTGAGTAAGACGAGTACTGATTAACTGTGGCTACCGGCTACCGCTGCTTCGCGCTACTGTTTTGTGGTCGCTCCTCCACGGCTTTTACCGCCTCACCGGCTCGGTGTTGGGTCCGGTCGTCTGACCGACCGACTGGTTTCCTGCAGCTGACCCTGTACATCGTGTGTGTGCGCGTGTATGTGAGGCCGAGTGTATTAGTTAATTTCTATCTGATGAATTGTTTAAGTTTCTGAGCATTGCAATTCACTATCTTGTTTTGGGGAATTTATTGTTTATTTTCTATGGTGACTGATTTGCTTTGAACAACGAGTATTGGTTCAATATCTCTGGCCAGAGACCTTTTTGGTTTGTTTTTGTTATTTGGTTCGTGTTAATGATTTAATCTCATACTGTTGCTTATTGTTTGGTTTGTTTCTTTACCTGGAGCCCTCTTAATTTGTTTCCCCTTGTTCCCCAGAGCTGATGGCCGACGGTGGTGGTGGTGGTGGTCCTCCAGGGTGGTGGTGATCCCTTTGTGTGTGTGTGTGTGATCCCTGTTTGAGATTTTCCTCGTGTGAACATCACGTTTTGTTGTGTGGGGTGCTCTTCTTTTTCGGACTTCACCTTATTCCCCTTTAAGACCCCCTTCCCCGATCGGTAAGCCTCAGCGGGTATTCCCCCCTTTTTTTGTGTTGATGGGCCTCCTTGTTTTATGTCAACCACTCGTGATTTTAGCGAAATAAATTTTTTGTACGTGAACATTGAACTCCGTCTCCTGCTCTCTGAGTTAACGAATCTGTGTGTCCTTCGAGTAGTGTTAGTGAGTCTTAGTACGGGTCCTTGGGCCCTCACCCAAGGTGGCGTTGTCGGTATCAACCACTAATAAAGTAATAACCCCTCGTGCCGCCACACAGTGAAACACAGAGTGGATGACTCACATGTGAAATATTCACAACACTTAAAAAATAATTTGGACCAAGCTAGCTCGCTTCCAGCCAGCTAGCTTGACTTACCTGTGGCTCACCTGTTCGTTGTTCCCTCGATGCTCGTCCGTGTTGAAATCGGAGAAATTTGACGGAAATTCACGACGAGAAATGAACGCAACGCAACGCAACGCAACGCAACGGACGGGTTTGTTTGGTTTTTGAGTTTTAGGTTTGTGTTTGAGTTTTTGCATACCTCAGGTTGAGCCGGGGTTCGATCCCACGTCTCCACGTTGGCGGTCGGCGTCCTTCCCCACTGGACCATCTTCAGTACCGATGAAGCAGAAGAACCAGGATCAGACTGAGGGGAGGAATCATGCTGAAGATTCTCCTCCATCAGTCCTGATAGAGCTGCTGAAGAACATTTCTGTTCTTCACTTTGTCTGTCTCATCATGGAGAAGGAAAACCACGTCTCCATGTCCTTTTGGACCACATGGTCCACTGAAGCTGCTCCTCATGGCCTCCTGCAGCTTCACTGGTCCAATGGGTTAAGCACATGGCACCAACTTCCTTTTTAATCCAGAAGTCGTGAGTTCAAATCCCGCTCAGAGCAGCACTGAGCAGAAGTGAAGGTGATGCAGCGTCCACTCTGTTTTCTGTATTCACGTTTGGTCGTGTTCCTCAGATCAACCTGAGCGGACAGAAGACGAAGGCAAACAAAAATAAAAGCAGCTTTGGTCATGTGATCGTCACATGACGTCTGCTGTCAGGATGTTTCCTGAATTCTCCTTCAGGGCTCAAGACAAAAAGTTTCACCGTCCTCCTGATCCACATTCAGACATTCAGCCGAGAACACGCTTCATCAGTCAAACTCTTCATGCACACCAGGAGAAGTGGCAGATTTACTATTTTTATCCGGGTGGAGCTGGAGGAGCTGGAGGAGCTGGTGGAGCTGGTGGAGCTGGAGGACCTGGAGAAGCTGGAGGAGCTGGAGGAGCTGGTGGAGCTGGAGGAGCTGGAGGATGGAGGAGCTGGTGGAGCTGGTGGAGCTGGAGGAGCTGGAGGAGCTGGAGGATGGAGGAGCTGGTGGAGCTGTCAGAGTGCAGCGAAGGCTTCAGGTTTGAGCTCCTGATGTTTGTGAACAGAGGCAGCACTGACGAACCAAACAGCCCGTCACACAGTCTGAACCGAGACTGAACCAGGTCTGAACCGAGACTGAACCCGTTCAGATCAGGTGTAAATGGACCGGGCTGAACTGTGACTGACCTGGCCACTGCAGTACCAGTTTTAACCACTAGGTTAGCCTAGCCACTAGGTTACCACTAGCCTCTACCTTCTTTTGGACAGTGTTCCAGCAGTGGAAGTTTGGGGGGGGAGGAGGAGGAGGAGGAGAGGGAGGAGGAGGAGGAGGAGGAGGAGGAGGAGGAGGAGGAGGAGGAGAGAGAGGAGGAGGAGGAGGAGTCCATTATTCAGAGGACAGAAACATGTGAACTGTGTTTGTCCACAAACACATCATGATCAGGTGTGGCACTCAGAGACGTCAGGTCAGACTCGGGTTGTGGGTCGTAGTTCTTCATGTTCTTCACGTCTGTGTCACTGCTTCACTGTGATTGGCTCATTTTAAGTAAAAACTTAAACAATTAGTCACTTTTTAAAAATATGGCCATGACCTTCGCTCGGACCTTCTACTTGGGCAAAATGTAATAACCGGACTTTGGGGACTTTTAATTGAATACCCCTGCGCTAGATGGCATACTTTCAGCCACTGTGACTCACCGCACAGAGCCCGTGTCATTAGTGATTTCTGTCAACCACCATGAGAAGATCGAACTACATGTTCTGCCCTCTCCCATCTCTCCAGTGGCTTTAGGCCTCCCATGGTTAAAACTCCATAATCCCCATATTGATTGGCAGACTTACTCCATAACCAGTTGGAGTGTACACTGTCACTCCTACTGTCTCTATTCTGTCTTATCTGCATCCAGCCCCCCCAGCTCCTGCTGATGTATCCAAAGTTCCCTCTGTTTATCATAACCTGGCAGCTTCAGTAGATCTGGCTTTGTCCCTTCCCACGTCCCCTTCTGTGACTCCTGCAAAGGTGACAGCAGCTGTTCTGTCAATGGTGGATGCTTTAGAGCGGTGGTGCGCTGCCAGGCTTGCAAGATCAACTGGTGTTTGGACTGCCAGAAACGCACCCACAGCGGAGTCAACAAGAGGAAGCACCCTCTGACACCGTACCCCCCTGCCAAAGCTCCCCAGGATAACAGTGTAAATGCTGGGGAGTCACAGATAGAGATCCTGAAAGCTGAGCTGGAGAAGGTGTTCAGCTTCCTTTTGGTGGACGAGAAGGAGGAAATGCAGCTAAAGGCTTAATAGCAGGTCTTTTTCTTTTTTTTTTATGAATGTGATGTCATGACGATGGGGCTGATCATGCATGTATTCTCATGTGAAGGATGAGGACAACTTTGTGAGCAGACTGGGCTGCAAACCAGATGAGCTCCTCAAGGTGCTCTCCATCTTTGGAAACACAGGGGAAGGCAAGTCCCACACCCTGAACCATACGTTTTTCCTTGGACGAGAGGTGTTCAAGACCTCACCCACCCAAGAATCCTGCACTGTTGTTGTGTGGGCAGCTATGGATCCTGTGCACAGGGTGGTAGTCATTGACACAGAAGGACTACTTGGGGCTGGCATGGGACAAACAATGGTTTCGGTTCAAAACAGATTAGTTTCAACCAGGAAGCATTTTGAAGGGCAAAACCTTTTGCTCCTGGCAGAAACTTGTGAATATATCATCTCTGTCTATATCCTCCTCACTTGATATATATACTTGTATAGCAGTTTATTTTCACAATGTAATAAGGTGCTTTACAGTAAGCATAGGCGCATATGCAACCTACACAAAAAACAATGCTTCCTGCCTCAGATGTTATGCAAAACTGCTACAAAATATAACAACTATAACAATGTCAGAACTTTGTTTTGTTTTTTAATTTTTTATTTTTTTTTAATTGATTTTTGAATTTTTGATTATGGAATTTTTTTTTTTTTACGTCTTTGGACGTGTGTGGGAACCAGAGCACCTGGAGAAAACCCACAAAACTTGATGTTATTTTATCTCTCTATCACTCTACTTCCTCCTTCTTCTTTGGTTTCCTCGACCTGTCAGGAATGTTGGTCTCCTGCTGGTCGCACTGCTTCTCCTCAGCGACTTTTTTTTTTTTTGTCTTTGGACGTGTGTGGGAACCAGAGCACCTGGAGAAAACCCACAAAACTTGATGTCATTTCACTCTACTTGCTCCTCCTTCTTTGGTTTCCTCAACCTGTCGAGGACCTGTGCATGAATGTTGGTCTCCTGCAGGTCGCACTGCTTCTCCTCATCAACTTTTTTTTTTCCGTCTTTGGACGTGTGTGGGAACCAGAGCACCTGGAGAAAACCCACAAAACTCGATGTTATTTTATCTCTCCTCCCCCTCCCTCCTCCTCTTCCACCTCTGTGGTTTCCGCAATCCCAGAAAGTGACGGACTCTCTTCCAGAAAGAAGGTGGTTCTGTTGTCCTCTGTGGAAGATTTCCCTCAGCACTTTCTAGGGCCGGTGCAGGACTGATGGTCTCCTGCTGGTCAGACAGCATTCCCTCTGAAACTTTAGCCTCTTTTTTTGGTTCATGGGGCTGTGCATTCGAGATGGATTCATGCTGCATGTTGGAGTCACAGTCGTCATCGTGGCTGGTGATTTTTGGGGGAGCCTCTCGCTCAGTAGAGAGCTTCAGGTTGAGTGAGACACAGCTCTGAACACTGAGCTGAGGGTCCAGCTCATTCAGATCTCTCTCAGAAATCTCCTCCTCAAAGGCATTTTGGTGCGGGATAGTGATATCCTCCACTTCCTGCTCAGCGCTCAAGTTGTGGAGGGCTAAGTCTGCATCAGACTTGCTTTCCTCAGCAGGCTCATGGCTCATGGTGTTGGCCTGCTGTGTCACCAGGATGACCTCTGTTTCATCTCCTGCCTCATCTGTGCCTCTTGCAGATCCTCATGAGCTGTTTGCAGGAGTATGTTCTGCTCAAGTTTCCCCTCGAGGTCAGGCCTCAGGGTGTCAGCCTGCTTCCTGACATCAGTTACTCCAGTTTTATATTTGAGGTTGACCTCTTTGAGTGACATAGCCACCTTTTCCAGGTGGCTTTGTAGAGCGTTGTTCTTCTCTCTCTCTTCCTGGAGTGCTTCATCAAAATCAGATCGTAGGTGATTCTTCTGTAAGATCTCATTAGCAAGATCGTGCTGAAGGGCATCAGCCTTCTTCCTGATTTTGGAAACATCATCTTCATGTCTTGAGATAAACTGTTGATATGAAACGCAGAGCAATTTCAGTTGCTCATGGGGATTGTTATTGTTCTTCTCAGCCTCGCGGAGGGATACGGTCGTCATTTCCAGTTAATTTCGTAAAGTCTTATTCTTCTCTCTCCCTTCCTGGAGTGTGGCTATGGCTTCATCAAAATCAGGTTGGCAGAGAAGACAGGTGATCCAGGAAGAACAGGACAAACTTCCTGAGGCAGAAACAGAATGAGCTCAACAGGAATACAGACTATGACAATGATCATGGAAGCATTCAGAGTAGCAGTCGCATTTCTTCTGGTGCAAACACTTTTCATGTGTTTGCATTTGCATACACAGCTGACATGTATCATGTCATGACCAGAGACGAATGAGGGCTCTGAGGTCAGCAATTTTGCCACTTCTCCCACCTATTCAAACGTCGCCGGTTTTGGTTGCCTGTTTATCTGTCAAAAAACATCCCACACAGTTTAAAGGTCGCTGTTGCAGACTACTACTACCGACTACTTTCCTACTGGAATAGAGCTACAGGCCATCTGGATTTAAATCCATTCATGACTTATTTACAATTTTAACAGCAGATTTGAGTTGTATTTTCAGATGTTATAAAGGCCCAGTATTACAGCAACACTGTTATGAATGAAATCATATCTTTTCCTTTGCCTTATATGGGGCACCAGGGGATAGGATTTTCAATGCCCATATCCATTCTCTGGAGCAATTACCTGCTTCGCGGGGGGCCAGATCTTCATCTCTGGCTAATGCTGCTGCTCCGCCGCCTGTCTCAGCAGGAATCGATGTTCCTCTCCCTCCGCCCTGTGAGCCTAATGTGGGAGCTCCTGAGTGATATGATGGCGATCCCGTCACCTGTAACGCCTTTCTCTGCAACTGCTCCATCATCTTTTCCCAGCAGCCACTCACCTTTTCCTCTGAGGAAGCCAGGGTGGCTTATACCATTAACCACCTCACTGGGAGGGCTCGTCTTTGGGGCACAGCTGAGTGGCAGAGGGGGACCCCTGCCTGCCGCTCTTTCCAGTCCTTTGCCAGTGAGCTCAGGAGGGTCTTTGGTACTGGACCTCTGGGGCCTGACGCTGGATGTGACTTGTTGGATCTTGTTCCGGGGAGCCGCTCAGTCACAGACTATGCCATAGACTTTCGTACCCAGGCCCCCATGTGTGACTAGAACCCGGCCGCTCTCTGTGATGTCTACTTTCGGGGGCTGGCTGGCTACATTAAAGATGAACTGGTTGCTTACGAACTGTCATCTACACTGGAGGGTCTAATTGAGCTTGCCACCCATCTGGATTTGTGCATCCAGGCTCACAGGAGCAAGAGACACTCAGAGTTCCAGTCACGTTCCACCCGGCCACAGTTTCCCTCACTGCAAGACTCCAGTAGCTCCTGCCTCCCCCTCATCAGCCTCAACCGCTCCTGCAAGTGTGGAAGCTCCAGAGCGTATGCAGCTGGGTCGCACCCACCTCTCACCTGAAGAGAGGGAGAGAAGGCAGAGACTGAACCTTTACATGTACTGTGGCCAGACAGGACACTTTGTCAGCCAGTGTCCAGTAAAAGCCAGAGCTCACCAGTGAACATGGGCATGCCTGCACAATCCCAACATTGATTGGACTACCTGCTCTGTCCGGGAGTGGGGAAAGACCTGCCTCAGGACGCTGTCACTGTCACCAGCTTTTCCTGTTCCAGCCCCAGATCTCACCGGAGTTCCAGATGTTTACCATGACCTAAAAGAGGTCTTCAACAAGGCTAAGGCCACCTCATCACAACTATGACTGTGCCATAGACCTACTCCCTGGCACTTCTCCCTCCAAGGGACGATTGTTCTCTCTTGGTCCGGGTGGCACTGATGTGGCTGCCTCTTCCTGTTCTTCTACTGAGGAAGACGGGTGGTTCAGTTGAAGATTATTTCCTGAGTACCTGCTGTGGATTTTTGCGACCCTGTTTGGCCAATAAACTGTACTGTTTAACTTACTGTAAGTAAACTGAACTGTCCTAACCCTGGTCTCTGTCTGTGCTGTTCTTGGGTCCACTCTCACACCCATTACAGTCACATTAACGTCAATCTCAAAACTTGTACCCAATTAGTCTGGACAGATCTCAATGAAGACACTGTCACAAAATGTGGAATTAAATAAATGAAACTGTAGACAATAATTTCACAGCTTAATTTAAAGTCTTATTCATGCCAACCATCTGAACATCGGGATCAGGATTTGCTGTAAATGATTGACTTAAAGGATACCCAGAGTGTATTTAAGTCATATGGGTGAAAGGACAAAAGATTAGTAGCAGAGTGTATTTAACAGCTGCTGACTCAGAGGCTCATCTCAGTCAGTCATGGGTCGTCCTGAGATCCACATGTGGACATGGACACTTTGTGTCCTCTTGATTTGGATGTCTGTTGGTCAAGCAGTAGCAGGACCGTAAGTTTACCTGTACTGTCTAACAGAATAATAATAATTTGTGTCGGGTCATTTCTGTGACTTTGTGATAACTTTATGATGCATTAACTTCTAGGTTAAAGTTTCTCCCATGTTAGTGAGGTGTTTACTGTGTGTCTGTGTTTGTCTGTAGGCAGTACATGGTAGCCATTCCTGCGATTCTTGAAGCTGGAGCTGAGACCAAATTCTGTGCAAGTCTCCTGCAGCCCAGTGAGACTTTGGTCATGACTGTCACTTTGATGTCTCAAGAGGAGAACACAACCCTCCTCCAGAAGACGTCCAGTGAAGAGTTTCACACCTGTGTTCCATTTAAGGTCAGTTTTAGCCATGGACTTTGACACCCACACACTTTGAAACACAAAATGAGAATCCAATTACAACGGTATAAGTCAACAAATGGTTTGTAACACAGCATTTATCTGTAATTTTAGGTTCAACAATTCAAATAGATAAAATTAAGACTTTTTTTCAGTCAGAGTTGTTAATGGTCCTCTTGGTGTCTACAAACAATCTTTCCGTCACAGGTTCCTTTAGTGCAGAAGGAAGTGGTGCAGAAGTTTGAGGTGGACGTACGTGGTGATACATTTCACTCAACAAAAGTCAGGAGAGTCATGATCAGACACAGGTGAAAAATAAATGTGCTGAAATGTAGCATACTTTCGTGTACTGTAGTTTGTTTATGATTAGTTAACTTGAAGCGTGCTATTTTGGAACAACTAATTTTGTACTAAACATAATTTAATTGTAATTTAAATGTAGAAAAGCTCAGCTTGAAGTTTATTCAGTATACTTTTATGTGCTAAAGTGGAACAACTTAAAGTATATTTTAAGTATATGACTTTATATGTGCTAATATATGCTTAGTCAAATTAAATTGTACTTTGGTTGTATGTAGTTTATTATTATTACATTATTAAAAGTTATGTGTTAGTCTTAAAAATATATAAGCTTTATGCTTTTGATATATTCTTACTGTGCTAATAACATGCTTAATTATACTGTTGGCTTATTTCAATTACTAAAAAAGCATACTTTGCAGTTAATATGCAATATACTTTATAATTACTTTGCTATACAACTTTCTTCCTTGCACATTCTTGCAAATGTATTACCAGTATACTAAAGGCTGAAAGACTTGTGGGACTACTTCCATGCAGGTGAAAAAAATATACTTTATGTATTTGAACCATATCCAAATTCTAATACATTTCAAATAATACAAAAACTTGTACTATCTCTAAATATATAATTCAATATATAATTCATTCACATATGGATTTTAACCATTTTCATTAAAAAACTTACAACACATTTTCAAGTATTGGTACTAGAGTACACTTTATAGAAATAGGTCAATTTCAGGCAGCAGACCTAAACATTACACAGATAAAAAAAAAACACTGAGGAATACTAAACAACATTCCTTATTATTGCACCCCTAATCCCTCCCACCTTACAGAAACACACACACCTCACATTATGTTCCTTTTTTTGGGCTGTACTGCTCATTGTTACGCTTTCATCTGATGGCCGTGCACATCAGAGACACCTGTCTGCAGGAACTCCAGAAAAACAGTGTCTGTTAACCAAACAGACAAGAGATACTGTAAGTCATGCAGCATATTCATAGTATTTTTGAACAGTACAGTATCAGTATCAGGAAACTATGAGAAATTGTATTAGTATGATATACCAATATTGCTACCAGTACAAAATCCAACATGTATTTAATACATCTAAAAAGACAAATTTGGCCGGAATGTAATTATATTTGGCCCGCGAGGCAAATTAATATTAGAGCTGGTCCGCCGATACAGCTGTCACTGTGTTACCCTACCAAAAAATGCCGAAAAGAAAGGCAGAAAATAGAACTTTTCTTGACAGGTGGGAGACAGAATATCTGTTTACATATCTAAAAGACAGACCTGTTTGTCTTGTTTGTGGAGCCAACGTGTCACAGGAGACGTCTGACTGACGAACACCTTTGTTCGATAATGAAGGTTTCCTCAGCTCAAACCCTGAGCCCCGACATTGATGAACTGGCATCCAAGAAAAGATGCCAGGTATCTGGCTTGCCCGCATCAGAGTAGATCAGTGTGTCGCAAAATGAGTAGTACATTTTCTATGAACTATTTCTTGCTACTCCAAGGCCTGAATGATTGATTTATTCATAATTATGTTTTTTTTTTTTTCAAATCTATTAACCTGTGTAAGAAGCTAATTTTGACATTTACCTCAGAAGGCTGCAAACAGAAAGGAGGCATTCGATATTTATTTAAATTTTATTTAATATGACATTGATATGTTTTTATTCTTATTCTTATTAGTAGTAGTAGTAGTAGTATTAGCAACACATTTTGCACGCCTGCACTCTTAAGTTATATAAGCCTTGCTTGTTCAATATTCATTGTTAAATCAAAACCTGTTTGGTTCCATATTAAAAGGTTCATCTGTTCAACCTTGGCCCGCGGCTTTGTTCAATTTAAAATTTTGTATTTGAGTTTGACATCCCTGGTCTATATGAACACAATGTTACATTAGGTTATTAACTTAGAAAAATAACAGGGAAATGTTTTCTTACCTGATATCGCAAGGATAACCGTTATAAGTTATGTTAGAAGACCGCACAGATGCTGACTCTTCCTCTGTGTCCATATTCCCGTTTTTATTTTGCTGTTCTGTTCTCCTTTGAAATCCCACAACTCAGATTCACTCAAATAAGAATTTGGCGTGCAGATGTGAAATAATCCAGGTAATGATCGACGTAATTCATTACGAGGGGACCGACAGAGTAGCGGTGAGGCCCTGCAGCATTCAATCTGATGTACTTTCAAATGAAGGCGCGCTCAATGGTCATTGGTCAGTTTCCTGGATGACAGCCACATTGACCAATCATACTCGAGGCAACACGACGAGACAGCCAATAGCAACTGTTTCAGCGGGACAACTAAAAAAAAAAGATGATTTCAGAATCAAAACCATAAATCAAATATTTTAGTGATCCAAAATTGGGAAATACCTTTGATGCACATTCTCTTGAAATAAGTGAATAAGGATACATAATAATAAAAAAAAAAGTACAAGTTGTACATGCTGCAAAAAAATGTGCTTTCAGTTATGTTACATTGACAATTTTGAGCATACATTTTAAAATATATGTAAAAACAAAATTCAAGTAAGTACACTTTAGAAATGACCCAATTTTCAAGTATATTTTTGTATAATACTGTATATTACTATAAAGTAAAATATAATGTAATTATTTCAAAGTATTAGCATGAAAGCGTGATGTTAGTATACCTTTTATATATTTACGAAAAGTACAATGTGAATATACTTGGAATACAATACTGTTTTGTTTTTTTTCACCAGGAGAGTCGATAAACCAATAACATTCATCCAGACTGATAAACCAGTCTACCTCCCTGGACAAACGGGTAACCTTCAGCTGATTATCCAGATGTTGTACACAATATGGCACCATAAGTAGACATGTCAGCTCTGACTAACTAACATGACACATCATATTTCAGTAAGCTGGCAGTCATAAACCTAACCTAGACTACACAAATTTAGCTCTTACAGGTAGTGAGATATAAATTGTGCATGTCTCAGAACAGACAGTACAGATGAAAAGCCCAGTTATGCATCATTCTAACCTTATCTAATTCAACGATTGATAGTAACAATGTAATTTGTTAGTCGACTGTTTAACGGTGAAAGATTCATTAAATCAAGTCAGACACACACACACACGCCTTTCAACATAAGAGTCCCTTCAGGATTAAAGACTTTGTAAAACACTCATTAACAGACACAAGGACACACACGCTACTTAATGTATGGGTGTGACCGGGGCAGAGTCAGCACATTCAAAATTTCTTTAGAAATTTTCTAGCGTATTATTCTATTATCTAATTACAGTTAATAGCAATGATGTCATTTGTTAGTCAACTTTTTAACAATGAAAGCTTTATGAAAACTTTTCTCACATTTCTCTCAGTGCACTTCAGAGTCATCACAATGGACACAAAATTCCGACCTGTCAATCAGCTGGTGAGTGTTTGGACTGTCTTTTAGATGTCATTTAGAGGTGTCCTGGGCTGATCCTAAAGATAGCCTGATGTAATGGATCACAAAATTGACAACAGCAGCAGCTGTTAAATTCCAAAATTGGCAGTTATGTGTGTGCAGCTGGTGTCAATGGCCAAAGTACACTATGTCACACCACTGTACAAACAAGGTGTTTCTGTAGTGAAACTCTGGAGTATTGTCTCAGACCCAGAGGTTATGTCTTTCCTTTCAATGTGTCAGATGTTACGTGTGGCCAGGTGGTGGGGGTGTTGTACACCCAGGAGTGGGTTTTTTTTGTTCTTCTGTGGCTGTTGTCCTTCGTGTCCTCCCTTGTGTTCCTTCCCTTACAGGTGCCAGTCAATCTGGTAATCGGGGAAGGGTTAGAGGGAGGGAGGCAGGACTCCCTCTCTCTGACACTGGGGCAGCAGCAGTAGGGGAAGGTTTTGCCTTCTTTTCTTGGGGTTGAGTTAACCCTTTTTTTCTTACTTTGTCTATGACGGCAGAGTTTTCTTATTTTAGCTTGTTATTTTAGTTTGAGTTGGAAACCACCGGTAGTCTAGTTTTCACTTAGGTTTGTTTTGACTTAGTTAGTGGAGAAGCACAGGGTGCGACGGCCCACAGCGTGGCTGGCTCTTTGTTTCCCTCTCTTTTGATTCTTTTGGCCGGGGTCTCCATCTCTTTTTGTTTGTTACTTTATGGGTTTAACTTTGTCTTTCCTTTTCCCCTGAATTACTTAAATAAACCTTTTTCTTTTTGCAAACCTGGAAATTTTAGTGTGGCGTCGTTTTATGTTATGGCCCCATCGAGCCAATTATAAATTCAGTGTTAATTTAATTTCATGAGGCCGTAACATATTTTTAATCAATACTGACAAAAGTACTTGATCAAACTATTGTTAACTAATATTTAAGCAGTTCCATAAGTTACATAATAAACTTACTGACATGGGTGATTGACATATGCGCTGTTTAATCAGAGTCATGTTTCTAATCAATAAGCTCCTGCTGAAGCTCTGGATCAATGGTACAGCCAGTGCCCCTGTAGGTACCCTTGTATGTGCTGATGCTGCAATAGATCTGTCAAACTGGAACTCTAGTTTCTCATTTTGTAACATCTGTTGCAAGTTTTGAAGTGAGAATGCTCCAAAAATTAAAAAAAATACAATGACAGATACTCTGTGGAAAATCTTTTTTCCCGTCACACTGATCATCAGAGCTTTGACTGCTCATCACAATATCATTGATTTTTTTTTTAAGCACTCATTAGGACACTGTGTGATGACCACGATATAAACTAACTTGTTTTTTAACAAATCACTTATCTTTCCTTTTTTTGCAGTATGATATCATTGAAATTGAGGTAAGACGACATCAATGTAAATTCAGCAAATTAACCTCCTGACACACGGAGCCCTAAGCTTTCTGTGAGGTCAACATTTTAGTGTAACCTCAAGACTAAACTTACCCCAATATAATAATGTCTGACTGTGATTTGAAGATTTCACAATCATTTGTACAGTTTTTAGTTTTATTTATTTATTTCAACAGAATTTTTAAAATTGAAAAATAATCAAGCATTATAATTTTGGTATGGTATTTCTGTGTGGTATGCACATGTTCTCTCTCATATTTCTGTCATAATTTGATTTCACTTCATTTAACAGGATTCTGCTCAAAACAGGATTGGACAGTGGTTGAATGAATCCAATGGTAAAATATTGCAGCTGTCTTACTCTTTGAACTCTGAGGCCCGTGAGGGAAACTACCAGGTTATTGTGTCGATTGGTGAAGATAAACTGTATCATAGCTAGAAATATGGTAAGTTATGGTTTATTTTTGTTACCACCCATTGCAGTCCACTGACTGAATGAAGAAAGAATACTAACAATCATTTTGTTCCCAGTTCTGCCCAAATTTGATGTAAAAATAAATTCAGCTGATGAAGCATTTATTGAGCAGGAAGAGATCAAAGCTGAAGTATGTGCAAAGTACGTAAAAGACCTTTCTCATTGACTCATTACGCTCTTAAGTCACCTCACAGGTCCAGTTTGGTGAGTGAATGTCTCCTTTTCAACAACGCCATTTTCTATGTCCATCTAATAAGGTACACATACGGACAGCCTGTGCCTGGCACTGTTGAAGTCGAGGTGTGCAGACCTCTTCAATATCAATATATTCCAAGTATGGAATATAATTTCACAAATGAAAATCCAGAGAGAGGTCCTGCGATAACTGCCCTATGCTTAAAGGAGACAAAGCAGGTACAGTTGTCATAGCAACAGCATAATCTCTCTGCTGCGATCATATGACTATAAAAGTAGACATCTGTGAATACATTTTGTATATATTGTGTTAACTAATACTGAAACACTAGAGCTAAACTGTTTAACTGTGTTTGGGTAAAATGTCATCGTGGTTTTGTTTTAACAGCCATTCAAGACTGCGGTTCACATCTTATTTTACATAATGGATGATGGTTCACCTCATTTAAACATTTCCTTTATGAGCTAAGGACTGTATCAATCTGCCAGATCAGTCAGATGTGATTGGTCATTACTACTTTAATACTACTTAATGTCAAATGTTGTCCCACACCTACAGATTCTGCATTCATATGCACTTTTGGTTTAGAAAGTCTAGTAAAGTAAACAGAGCAGGGTTGTAGACAGGGCTGGCCCTCAGCTTTAAGTGGCCCTGAACATGTGCATGTATAAAACAGAGATAGAAAAGTGAATAAACATTAAATTTCTTACTTTCTTTGGGGGTTGACAAACAGAAACATTATGCGAACAGATAGTTCACAGACTTTGAATCTTGTAGGATAATTTAGTCCAGACAACAAAGAAAGTAGAAAATCAGCCTAGAAACAGAAGTGAAGGAACAAGTTCTTATTTTGTTTGGACTAGTTGAGTGTGCCTGAAGACTCAACTATCCCCCGCGCTTATTATTATTCTTCCACCTTTTTTTTGGTTCGCCTCTTCTCCCACAGTTTTTGTCACACAAACAAGGTGTCAAAACGACCGGCTCGGCCGAGAGAACGGTTTTGCCAAAATACACTAAAAACCACGGCAAAAAAATGAATGGGTGTGTATTGCGAGAATGTTTGCAGCTAGAGTGAGTGATGTCATCGCTAGAGTGGAGAGAGAGAAAAAATTTTGTAAACTGTGATTGCGGCCGCAAATGTCAAGCTACAGAAATCATTTATAGCTACAAACAGGAAAATTTGACATCGCAGTGATAACACTGCTGAATCTGTCAGTATTATAGTTTTGGCGGGAGACGCAAAGATACGGCAGCAACACCCATCATCTGCCCAATATACTCCTATGTTAATTTGAGACCCAGGCCAAAGTCAATTTTTGCCTGAACATCGGCAAGGAACTTGTCCACGGGAAGAGGAAGCTCACCATCATTTCGTTTTTTTTCAGACAGGGCAGACACACAAATACACACATAGGGTGCGGTCAAATAGTCAAGTTTGCTTAGGAACCTTCCTAACTGAACTGACCCGGAGGTATTCACATGTCCGCCATGATAAGAGCTGTTTGAATTCTCTAACTGTTAAGGAAAGAAGCTTTAATGCTTCCTTTATTATCTCCTTTAGCATAGGATACACCGGACCATCCTTTACAAAAGGAAAGGAGGTAATGCCGCCCTACAATTCCTTGTGGCAGCGACAAAAAATCGGTGCAGCATTCAGTCATTCATAACCAGACATAAGAAAGAAAACATGAATGTATTTAAACAGTGTGATGCAGCCTGCAGCAGAGAGTGTGTGAATATGAACATACGTGTTGACGTGATGTCAAACTTGGATCATGAAGTGTGTTCTGTTGTTGACTGTGCAGTTGCATTCACACAGAGTACAAACTGTTTGTAACTGTGACATGCAGATCCTGCAGATCATCATGAAGTTACTGCTGCTGATTAACCATATATCTTTGCCATAACTTAATATGTTTCTATATGAGTGGGCAGGAGGGTGAGAAATGTTGTGCTGCTGCCAGAAGAGCTGCTGAATGAAGCTGTTTACAGAAATATACTCCAGACAAAGTCAACCAACCCGTTCTCGTTCACAGCTCATCAAATGCAGACGCTTTGTCACACCCTTCAGCGTCTCATACAGATGCACAAGGTGCATCCCTTCACTGTCTGTATGATACGCACTGTGCTTTCAATTGACTCCAATGTAAACATGTCCACAGTAGTAAGAGACACAAGTAATAAGAGATGGACAGGACACAGACAGCAGAGAAGCAGCACTGTGCAGCATTTCAGACGATCAGGAGGAAAGTGACAAATATGAATCTGCAGGTTAATGGACGTGTGGCGTGAGAGCATGTGAAAAGGTTAATTACACAAGTCTCAGTCATTATGTGAGAGTTGTCTCTTGAACAAGCCAGTCATTGTAACATTGTACAAAGTGAGGAGTGAGCAGCTTATAGACCTAAGCAACTGTAACCAATAAATTTGAATAAAATTGTAGGAAAATCAAGGTGCCATGCATTCTGTGTTGATCTACTCGATTATATATATATGTAGCTGAAAAATGTTATGACCTGTTTACATTTGAATGATAATTTAAAATGAATTGATCTTATTTTTATTGAACTTTACAGACGGATAAAAACGGATGTGCCACTTTTATCTTAAAGATGTCCACTTTCACAAAACTTGACTACTGGGTTTTACACAATTTACTGCGTGTGAAGACCAAAGTGGAGGAGGAGGGGACAGGCAAGTGTTGTCTCACAGTGTTCAACCTGTCTCTTGCTCTGGAAACTGGATGCAACTTGTCTAATTTCAGGTCGCAATTAGGTCAAATAGTGTTACTACTACAGTAGGCAATAATGCACAGGATTCATCAGCATTGGCAGCAGATAGAGCTTTTATTATCTTGACAATCCAAAGCCTGAGTCATGATGGTAATGACTGGGTTCACTCACTTGGGCTTTCTCTTATATACCTTTTATGCAAATTTGTCCTGCCTATTTTTGTTTGTCCAGCCAATTATCATCAAACTTTCTCTATGACGTAATGGTCTGAAATGGTATTTTTACACTCAGGCGGACCCTCAGGGCTGAGTCATGTTTTGGGGATTTTCTGTTCTGGTGTCTCATTTGTCTCTATTGTGGACATGATACTCCTAAGTGTTACTACTACAAGTGCAGGCGGCCAACATCCCCATCATAGGCCGTCTCACAATGCTACACGTGCAGGCGCTCAGCACTTCCCACTCTGGGTGCTCATCAGGCCCAGCTGACCTCGAGCAAACAGGTGCCCATTATCATATCTTGAGTGCTCATCACTTTTAACACAGGCCACATGTCTAAGCTCTGCTACTGTAAGTGTAGGCGCCCAACACCCCCATCATACAGTAGGCCGCCTCACCATGTTACACGTGCAGCACCCGACACCTCCCATCCTGGGCGCTCGTCAGGGAAACAATTTGGCACTCAGTCTATTAAGCAGCATTCATGAAATTTTATACTACATAAGTCCTATAATATCTTATGTTATTGAATCTATATAACATGACATACACATAGTTGTAACATGAGGCTTCTTGTACAGGTATTTCACATCCACAAGAGAAGATGATTTCGATGTCTTATGTTGTTGGAAAGCTGTCCTTCATTGACACACCCAAGATTTATGATCAAGGATCAAATGTGGAGGGAAAAGTAAGTCCATGTGGTCTTTACTTCTTCAGTGTGATTCAGTGCAAATGGAGCCATGAGCATTGTCATTGATACGTTTTGCTTCCGCAGGTTAAAGCCATCTTTTACAATGACACCCCCATTCCTGACATGCCAGTGTACCTGTTTAAAGGTGAAAGATGGTCACCACATCTGCTACAGAACCTCACAACAGACAGCAATGGTGTTGCAGCTTTCTCATTTAGCACAGCTGACCTCAATGAGGACATCAAGCTCCACGTAAGAACTAAAACTACAAGATGCCACCATAGTAGCTAGTGGCCATATTGTAACTGTTTATTAGTTCTATAGATAAACATTTGCTTTGGAAGTAAAGACTAAACTCACTTTTTAAAATTGTCCTGTGTCTAAGAAATAATGTTTCTTTTAAATAATCTAGGTTTCCAACAAACCCACAGTGGAATACAATACCTATGGAACTCCACACTATGAGACTGGACATCACACATTGTCTTTAGCTCAACCTCCCTCTCCAGATGTAAAACCTGTCAGCTCCCTTAGAGTGAAGAAGAAAGATAAACCACTTCCATGTGACAGTGATGAAGACATCTCCATCAAATACAATGTAGTTGGAGAGGCCCAGGGCTCTGTGGATGTCATGTATCTGGTGAGCGGTGGAAGACAGCTTGTGACCTGTTGTCATTCAGAAATATGGATACAGCAAAGATGTTTTTGAAAATCATATCCTATCAAATCATTAATATCTGTGGCAAGGGCTAACCTTACTTGACACCGATACAGGAAATGACTCTTTACCGCTTAAATACTGAAGTAAATACTGAATGGAATGACAAATAACCACACAGCAGAACAGCAGACAGTGGTGTGATCTGTTGTTTAAAGGAAATTAGATTTCACTGTTACATTACTCATTCTCATTCTTTGTGTACTTTTCTGTCACATTTCCCAGGTCTTATCCAGAGGAGCCATCGTCATGCAAGGACTCAAACAGTTTGAAGTGCAAGATAAGTCAGGTGGCTAAATAAAATGAAATAACTTAATATAACCCTTTAAGTTAGCATATTCGACTGATCTATGAACTGCATTTTTATTGATCTGTGAATGTAATCATTGTCCAGTAACAGCTGATCTGTTGTTTCAGTGACTGAGGGCGAGGTGTCCTTCAAGTTGAAAGTGTCTGCAGAGATAGCACCAGTAGTCCAGGTTGTGGCTTATGCTGTCCTCCCCAGTGAGACTGTGATCGCCAACAGTGCTGACTTCTCCACTGAGAAATGTTTCACTCACAAGGTGAGTGTGAGAGGAAGGTGGTCATAGGTTCTCATCTTATACCATTAAACTCCAGATGCTGATGATGTGATGTGTGTTTTCTGTATTTTTCAGGTGTCACTGGAGTTTTCTCCATCTTCAGCTGTTCCAGGAGAGGAGACCACCATGCAGATGACGGCCCAGCCAGACTCTCTGTGCGGTGTGAGTGCTGTCGATCAGAGCGTCCTCATCAAAGAGCCAGGGAAGACTCTGAATGCAGACAAGGTAACTGCTGGAATCAACCACAATTAGATGTTTACAACATTTACATGCCCTCATAAAAAATTCTGATCATGTTTGTGGTGTAACGCTCTATACAAGTATACCTTACAAATGAAGGGACGGTTTTAACAGCTATAGTTTACCTGCATGATAAAAGAGAGGAGCAAGACTTCCTGTTGTCATATATTTATAAAATAACATTTATAGCCTTGAACTATAACTTTCTTTGCAGATATTTGACTTGTTGCCTGTCAGACAAACATCTTATATTCCATATGAAGTTCAAGATCCCAGTGAATGCTTGCATGTGAGGCCGAGAAGATATGTTTTGCCATACCCACGTGATGAAGATGATCCTCATACAGTTTTCAAGGTACCGCAAAAAATAATTTATTATTTAAATATTATATATATATGTTTTGTTTAATTGATGTTAGTTAACTTTTGATGCCTGTATGTTGTTGGATGATTTAGAATGTAGGGCTGAAGATGGCAACAAACTTGCTTATCCAAGTGCCTTCATGTCTCAAGTTCAAAGGAAGAGAATATCATTCTCAAGGGAACTATGGTGACTTACTTTTTATTTTTGCTCTATGAAGTAACATTTGCTCAATATTTACCTCTTTGTGTCATTACTGCCCTCATATTCTGATAAAATATTCTTTGGTTACTTTTCAGTTGCCAGAACTGAAGTTTTTCATCGACTGGCGTCACCTGGGCTTGGGAGTGCTGCAGATCTTCCTCCTCCACCAGTAGTTACAGCCCGCAGTTTCTTCCCTGAGACCTGGATCTGGGACCTGGTAGAAGTTGGGTGAGCTTCTGTCATGAATATGTTGTCAGTTTTTAAGTGCATTTGTATCCTATTTTTATCCTTAACCTCCTGCTGTGTCTCTGCACACATAGCATGACACCAAAATAATTAACTAATGCTAATATTTTTACTGATCTTGATTGCACTAACAAATCAGTTTTATGTTTTTAGGACATTTGAGACAAACTGTATTTTACAGATGTTTTCTGTTTGTTTTCTGATTGTGAATTGGAAAAAGTAATCTGGATCTACTGTGCATGTTGAGGACTGGACTGAGGGCTGGGGGGCTGGGGCTGAGGGATGAGGGCTGAATTTTATCAGTAACATGGAACTCTATGTTACTGTAAGTTTTTAGTTTCTGACTTTATGAAACCTCAAGAATACGGCATGTAGAAGAAATTTACAAGACATTTGAGGTCACAGTAACATTTTTCTTTTGTTTGGTGTTTTTCTGTGACTAATCTTCTGAGTTATGTAACTGTGTTTTTCCAGCTCACTCAATATATTTGTGTGTATCTGTTGATCTAGAGAGTCTGGAACGAAGGATGTGCCCGTCACTGTCCCAGACACCATCACCACCTGGGAGACAGAGGCTTTCTGTTTGTCCCCTCAGGGTTTTGGCTTGGCCCCTCGTAAAGAGATCACTGTCTTCCAGCCATTCTTCCTCGAGCTCAGCCTGCCGTACTCCATCATCCGGGGGGAGCACTTTGAACTGAAGGCAACCGTCTTCAACTACCTGTCCAGCTGCATCATGGTAATGACTGCAGATAAATTTGACAACACTTTCATGATCATGTTTTGCACCATCGCTCTCATAGTTAATAGTTACGTAATATTTAATATTTATTCACAAATTCTTAAACGTTTTTTATATCCATTTTTTTTTTTAGTATTAGCATGCTAATATTTACTAATTAACAACAAACAAACAACATATTGCTGACACTGATTGGAATCATTAGTTTTGTAGGTAATTGGTCATATGCCAAAATATTGTACAAACAAATGAATATTTTTCCTGATGATGGAGTTTGGATGTTCTCCCCGTGTCTCTGTGGGTTCTCTCTGGGTACTCTGGCTTCCTCTCACAGTCAAAGACCAGCACAGTAATTGATGCCTCTAAATTGGGGTGAAGTCCTCTGATGAACTGGTGATTTCACCTCTTATCCAATGTTTATCTATTCATCAAAGGGAATAAATGACTGTTTTTAACTTTAATTGGGACAAATAAATCAATAAATGTATAAAGATCAAACATCAGGACAAAACTTAGATTATGCATGTAAGATTAAGACCCATTGTCCATGATATGATGCTGCCTCAATTCTGAAGAAGCTGTCCTCTCTGCCTTATCTATATGACCTCAGGACACTGAGGCAACTACTCTATGCTCACTAATGCCCATTAGTCTACAAAGAAGGAAATGTGTTCAATCTTTGTGATCTGACATAGCTATCTATCTCTCTGTAGAGGCTTCTGCATTATGTAATCAGTTGTGTCTAGTGAGTGAGACAGCCCAACCCTCTGACATTGGATACCATAGCAATGGTCAAAAAGGCTCCTGCTATCGTGAATACAAACATAAAGCTGCTCTTTATGTCCATTCACCAGATCATTGTGACTCCAGCACCCTCCTTAGATTACACCCTCACCCCCCTCTCTGGTGACCAGTACACATCCTGTCTGTGTGGCAATGAGCGCAAGACCCTCAGCTGGACCATGGCTCCCTCAACCTTAGGTGAGCATCAAACCTTCACTCTGGTGTGAGATGTTAAAGGGTGCCATGGTGGGGAACTGCTGTTCCTCTTTGCACAGCCAGACTTTTCCATCTCGATGTGACCAGTGAGATCTATGAGACAAACAAAATGTTTTGACATGTTTGTGATTAACAAGATCTGAATATAATGTTAATTAAGTTTCACGTTGTGTTTGTTGATCTTTTTTAGGAGTGGTGAATGTGTCTGTGACTGCTGAGGCTGTGGCATCACAAGCTTCATGTGACAATGAGATTGTTAGTGTGCCAGACAGAGGTCGTATTGACGTTGTCACACGATCTGTCATCGTAAAGGTTGGTACAAGATGACAAAGAAATAGTTTGTCTATTAAGCAGCATTTTTGGCATTTGACACATTATTTTCTTCCCTCTCAGGCTGAGGGAACTGAGCTGACAAAGACCCACAACTGGCTGCTCTGTCCAAAAGGTCAGTATGGTTTACAGCAGGGATGGGGCAACAAGTTAGGAGGAGTCGAGTGGTAGTAGAAACATTCATTAGTTGCAGGTAGCAGTTAATTGAATTTAACTATAGAACTATTTGTGGCATTCTGTGTCTCATGATATTCCTTTAATAACATTTTTGCTTTTTCACTGATCTCTGCTTGAAGTTTCTCTTCATAAGATGTTTGTTCTCTGTCTTTGTACACAGGAGAAGCTTTGACAGAGGAAATAGACATACAACTCCCTAAGAACATGATTGAAGGATCTGCCCGTGCTTCACTCTCTGTCCTCGGTAAACTGGTCTTGCTTTATCCAGTCAGATTCAGACAGGTTAACAGACTTACATCTGTCATCAATATGGACTTCAATAATAAGATTGGACTTGTAGATTCTCCTTCTGGAGATATCACAAAGCCTTATACAAACCATTGCACTTTCATGTAACAGAAAGCACATTTAAAGATCATACATATGTATATAAGAGAAAACATGATTTTCGCACAAAAAAAACTGACATGCGGTGTTCTCAGTGTATGTGTCCTGCATGAACCCTTGTTTACCTTGCATACTTCTCTCTACAACATTCAACATTATTATCTAAATGTCAGGTCAGTTCCATGTTGTAGTGAGTCAGCGTTTTTTGGGCAGGTGACATTCTGGGCCGAGCCCTGAAGAACCTGGATGGGCTGCTGCAGATGCCATATGGATGTGGTGAGCAGAACATGGCTCTTCTGGCCCCCAACATTTACATCCTCCAATACCTGAAAGACACACAGCAGCTGACCCCCGCTATCAAGGAAAAGGCTACCAACTTCCTGACTAGTGGTGAGTTTCTGTTGGTTTGATATTTAAAATCTTCAGATCTGCCAAGTGTACCATCTGTAACAATCTGATGCTGGTTGAACAAAATAGAAGCAGAAGATCTGTTTTATATAAACATAACCCAAAGGCCATCAGGGCAACCTTTGCTGTTTCACTCCCCCTTTCTTCCTTCAATTTGAACCTTTGATACATGTGTATCATTAATGTCATAATAACCATGTTTCTGTTGTATACAGGCTACCAGAGACAGCTGAACTACAAACATGGCAGTGGTGCTTACAGCACATTTAGAACAGGAGACGGGAACACTTGGTGAGAACATTACTGATCAATCATCCACATTTGTACATGTGTGCAACATTTACCATTTCATACCATGACATGCAGTTTACCTAAAGAAAACACAGTAGATGCTGAACCCCAAATTGCTCTTGAAGGCTGCGCCATCAGTGTTTGAATGTGTATGAATGGTCAGCTCCTAAAACTGAGGAGCAGTCGGCACTTTGCATGGCAGCTAATGCCATCAATGCATGAATGTGTGTGAATGGGTGAATGAGATATGTAGCGATAAGAGCTTTGAGTGGTCAGGAGACTAGAAAGGTACTATATGTATTTGGCTTAAGCATGAAGTGCTACGTTGGTGGCACTTTCTTTCCACTTCATTCTAACAGGAAATGTCTCACTTTGTTTAAATATCTCCAGGCTGACTGCTTTTGTGCTGAGATCTTTTGCCAAAGCACAGTCTTTCATCTACATTGACCCAGAAAGGATTGCACAATCAAAGACTTGGCTGAGAAGAAAACAACGAGAAAATGGCTGTTTTCAACAGTTGGGAAAACTCTTCAACAACAGAATGAAGGTAAGATAAAGGTCCTTTTAGAGTTCTATAAAAGTGACTGATGATGAGCAAAACTAAAAAAGGTTTAAACTTCCACCATAACCATGTCTACTGAAGTGTTGAAGACTGCAAGATGTGTGATGTGCGACTGACAAATTTTCCATTCTCCCTTGATTAAAATTTAAAAATATGTAGATTTTACTGTAACTGTGCAATTGTATTATACAGGTTTATTTTGTTGTTCCTCTGTGAAACACCAAGGCCACTTTAGGAAAGCACTAGTACCACACTCACCTGACCACCATGCCTTAGGGCAGGGGTGGCCAACCCGCGGCTCGGGAGCCGCATAGGGCTCTTGGCCAACAAGAATGCGGCTCTCCAACTTATAAAAAGAAAACTTTCAGAATTTTTTGTGTGTCCTCCCTGTCCTTTATAAATAAATAAGTGAAAATTAAGCCCAAAAGCCCAGCATTAGTACCGCCCTCACTAGACCACCATGCCCTAGGGCCAAGGCAAAGGCGATCTGTCAAGTAAAGAAGACACGACTGTTCTCAAGGTCATTCATAGCTTACACTCCAAGACAGTATCTTTTAAAGCAGACATGTGCATGACTATTGATAACCAAATTGATGCAGTGTCCCAGATGTTCCAGATGGAAATTGATTCTGTCAAAGAGGAGTTTTGCCCTGTAATAGCCACCCTCAAAACAACAAGTGAAACACATAGTAAAACCTCTTGGATCTGGAGTCAGCAACTGCTAATGTCTCCTCCTGCCTGACTACAATACTGTTAGACGGCTTTTGAATGAGCTGAAAGTGACACAGACCAGGTGTGACAATTTGGAGGGATTTTCACGCAGAAACAACCTGAAGATAGTTGGGATTAAGGAATCAGCAGAAGGACCTCGTCCCATGGAGTTTATTGCAGGGTTAATGAATAACACGTTTGACATTGATGAGAAGCTCCTGGTGGACTGAGCACACAGATCTTCTTGGCTGACACGACGAAAAGGCCCTGGGACTTCATTCTCAGGGTTCATTTCTAAAATGTCGACACTCCATCATAGCAATGGAGTTTCACGGACACAGGTTCTCCATCTACCTTCTCTATCCTCAGCAATTCTACCAAAGAGACATAGCCCCACCTCTTGTAGATGGAAGACAAACCCCCGGGGAGTACATACATCTCTTGATGCACTTGGACACATCTTCAATTTAGGGTCTTTCAACTTCAGGCCTTTCCCATGTGCTTTGGGACAGCTGCAGAGGATGTGTTCCAGTGTTCCTCTTCCTTGGCTCAAGGTGCATGTTGGTGTTTCTGTCTTGCCCCAACAAAAGAGGTTACCTGGGCCAGGCAAGATGTCATACACTGACTGGATAAGGAACTTGATGCAATCAGGTTCAGCCTTAACCAGCTCAGCCCATGAGATTTTCCTTTCCATGGCTTGCTCCCATCTGATTCTTATGCCCTGTTGCTGTTCTCACCTCCTTTTGGACCATATCCCACATCACTTTGCCCTTTACATTGCTGTAGCTAGTAGTTGGAATGCTACCCAATTCTGCCTGATAGATTGTCCACTATTCAGCTGACCTCCTTACAGAGGCTACTGGTGGACTGTAGAGAGTGATCCTGCACAGGCTTTTGGGCAATTCCAACCACCTTCTGAGTTAGCTGCTGACCCTCCTCTCAAACCCTCCCATGGTGGAGAGTGGGAATTCATATCAGCAATGGCCACAATATTCTGGGGAGGAAGCCATGCTGGTATATCCAGGCTTTGGATTTCCCTGGGAGGCCTGATTTGTCGTAATAAATTGATCAAAGAGGTCCTTCTAATTTCTAACTCAAATAGGAAATAATAACATGTTTGTAAATTAAAGCATATTAAAGTCATAAGATCTGTCTTATTATCCTTGATTTGGTTTCATGGCCAAAAATAGAAAAGAAAGGAAAAAGATCTGTTCATTTTTACTGCACCATCAGCACCCCTGTCATTCATGGCTCAGTAACAAATGCCAATAAGAGCCCATTTAATAAAATTTGTAATATAATTCTCTCTCTTGTTACTTTGATCAGGTTTCACTTTTTTAACCTATGAACACCATAATTGCAGTATATGCATGAGGATTCAAGCGTACTGTTGGACTCAAATTTATTTCTAGAGTAACAGTCATTTGCAGTCATCTGAATGTAAGCAGTGCTTGAAATCACTTGTGTGAATGTTGGAGGTGTTGGAGGTACAGTGATGATAATATATGTATGATGCTTCTCTGCAGGGTGGTGTGTCCGATGAAGTGACTCTGAGCGCTTACATCACTGCTGCCTTCTTGGAGATGAATGTGTCCGTAAGTTTGACTTAGTACAAATAGCTCATGCTGTCTGAACTGTAAACTGCTTTTTACACAGACGATAAGAGCAAAAGCAAAAGAAGTTGATAGGTTTATAGATGAAGGTACAATATTGGTCTGCCTTGTTTCCTCTTTTATTGTCCTCCCAGTTTGCAGATATTAATATTAGTTTAGTTGAATCATTTAATTTACATCACACATCAGGTTTAAATATCAAAGTCATTGTATTATAAACAAACATGTTTTATAATTGGAGTAGAGAACATTTACTTCAAGAAGGTGGTGAATATAGTTAAAGCCACAAAAAGTAATTCACAACACCCTTCTAACTAATAATAATCGTAGTATAAGAGTAATATGCTCTATTAATCTGTTATAGGCTCCAGTGGTGAAGAAGAGCCTGTCTTGCCTCAAAGAGTCCATCAGTGACCTCAGCAACACCTACACCACAGCTCTGATGGCGTACGTCTTCACCCTGGCAGGAGACCTGTAGCTAGTAGTTGGAATGCTACCCAATTCTGCCTGATAGATTGTCCACTATTCAGCTGACCTCCTTACAGAGGCTACTGGTGGACTGTAGAGAGTGATCCTGCACAGGCTTTTGGGCAATTCCAACCACCTTCTGAGTTAGCTGCTGACCCTCCTCTCAAACCCTCCCATGGTGGAGAGTGGGAATTCATATCAGCAATGGCCACAATATTCTGGGGAGGAAGCCATGCTGGTATATCCAGGCTTTGGATTTCCCTGGGAGGCCTGATTTGTCGTAATAAATTGATCAAAGAGGTCCTTCTAATTTCTAACTCATATAGGAAATAATAACTTGTTTGTAAATTAAAGCATATTAAAGTTATAAGATCTGTCTTATTATCCTTGATTTGGTTTCATGGCCAAAAATAGAAAAGAAAGGAAAAAGATCTGTTCATTTTTACTGCACCATCAGCACCCCTGTCATTCATGGCTCAGTAACAAATGCCAATAAGAGCCCATTTAATAAAATTTGTAATATAATTCTCTCTCTTGTTACTTTGATCAGGTTTCACTTTTTTAACCTATGAACACCATAATTGCAGTATATGCATGAGGATTCAAGCGTACTGTTGGACTCAAATTTATTTCTAGAGTAACAGTCATTTGCAGTCATCTGAATGTAAGCAGTGCTTGAAATCACTTGTGTGAATGTTGGAGGTGTTGGAGGTACAGTGATGATAATATATGTATGATGCTTCTCTGCAGGGTGGTGTGTCCGATGAAGTGACTCTGAGTGCTTACATCACTGCTGCCTTCTTGGAGATGAATGTGTCCGTAAGTTTGACTTAGTACAAATAGCTCATGCTGTCTGAACTGTAAACTGCTTTTTACACAGACGATAAGAGCAAAAGCAAAAGAAGTTGATAGGTTTATAGATGAAGGTACAATATTGGTCTGCCTTGTTTCCTCTTTTATTGTCCTCCCAGTTTGCAGATATTGATATTAGTTTAGTTTAATCATTTAATTTATATCACACATCAGGTTTAAATATCAAAGTCATTGTATTATAAACAAACATGTTTTATAATTGGAGTAGAGAACATTTACTTCAAGAAGGTGGTGAATATAGTTAAAGCCACAAAAAGTAATTCACAACACCCTTCTAACTAATAATAATCGTAGTATAAGAGTAATATGCTCTATTAATCTGTTATAGGCTCCAGTGGTGAAGAAGAGCCTGTCTTGCCTCAAAGAGTCCATCAGTGACCTCAGCAACACCTACACCACAGCTCTGATGGCGTACGTCTTCACCCTGGCAGGAGACATGGAGACCCGTGCTCATCTTCTGCAGCACCTAGACACAGTTTCAATAAGCCAAGGTGGGTCATCCTCAAAGGACGTCACTCTGGCTTCATTACTGTGAATGTAGCTCACTTTGTGCCTGCTGATTTGTTTGTAGGAGGTTTGCTTCACTGGTCTCAGACAGCAACAGAAACATCAGCTTCTCTGTCTGTGGAGATCAGCTCCTACGTGATGTTGGCCAAACTCAGTGCCTCTCCTACTACTGAAGACCTGGGCTACACCGCCCGCATTGTCAGATGGCTTACAGGACAGCAGAACTATTATGGAGGCTTCTCCTCCACACAGGTACAGCCCGACAGTGTAGAACTGGACATTATTCTTCTTTAATGTTCAACAAGCAGCCATTTCTGGCAGTTGATTTCTATAGTCAATTCCCTAGAGAAATTAATAAGACATTTCCAACAAGGTACAACTTGGTAAACAAAAGTAAAAGTTTCCATTTATATAAATTCAAGGATATTAAGTTATTTGATGTGTCGTAGGATACAGTGGTGGCTCTTCAGGCTCTGGCTCTCTACTCCACTCTGGTGTTCAGTCCAGAGGGTTCAAGCACAGTGACTGTCCAGTCTCCCAGTAGCCAGCTGACATTTAATGTAAATGAGAACAACAAACTGCTCTACCAGGAGGAGCTGCTGAAGGGTGTGACAGGAAAACACAGCCTGGAGGTGAAGGGTACCGCATGTGCTTCAGTACAGGTCAGTAGTCACTGCATCTCTTCCTCTTTCTATTTGATATACACCTCCACAAACAGATAGATATACATACATAGATATACCTCCAGTTTTACAGGTTCCTGTAGTATGCTATGTGTAATGGAATTATGATCAACGTGATTTTGTTAAAAAATAGATAAGGGACAAATGGGTTTAGAAAATAAGGAAATATATATCCCACCCACGGAGGAAGCCAACAGGTCCCATCACCGAACATCTTACTTCCGTTTGAAAAGTAGTATAGTCAGTTTTATCATTTTTATCATAGCTATGGATAATCAATTTTCCAAGAAATTTTTGGGATTAATCTTATATATCTGAAATAGAGAGTTTCCTTGTCATATATCATATATCTTATACAAGATCAGGTATAAATAAGAAAGTGTCATCAGCATAAAGTGAAATGCACAATGGCAACATTTTTCTTTAAAGCAATAAAGTCAAAGTCTCCATTGCCAGGAAACAAAGAAGGAGAGACAGAAGGCAGCTCTGCCTTGTGAATAAATGCTACTATTCAACATTGAATCTTCCTCATGTACCTCTTTTTCAGATTTCTCTTCACTATAACATCCCAACTCCGACCGATGGCACAAGCTTCAGTGTGAAGGTCAAACCAGAGGCCAACTGCAGTAACACATCTCATAGACCCAAACTCTCTCTGAAGCTGCAGTCCCTGTAAGTAATCATCAACAACTAGATCCATGTTACATCAATGATAGAAGTATACTGACAATCTGAATAAATGATACTTCGTATCAACCAGCCTGGATTTTCTGTGTTTTCAACTTTGCAGTAAATACTCAAACATATCCTCACTGTAGACAAAGCCTTTCTGATGGCTCATAATAAAAAGTGTCTCTTCATACAACCAGTAGAACAACAAAGAACGCATGAGTATCATCACAATTTTTCGGTTGAATTTCAGATACAGTGGGAAGGAGACCAGTACAAACATGGTGATCCTGGACATCAAAATGCTCTCTGGATTTGTCCCAGACCCAGAGTCTTTGAAGAGGGTGAGTTATTACAGTAACTTGATCTTAAATGGAAATGGAATATTTTCCCTCTGTTGTTGATGAACGACCCAGCTGATTCTTGTTTCTTCACAGCTCAAAGGTGCCCTGCTGGTGGATCACGTTGAACAAAAGGAAGATCATGTCCTCATGTACCTACGGGAGGTGAGAGGAATTCACATTGAGGAACATCAGATGATGCTCTCTTGGTTTCTTACTGATCACTTCATCTGTTTTTCTTCCAACAGTTACCAAAAGACATACCCATCAACCACAGCTTAGAGCTCATACAGGAAGTCCCAGTGCAGAACCTGAAGCCAGCCGTGGTCAAGATCTATGACTACTACCAGACAAGTAAGAGAGAGTAGAGTTGTATGAGCAACTGACAGTGATCATAATTGTAATTTCATGTGCTGCATGTTTTTAATGTATTTAGACTATTGAACACAATCATACTTCTTGTTTTTTCCCCTCAGGTGACCAGGCAGAGACAGAATACACTTTCCCTTGTCTTGCAGGTAACAATCTGTGAAAACACATAGAAGCACTACAGCCTTTCTTACAAAAATAATTTAATGACTGAAACACCTAAAACTTAAAATTAAGCATTAAATTCAAGTCCATTTATACAAACAGTTGGCGTAATGGTCATTTCTTTTCTTTCTTTTGCAGCTTGAAGAGTGATGAATGTTCAGTCCTCAGATCATTACTGATTACAGTATATTTCAAAACAGCCTGAATTTTATTAAAGAGATTTGTATGTAATTTGTGATTTTCCATGTCTGTTTCTGTAAACATGCACAAACAGTTCACACTCTGTAAGTGAACATTCATGCACAATAAAATAAAATGATCTACGTGTCCCACTCAAAACTGGCCTTATGTTCAATTCTGTTTTTCCACTGTTGATCAGTCAGTTTATTTATCCTATGTACCGTATTTTCCGCACTATAAGGCGCACCGCATTATAAGGCGCACCTTCAAAATGGCGACGATGGCCTAGGTCGCCCCCGGCCGATCGAAAGGGAGTCGGGTTCAGATCCCCGAATCTGGAGTGGCGGAGATAGGCGCCGCAAAGGCGTCCAGTGCGGTAACGCAAACGATCCCGGAGAAGCTGGCGGGAGCCCCGGGGAGAGTTCTCTTTTCTTTGTGAAGGGCAGGGCGCCCTGGAATGGGTTCGCCCCGAGAGAGGGGCCCGTGCCCTGGAAAGCGTCGCGGTTCCGGCGGCGTCCGGTGAGCTCTCGCTGGCCCTTGAAAATCCGGGGGAGAAGCGTGTCTCTTATCAAGAGCCATTTCAGGGTCTTTACAAAAACACACAGATGGAATAAAACGCCGTTTTATATATCCCAGCATGCACCGCGCACTACTTCTTCTACTGGGGAAATGGAGCTAGCGGCTGCTTACTGTAGTTCCGAGACCTGTTGCGGCTCAGTATTGATTCATATATAAGGCGCACCGGATTATAAGGCGCATGGCAAGATTTTGAAAAAAAATTACGATTTTTAGGTGCGCCTTATAGTGCTCTCCTGGAGCTGCCACCTTATCGTGGTGGAGGGGTTTGCGTGTTCCAGTGATCCCAGGAGCCATGTTGTCGGGGGCTTCATGCCCCTGGTAGGGTCACCCATGGCAACCAGGTCCTAGGTGAGGGGCCAGACGAAGCGCAGCTCATTCGCCCCACCGATGAAGAGTAAGAACAAAGGAGTCAGGTCTCCCTTGCCCGGACGTGGGTTACCGGGGCCCCCCCCCCTGGAGCCAGGCCTGGGGGAAGGGCTCGCCGGCGAGCGCCTGGTGGTCGGGCCTTGACCCATGGGGCCCGGCCGGGCACAGCCCGAAAGGGTGACATGGGCCCCCCTTCCCATGGGCCCACCACCTGTGGGAGGGATCTCGGGGGGCGGGTGCGCAGAGAGTTGGGCGGCAGTCGGAGGCGGGGACCTTGGCGGTCTGACCCCCGGCTGCAGAAGCTGGCTCTGGGGACGTGGAACGTCACCTCTCTGGCGGGGAAGGAACCTGAGCTGGTGCGCGAGGTTGAGAGGTATCGGCTAGATATAGTCGGGCTCACCTCTATGCACAGTTTGGGCTCCGGAACCAGTTTCCTCGAGAGGGGTTGGATGCTCTGCCACTCTGGAGTTGCCCCCGGTGAGAGGCGCAGAGCGGGGGTGGGAATGCTTGTTTCCCACCGGCTTGGCGCCTGTACATTGGGGTTTACCCCAGTGGATGAGAGGGTAGCCTCCCTTCGCCTTCGGGTGGGGGGACGGGTCCTGACTGTTGTCTGTGCCTACGCACCGAACAGCAGTTCAGAGTACCCACCCTTTTTGGAGACCTTGGAGGGGGTGCTGGAGGGCGCTCCCTCTGGGGATTCCCTCGTCCTCCTGGGGACTTCAATGCTCACGTGGGCAGCGACAGTGAGACCTGGAGTGGCGTGATTGGGAGGAACGGCCCCCCTGACCTGAACCCGAGTGGTGTTCTGTTGTTGGACTTCTGTGCTCGCCATGGATTGTCCATAACGAACACCATGTTCAAACACAAGGGTGTCCATATGTGCACATGGCACCAGGACACCCTTGGCCGTAGTTCGGTGATCGACTTTGTGGTTGTGTCGTCGGATTTGCGGCCATGTGTTTTGGACACTCGGGTGAAGAGAGGGCCGGAGCTGTCAACTGATCACCACCTGGTGGTGAGTTGGCTCCGATGGTGGGGGAGGACGGCGGTCAGACCTGGCAGACCCAAACGTTCTGTGCGGGTTTGCTGGGAACGTCTGGCTGAATCCCCTGTCAGAAAGAGTTTCAACTCTCACCTCCGGGAGAGCTTCACTCATGTCCCGGGGGAGGTGGGGGACATTGAGTCCGAATGGAACTTGTTCCGTGCCTCCATTGTCGAGGCAGCCAACCGGAGCTGTGGCCGCAAGATGGTCGGTGCCTGTCGCGGCGGCAACCCCCGAACCCGCTGGTGGACACCGGTGGTTAGGGATGCCGTCAAGCTGAAGAAGGAGGCCTACAGAACCTTTCTGGCCTGTGGGACCCCTGAAGCAGCTGACGGGTATCGACATGCCAAGCGGAACGCAGCTTCTGCGGTTGCAGAGGCAAAAACTCGGGCGTGGGAGGAGTTTGGTGAGGCCATGGAGAAGGACTTTCGAAGTGCATTGTCAACACTGTGTTCAGTGGGGGCGGGGTGCTGCTGACCTCGACTGGGGATGTCCTGGGTCGGTGGAAGGAATACTTCGAAGACCTCCTCAATCCCACCAGCACGTCTTCCACTGAGGAAGCGGAGTCTAGGGACCCTGTGGTGGGGTCTCCAATCTCTGGGGCCGAAGTCGCCGAGGTAGTCAAAAAGCTCCTCGGTGGCAGGGCCCGGGGGGTGGATGAGATCCACCCGGAGTTCCTCAAAGCTCTGGATGTTGTGGGGCTGTCTTGGTTGACACGTCTCTGCAACATCGCGTGGACATCGGGGGCAGTGCCTCTGGACTGGCAGACCGGGGTGGTGGTTCCCCTCTTCAAAAAGGGGGACCGGAGGGTGTGTTCCAACTATAGGGGGATCACACTTCTCAGCCTTCCTGGGAAGGTCTTTTCGGGGGTCCTGGAGAGGAGGGTCCACAAGATTGTCGAACCTCGGATCCAGGAGGAGCAGTGTGGTTTTCGTCCTGGTCGTGGAACTGTGGACCACCTCTATACCCTCAGCACGGTCCTGGAGGGTGCATGGGAGTTTGCCCAACCAGTCTACATGTGCTTTGTGGACTTGGAGAAGGCATTCGACCGTGTCCCCCGGGAAACCCTGTGGGGGGTGCTCCGGGAGTATGGGGTCCTGGACCCGTTAATACGGGCTGTCCGGTCCCTGTACTCTCGGTGTCAGAGCCTGGTTCGCATCGGCGGCAGTAAGTCGGACTTGTTTCCTGTGAGAGTTGGACTCCGCCAGGGCTGCCCTTTGTCACCGATTCTGTTCATAACCTTTATGGACAGAATTTCTAGGCGCAGTCAGGGCGTTGAGGGGCTACGATTCGGTGGCCTCAGGATTGGGTCGCTGCTTTTTGCGGATGACCTGGTCCTGTTGGCTTCATCGGAGCGTGACCTTCAGCTCTCTCTGGAGCGGTTCGCAGCCGAATGTGAAGCGGCTGGGATGAGAATCAGCACCTCTAAATCTGAGGCCATGGTTCTCAGCCGGAAAAGGGTGGAGTGCAGTCTCCAGGTCGGGGTTGAGATCCTGCCTCAAGTGGAGGAGTTCAAGTATCTCGGGGTCTTGTTCACGAGTGAGGGAAGGACGGAACGGGAGATTGACAGGCGGATCGGTGCAGCTTCTGCAGTGATGCGGACTCTGCGCCGGTCCGTCGTGGTGAATCTACGTTCCTACCCTCACCTATGGTCACGAGCTTTGGGTAGTGACCGAAAGAATGAGATCGCGGATACAAGCGGCCGAAATGAGTTTCCTTCGTGGAGTGGCTGGGCTCTCCCTTAGAGATAGGGTGAGAAGCTCGGCCATCCGCGAGGAGCTCGGAGTAGAACTGCTGCTCCTCCGCATCGAGAGGAGCCAGTTGAGGTGGCTTGGGCATCTAGTGAGGATGCCTCCTGGACGCCTCCCTGGTGAGGTGTTCCAGGCACGTCCCTCCGGGAGGCGGCCCCGGGGAAGACCCAGGACACGCTGGAGGGACTATGTCTCTCGGCTGGCCTGGGAACGCCTTGGGGTCCCCCTGGGAGAGCTAGACGAAGTGGCTGGGGAGAGGGAAGTCTGGGTCTCCCTGCTGAAGCTGCTGCCCCCGCGACCCGCCCTCGGATAAGCGGAAGAAGACGGACAGACGGACGGCCTTATAGTGCGGAAAATACGTTAAGTGTTTCTCTTTTTTCAGGAGTCATTCATTTCAATTAGGTATAAGATAAGATTAAGAAAAACCAATGACAAGGAGTGTATGAGTAATATATAACTTGGGAGTATTTTTGTTGAGGTATTATTGTTTTATTTCCTTTATAGTCTTGGCCAACTCAATGGACACTGGGTGGCAGCACTTGCCGGCAGCGTCACTGGGACTCTTGGACATGTACCGCGAAAGTGGGGCTCGTAATCCTGGTGAATGGAGAATGAGCAACACTTATCCTGCTTCACTGATTTTGAAATGATTTTATAGTTTCAGGTTAGTTACTTACTTGTCCCGTGACTTCAGAGGTTTATAAATTGATATTAATCCCCAGTGGTGTGTGGTCCATAAACTAAAACCTCGTTAAATGTGTAAAACGTCACAGTATGTGATGATGTAGTGGAGAAAATGGCGTCTAACACCGTATCCACTTTTACGTTAAATCCTTAACTCTGAGTTGATCTACTCTGAGATAGGAAATCGGATTCACAACAGCTGATTTTAGTTAGTTTGATCAACTCAACAAAAACAACAAAAGTAGTTTCACCTGGAGTTGAACATGTGCACCACACACATATAAAGCCAACATCAATGGAGCCCAGATTCGATGATTGAACATGGGAACTGACAGGAAGAGGGCAGCATTTTTCACCCCAATGGAGTTATTGACATATTGATGACTGCATATGGAGATTTTGAGCATGTCTTAAGAAAGAAGTGCAACACTGCAACAGCTGGGTGTGGGAGAGCATTGCTGCTCGGGTCAATGCGTAAGTCATTGTGCAATCACAATGACTATTGAAGGGAAAATTGCATGAATAGAGCCTATTAATTTATTTTATGTAGGCGCAATCCAGTGGGGGAGAAGTGCACTTGGCAGCAACTTAAGATGAAATATAAAAAAATTGTTCAAACAGGTGAGACATCTGCATAATCTCATGGGGGCGCCTCATTTTGATCACCTTTTACATTGTAAAAGTAAGTAAATTATGTGGCTGCTTGACTGAACTTCTTTGATCCCTAAAATAATGCTCTTTTAATGCTCAAAAATCTCTTCTAATTCATATTGTGTTAAACAATGAAGCCTAATAAACTAACTGAAATGTGCCTCATGTTTTTACTCGTGGTGCTTTAAACTCAAAAGTGATTCATGGAAATAGTGTCTCTGAATGCTCGGCCGTCCTGCATAGCTGGCAGGTGGACGGGGTCTTCATCAGGGTCACTAATTTGTAGGACGGGGTGTTGCTCTCCTCTAATAGTGGCGATATTATGAAGAACAACACATGCCACAATAATATCGCAGGCCCTCTCAGGGGTCACCCTGAGGTGACGTAGGCACTGGAAACGGGCTTTCAGCAGGCCTATGGTCATCTCCATCTAGGCTCTCGTCCTGAGCGCGGTTGAAGTTTTGTTGGGGGCCTGGCTCAGGGTCAGGGTAAGGGATCAGCAGCCTTGGTTGGCATGGGTAACCCCTGTCACCCAGCAGAAGGCCGTCAAACTGTCCTGTGATGTAGAGTGGATGCATGGGGTGTTGTAAAGGAGGGAGACAAGGGAATGATACTGCAAACCTTCAGGTTTCTCACCACGCTGCAGTCTGGCAGGTTTGACTCGCGGTATATCCTTGAGTCACGAACAGACCCAGGCCACTTGGCCTCCATATTAGAGGTGATGTGTGCAGCATCACATATGATCTTGACAGTGCAGAGAATGACAGATATTAGTTAAACTATGAGGAAGTGCTCAATACTGTGAAACTTCTTAGTCTACATGTACCTGCACATTAATGCTGGACTTCCTGTTCATATAATCAGCCTCATTATGTGAGGGAGCTGTGATGGGGATGTGCGTGCCATCTATGCAGCCAATCACACTGGGAAATTCTAAAACAAATAAAAATGACTAATCCAAGTCTGAGGTGGCAGCACAATGTCATAATTCAGCCTGATATTAAAGGATCCTAAGCAATCCTGTGGAACTCTTCCTTGATGGTGTTACGCCCCGGCTTGTTTGGAGAGCAGTAACAAGTTAAGGATAAGAAATTAGGATGCAAAGTGACACCAGTTTCCAGTTCGTCTGGAGTTTTAATTGCTGTTTTCAACAAAAGGAGGTGAGGCAAAAGGAATGAACCTAGGGCATACGGGTGCTGTTGAAAGAAACAAATAAGTATAACAAAAAGAGAACTCTAACAGAGCCTATCTTCTAACTAAAGAACCAAAAACCGAGAAATAAAACCCTCACTATTTAAAGCCTAAGGCACACAGGAAACAAACAAAACCACAATCACAACAGCACCCCTAACTAGTGTATCTAACAAAGGAATTCTCAAAGTAGTCCGTGAAATCAAAGAATCTAAACCTAGCCCACTGTCGTTCCTTTACCAACCTTTTTGTCAATCAACACACAACAAGGCGAGCTTATCAATATCACAAACACAAGCCGCCACGAACTGTGAACATAGGCACTATTTGTGTTGATTGGAGGTTCTGATTGGCTCCTCACAGACATCAGCAACAGGTCACAGCCCTCGTGGAGGCGATCCCAGCATCAAAAGGGGCCAATCCCTGATAGGGGAACACACAGCCTGCTTTGCATAGAAAGCATAAGTTAGGCGTCAGCCAGCAGCGGCCGTAACAATGGCCCTGACAGGTTTGTGTCCAGGGAAGATGACAAATGTGGGTAATTGCATTTTCAGGGCGAGGCATACAGTTGCCCTGCTCAAGTGCTCAGCATTTCCGACATTGTACAAAAACTGCCATTGGCAAAAAAACACAGCGCCACACATAACATTTGCTGCGATGTGAGGGCATGACTGTGACTGGTGATGTTTGAAATGTGCGGATGGATGAGGTTGTGTACGTAAATGATGGACTGCAAAGTAAAACGGTATCGCTGAAAAAGAAAAATGTCCGGGAGGGCTCTCTCCCGACAGATATTTAATTCCCTGCACAGGATTGCTGCACACTCATCCACGGGATTGCGGGCAAAAGGGCACGCCATGTTCATGGAAAAAAGTTGACACCAAACATTGCCTACTGGAATTAGAGGATGACTTAAATCTGTCAGCCGGCGAGTTCTGACATCGCAGGAATGAGGAAATCAAAAGTAGCGTGTGGCTCTGAAAGTGGGAGGAGACAGAGAGAAACTCGAGGTTTCTTCAGCAAAACCTGGTCCCGACTAGGTTAGATTCACGGAGTCTGTTACTACGGCAACTGACCGCGAGGTTAAGTTACCTCTCTTTGTGAAACAGGTTAGAGTTACCCCTCTCTCTCTGGTTTGACTGACCCTCCTTTGTGAAATGGAAAACTCTGAGTTTCTGTGATTCCAGGGTTAACAGACTCTGAGTTTTCCATAAACCTGCTTTGTGAAACGGACCCCTGGTTCGCTGATTTCTGTTTAGAATTTCAGGATACCTGTCAGCGGGGTCCAAGCTGGGACCCGCTACACCTACATTATATCTGCTAAGCATTATATTTCTTTTTTCATCTTCATTTCCACCAATTGCCCTGGCTCTTGGTATATAAATCACAACGCTCTTTCACATAAATGTACAGCTGAGCAGTGAAACTCCAGAGACTATTCTTCCTCCTTTAGTTGATCAGTCAAAGGGCACAAGAGGTCCACCCTGATCCTGGTAAAGGTCCCCTTAATGTTTGTGTAATGTGGTGGTAATTTAGTGTGCACATAATATTGTATTTCCCCTCTATGTCCCCCAGTTTTTATGTTACGGCAGGTGTGTCACGCCCCTTACCGGTACCTGTAGTGCAGCCGCGTCATTAGCTGCTAATGCGGACCCGTTTATATAGGCCCCGTGGTGTACAGTTGCTCTCTCTCCTCTGCCTGAGTGGGTGCGGGCCGGCGTGCCACCGGTATCACAATGTTGCCTAGTTTTATATAGTATGTATTGATTTTTAGTTTTAGTTTTAGTTTACTGCTCTGCTGCTATCGTTCGGACGCTCGGTTTTTTAAAGTAATATATTGCCGCTCAAGACCGATTCATCTTGACTCCTTATGAGGGGGGGTGGACATAATTTCAGCTTTGTAGGACCTGTACAAATTAGGCGTTTAGTATTATGGGTTTTGGTTTTTGTGTGTGTGTGTGTGTGTGTGTGTGTGTGTGTGTGTGTGTGAATATAAGATTTTGTTTGGTTTTTTTCTTATTTGCGCAGTGACCTTGGCTGAATTTGTCTCCCTCTTAACCTATTGAGTCAGATGGTAAAGATTAATGTGCTTCTGGAAAAATAAACTATTGTGTTGTTTTTTTTTAAAGAAGATAAGTAACTTAAATTTATGATTATTGTGACTAAATAAACTTAAGCTATTTTTCTACACTGTTGTTTGTATTGTGAGTCGTATCTGTGCAAGGGTGATTGGGAAACCCTCTGAGAAATAAAAGTAAAATTTTTAGGTGCAAGTCCTAAGGTGGCGTCTTCGGTTCTAAATTTTCCAGATCTACCACTCGTAGTTCCAGCAGTGGGTATTGTTCGGTTGCTACCCACAGCCTCTTTATATTCATATTTGCCACATTTGTTTGTCCTGGTTGTCTCCTACATTCCACTTTCATCTATTTTCTTTGTTCAATTTACATTGTGGTCCTCAAAGGTCTCTCTCTTGCCTCTGTCCAGGACAGCCATGCACAAATATTGGCCCAGTGTGTGTGTCTTACACTTTGTGTGTGTGTGTGTGTGTGTGTGTGTGTGTGTGTGTGTGTGTGTGTGTGTGTTGGAAAACTGTCATCATTATTTCAGGATGACCACAGTCCACACGTATGTTTACCAGAAAATGGTGTAATTACTGTTTATCTGTCAAAAACAAACATCCCACACAGTTTAAAGGTCACTGTTGCAGAACTCATATTTTCAGATGTCAGTAAGGCCCAGCCAGGATTACAGAAACACTGTTGTGAATGAAAGACGGGCATCTTTTCCCTTACCTTATATGTACCATCTTGTGCCAATGTTTGGTTTACCTTTTATTATTTAAAGCCTAAGTAACACCTCTTGCAGTGCTGATGCAACCAGGATTAGTAAACCCTAAGTTGCTTTACAAATGTATAAATTTCCAAAGCAAATGAGTTTCCTTCACGAAGTGGCTGGACTCTCCCTTAGAGATAGGATGAGAAGCTCGGCCATCCGCAGAGAGCTCGGAGTAGAACCGCTACTCTTCCGCATCGAGAGGAGCCAGTTGAGGTGGCTCTGGCTTCTAGTGAGGATGCCTCCTGGAAACCTCCCTGGTGAGGTGTTCCGGGCATGTCCCTTCGGGAAGTGGCCTGGGAACACCTTGGGGTCCCCCTTGGGAGAGCTGGATGAAGTGGCCAGGGAGAGGGAAGTCTGGGCCTCCCTGCTGAAGCTGCTGCCCCCGGACCCGCCCTCGGATAAGCGGAAGATGGATGGATGGATAAATTTCCAAAGCAATAAATAAATCTTTCTATGATGTATTTGTGTTCTAGGTGTTCCCTCAAAATTTAAATTCATGATTTAGAGCGAAGCAGTAAAATCATCTTCTCCTAAAGAAACAAAGCTGTGTATTTGTTACTGTCCCTTTTAACAGAGGTGGCCACGCCAACTTCATGCCTGGCGTACGCACGTTTCTACAAATATTATTCCTTTGGCGACACTTGTATGTGTGCATTCAAATATCATGTTTCTTTCTTTTCTGCTGGTGAAATTAGAGCTACACAGCTTTCTATCAAGCCCCTGATTGTCTCCCTGTGTTCAGTACTCATGTCAGTAATAGGGGGCGTACGGTTGGAAACGCCAGCCGCTGCACACTGCTGTATTCATTCATTGTGGGTCATTTAAGTAATGTACTGTATTCTGCCTTCATCTGGTGGGCTCCCACCACTCCGGTGAGAGCTGTGTCACCCACTAAAGAGGCCATTCTCTTGTCGATGTCAGGACGACCCGGGGATCGAACCCGGGTCTCTGGTGTAGCAGGCAGAAGGTTAACCACAAGACCAAGGGATGGACTCAAATGCAGAGAGAGGCAGACAAGGCAGGTCAGTTCAGAGAATTTTACTGAGTCAAAAAAAACAAGGCAAAAATAGGCAGGCTCCATTCCCAGTTTGGAAGTGCAAAAAGAAGTCCAGCAACAAAACAGGTTCAAAACTCAGAAGTTTTCAGAGACAGGATTCTTCAAAAAACTAAGTTCACAAAACAAAAGTCCAAGGTCCATAAACACAAAACCAAGGAGTCAAAAAGGTCCTTGAAAAAACACAGGAGAGACTTACAGGATGTGCACACTTCAGGTTGACAATTCCAAGACTGAGCACAGAACAAAAAAACGAGCAGGTATTTAAAGGGAGTCAGAACGAGGTACAGGTGGCAGTAATCAACATAACATCCAATCAAACAAAGCATGACTGAGGTAAAGGTGACTCAGCACACAGAAATGGGCAAAATGAGGACATCTAGTGGTGAGTTCAGAGAAACGTCCCCAAAACCTCACAGTCGAAGCGGGGGGTTCCGCCACTCCTGTTTCCCCACCTGTTGCGGTCAGACGGAGGTGAGCAGAAACCCTCCGCTTCACCTCCACCTTGAGATCTGACCATTTCTTTGTAACCTGTGTGTGTGCGTTGCTCGGAGCCACACACGCTCCCACTCATGTATTTTTTTCGTCATATTTATCCCTGTTTACAGGACGCCAAACAATCTCCCTGCGCGTCTCCACTTCATTCACTAGAATCTTTATCTCAGACTCTGTGAAATTCCTTTTCTTTCCTTTGTTCATTGCATGATTTGATCGGACAGAGATCAATCTCAGGTCCAGGGCCTATTTAAATTGATTTGCATATTTAAATAGGGCGTGGACAGGGAGGAGTTGGGCACCTCTGCAAGTGCACTCAATTCGTGTTTGGATCTATGCGTACACACACACCTTAATACATCTGAATATTTTTGTGCGTACGTCAGTTTGCGGGTTTAGGCGTAGGCCAAGTTCCACCTGGAAATCCATGCAAGTATTCATACATGAGGCCCCAGGTGGCTACTTCCCTTTGGACGAGGGGCTATCCACATCTTCATCCACGTCTTCATCTCCATCGCAATACTCACCATTGGACATTCACTGTTAAAGAGGGCGGTAGGACTTTGGTGCACTCATTTTATTTTATTATTTGGGCCCATCTTTTAGGGCCATTCATTTCAACATTTGGGACAAATTACTTTTCAATATCTGAGATCTTAGAGGTTCTGTACATGTGACATCTATTGCACATCTCTCCGTCCTGGGAGAGGGATCCCTCCTCTGTGGCTCTTCCTGAGGTTTCTTCCACATTTTTTCTCATTTGTGGGCAAGTCTTTCCTCACTGGAGGACAGAGGGTGCCTTGGGGTAGACATTACAGGTATAAAATAAAATTTAGTTAGGTAGATGCCAGCAGTCTCCTCATGGAGTCTAGACTTAGGCTGTGTCTCAATTCAGGAGCTGCATGCTTCAAAGGACGCAGCCTTCGCGGCCTTCGAAGGCGACTCCTTCTGAGGGTCCTTCAAAAACAAGATTAACACACACTATATGAGTTAAAACACCTGAAAACCCCAGTATAATCATAATTTAACATTAATGTCAATCTCAAAACTTGTACCCAATTAGTCTGGACAGATCTCAATGAAGACACTAAACTATCACAAAAAATAAAATAAAATAAATGAAACTGTAGATTTGACAATAATTTCACCGTTTAATTTAAAGTCTTATTCATGCTAACCATCTGAACATCAGGATTTGCCTCTGTCTGTGCTGTAAATGATTGACTTAAAGGATACCCAGAAATGATGAGTGTATTTGTATCATATGGGTGAAAGGGCAAAAAGATTAGTAGCAGAGTTTATTTAACAGCTGCTGACTCAGAGGCTCATCTCAGTCAGTCATGGGTCGTCCTGAGATGCACATGTGGACATGGACACTTTGTGTCCTCTTGATTTGGATGTCTGTTGGTCAAGCAGTAGCAGGACCGTAAGTTTACCTGTACTATCTAACAGAATAATAATAATTTGTGTCGGGTCATTTCTGTAACTTTATGATGACTTTATGATGCATTAACTTCTAGGTTAAAGTTTCTTCCATGTTAGATCCAGTGAGGTGTTTACTGTGTGTCTGTGTTTGTATCTAGGCAGTACATGGTAGCCATTCCTGCGATTCTTGAAGCTGGAGCTGAGACCAAATTCTGTGCAAGTCTCCTGCAGCCCAACGAGACTTTGGTCATGACTGTCACTTTGATGTCTCAAGAGGAGAACACAACCCTCCTCCAGAAGACGTCCAGTGAAGACTTTCACACCTGTGTTCCATTTAAGGTCAGTTTTAGCCATGGACTTTGATTCATTTTCTCATTTCTATCAGCATTCTCTGGAAATTTGTGTACAACATTCCCTCAGTTGGGGAAACTTAATGGGACACCCACACACTTTGAAACACAAAATATGAATCCAGTTACAACAGTATAAGTCAACAAATGTTTGTAACACAGCATTTATCTGTAATTTTAGGTTCAACAATTCAAATAGATAAAATGAAGACTTTTTTTCAGTCAGAGTTGTTAATGGTCCTCTTGGTGTCTACAAACAATCTTTCCGTCACAGGTTCCTATAGTGCAGAAGGAAGTGGTGCAGAAGTTTGAGGTGGACGTACGTGGTGATACATTTCACTCAACAGAAGTCAGGAGAGTCATGATCAGAGTCTATAAACCAATGACATTCATCCAAACTGATAAACCAATCTACCTCCCTGGACAAACAGGTAATCTTCAACTGATTATACAAGATGTTGTACACAATATGGCACAATATGTAGACAGGTTTCCACTTACAAGGTCTGTATGTATTGGAAACCAGCAAAATTCCTGTTTAGAATATGTATAAATATGTATCTTTCCTTTCTAAAAATGTTTTTTTTCTAAATGCTTCATATCTATAGATAACGAACATGACACATCATATTTCAGTAAGCTAGCAGTCATAAAGCTAACCTAGACTGCACAAATTTAGCTCTTGCAGGCAGTGAGATAGAAATTGTGTCAGAATGTCTCAGAACAGATGAAAAGCCCAGAGGCACAGAAGCAGCATGTTAGTGTAGGGAAAACGTAGTTCCTACTATTAGCTTGCTTTATGATTTAAAAGCACACAGAGCAGCACATGCTGGACATGATTTTAACATGAAATGTCACAAACAGACGGTATGACAGGACTGTCCAAAACTACCCCCCACTGGAAGTCCAGGGTTGTGACTACATTGCAAAATAAAAGTATATAGTGTAGCTGAAGGTTTGAATTAGTCATTATTCTGACCTTATCTAATGTAAAGGTTAATTGTAATGATGTCATTTGTTAGTGGGCTGTTTAACAGTGAAAGCTTCATGAAAACCTTTCTCACATTTCTCTCAGTGCACTTCAGAGTCATCACAATGGACACAAAGTTCAGACCTGTCAATCAGCTGGTGAGTGTTTGGACTGTCTTTTAGATGTCATTTAGAGGTGTCCTGGGCTGATCCTACAGATGGACTGATGTAATGGATCACAAAATTAACAACAGCAGCAGCTGTTAAATTTGTGAGTAACCTGTAATTGAATGTCAGTCCAAAATAAAACCTTGGGTTATGTGATCTCTGCAACTGGTGTCAGTGCTCAGCCAAAGTACACTATGTCACACCACTGTACAAACAGGGTGTTTCTGTAATCCCAACAACTGGCTCTTCACTCCAGCTGATCGCTTCATGACAATTTCAGGTGTTATAATATAGTTTTGAATCAGGAACTTCAAGATTACTGGATCTTGACTGGATCAAGTATTGTGTCAGACTCAGTGGTTATGTCTGTTCTTTCAGTGTGTTAGAAACATTTTTAATCAATATTTAGTGAGTATTTACACAGCTAGTGGAGTCAGTTACATAATAAACTCACTGACATGGGTGATTGACATATGCGCTGTTTATTCAGAGTGGTGTTTCTAATCAATAAGCTCCTGCTGAAGCTCTGGATCAATGGTACAGCCAGTGCCCCTTTAGGTAACCTTGTATGTGCTGATGCTGCAATAGATCTGTCAAACTGGAACTATAGTTTCTCATTTCGGAATATCTGTTGCAAGTTTTGAAGTGAGAATCCCCCCCCAAAAAAAAAATACAATGACAGATACTCTGTGGAAAATCTCTTTTCCTGTTACACTGATCATCAGAGCTTTGACTGCTCATCACAATATCATTGATTTTTTTTTTTAGCACTCATTAAGACACTGTGTGATGACCACAATATAAACTAACTTGTCTTTTAACAAATCACTTATCTTTCCTTTTTTTTGCAGTATGATATCATTGAAATTGAGGTAAGATGACATCAATGTAAATTCAGAATTATTATTTTTTTTCCAGAATTTCAAAAGTTGAAAAATAAACAAGCATTATAATTTTGTTATGGTATTTCTGTGTGGTATGCACATGTTCTCGCTCATATTTCTGTCATAATTTGATTTCACTTCATTTAACAGGATTCTGCCCAAAACAGGATTGGACAGTGGTTGAATGAATCCAATGGTAAAATATTGCAGCTGTCTTACTCTTTGAACTCTGAGGCCCGTGAGGGAAGCTACCAGGTTATTGTGTCGATTGGTAAAGATAAACTGTATCATAGCTTCAAGGTGGAGAAATATGGTAAGTTATGGTTTATTTTTGTTACCATCCATTTCAGTCCACTGACTGAATGAAGAAAGAATACTAACAATCATTTTGTTCCCAGTTCTGCCCAAATTTGATGTAAAAATAAATTCAGCTGATGAAGCATTTATTGAGCAGGAAGAGATCAAAGCTGAAGTATGTGCAAAGTACGTAAAAGACCTTTCTCTTTAGCTCATTACGCTCTTAAGTCACCTAAAATAGGTCCAGTTTGGTGAGTGAATGTCTCCTTTTCAACAACACCATTTTCTATGTCCATCTAATAAGGTATACATATGGACAGCCTGTGCCTGGCACTGTTGAAGTCGAGGTGTGCAGACCTCTTCGATATCGATATAATCCAATGATGGTCACCAATGATGGACAGCAGGGAGGTCCTGAGATAACTGCCCCATGCTTCAAGGAGACAAAGCAGGTACAGTTATCATAGTAGCATTTCGTAAGTTTATTGTCCCTGCTCTGTGTTGATCTAATCGTTAAAACTGTCAGTGTAAGTTAAGTGAATATTATAATGTGTATGTTTGAATGTGTTTCCATAACTTTCACTCTTGATACTGAAAAAACATGAAAGTTATGAAATAGCTAAAAAATATTATGATCTGTTTAGATTTGAATGATAATTCAAAATTGATGTAAGATTTGAAATTAACCTTTTCATTTCATTTGATCTTGTTTTATTGAACTTTACAGACGGATAAAAACGGATGTGCCACTTTTATCTTAAAGATGTCCACTTTCACAAAACTTGACAAAAAGGTTTTACGAGATTCACTGCATGTGAAGACCAAAGTGGAGGAGGAGGGGACAGGTCAGTCCTATAATATCTTATGTTATTGAATTTATATAACATGACACAACACATAGTTGTAACATGAGGCTTCTTGTACAGGTATTTCACATCCACAAGAGAAGATGATTTCGATGTCTTATGTTGTTGGAAAGCTGTCCTTCATTGACACACCCAAGATTTATGATCAAGGATCAAATGTGGAGGGAAAAGTAAGTCCATGTGGTCTTTACTTCTTCAGTGTGATTCAGTGCAAATGGAGCCATGAGCATTGTCATTGATACGTTTTGCTTCCGCAGGTTAAAGCCATCTTTTACAATGACACCCCCATTCCTGACATGCCAGTGTACCTGTTTAAAGGTGAAAGATGGTCATCACATCTGCTACAGAACCTCACAACAGACAGCAATGGTGTTGCAGCTTTCTCATTTAGCACAGCTGACCTCAATGAGGACATCAAGCTCCACGTAAGAACTAAAACTACAAGATGCCTCCATAGTAGCTAGTGGCCATATTGGAACTGTTTATTAGTTCTATAGATAAACATTTGCTTTGGAAGTAAAGACTAAACTCACTTTTTTAAATTGTCCTGTATCTAAGAAATAATGTTTCTTTTAACTAATCTAGGTTTCCAACAAACCCACGGTGGAATACAATACTTATAGAACTCCACACTATGAGACTGGACATCACACATTGTCTTTAGCTCAACCTCCCTCTCCAGATGTAAAACCTGTCAGCTCCCTTCAAGTGAAGAAGAAAGATAAACCACTTCCATGTGACAGTGATGAAGACATCTCCATCAAATACAATGTAGTTGGAGAGGCCCAGGGCTCTGTGGATGTCATGTATCTGGTGAGCAGTGGAAGAACTATTTCAGAAACATGGACACAGCAAAGCTGTCTATGAAATAACTTTTTATATCAAATTATGTCAAGTGATGTCTTGTTTCGCCACTGGAATCAATAATTTCATCATGTCTAGTTAAATTATGCCACTCTAGTTATGATATTATGTTATGATGTTGCCTGTGCCTAGCTGTTACAAAAACCACCCCTTTCACTTGAACAAACATGGATTAGTAAACAGAGAATTAATAATGCCAATTGGAAAAATATCTATGTGTGACCAATTATTCTGTTTGGTTTATCAAATCATTTATAGAGTCAACAAGGAGGTTCCAGAAGCGAAAGTCCCTTTTCCTCTTCTGAATCAAGGATTTTGATTATTAACTACAGAGTATGAAGGGGGCGAGGTCTCATCTCCCCACTTTGTGTGTGGATGGATGAAAGCAGATGTAGAAAGTTATTTAAGTTTTAGTTCAGTTGGTATCAATCATGTTGTGGAAATTCTCGAAGATGCTAAAAGAAAGAATCAACAACTCTGGGTGCTGGATTCAGACTGATCATATACAGATACATTCTGTGTTAAATAGTGTCATCTCTTTGTAAGTCTTTTGTAATCTTTCATTAAATACTCAATAAAATGACAAATAACCACACAGCAGAACAGCAGACAGTGGTGTGATCTGTTGTTTAAAGGAAATTAGATTTCACTGTTACATTACTCATTCTCATTCTTTGTGTACTTTTCTGTCACATTTCCCAGGTCTTATCCAGAGGAGCCATCGTCATGCAAGGACTCAAACAGTTTGAAGTGGAAGATAAGTCAGGTGGCTAAATTAAATAAAATTACTTAATATAACCCTTTAAGTTAGCATGATCGACTATCTATGAATTGCATTTTTATTGATCTGTGAATGTGATCATTGTCCAGTAACAGCTGATCTGTTGTTTCAGTGACTGAGGGCGAGGTGTCCTTCAAGTTGAAAGTGTCTGCAGAGATAGCACCAGTAGTCCAGGTTGTGGCTTATGCTGTCCTCCCCAGTGAGACTGTGATCGCCAACAGTGCTGACTTCTCCACTGAGAAATGTTTCACTCACAAGGTGAGTGTGAGAGGAAGGTGGTCATACGTTATACCACTAAACACCAGATGTTGTTGTTGTGGAGAAATTGCTAAACTCAGTGGTCAATGGGACGTCAGGAGGAAAGAAAGTGTTAAGAATCCTCTGATGTCTTATGCTGTATGGGGATGCACTGAAAATTTTCTGCCGAATATGGCCCAAAAGTGCATTTTTGGTGTTCGGCCTAAAGACCTACATCACCGAAACAACACGGCCAAAACAGAATTGTGATGACGTGAGCAGGAAGTGCAGCCAGCACACTGTTATCTGGGTAAGAGTCAACATGTCTGCGGTGTGGATGTAGCATTAATTGCGGCACTAAAGCTTTACTTCTAAGCTTCTCTTTTCTTCTAAGCTCTTTGCTTAGAAGATAGCAAAGAGGTTGAGATGGACCACGGAGTGAAAACAATGAAAAGTACACTCTCAGAGTCTGTGAACACACGTTTCACTGAGATCTATTTGGATCCTCTGCACTTCATCGCAACTGTACTTGATCCACGTTATAAGGATTATTACTTGGATGTGGTAATGAAGCAGCACGCACAAGAAATGATCCAGGCCACACTGGATGCGGACAACCCACTCAGAGACGGACCGGTGCACAGCGCATCTCCAGAACAGCAAGTACTTGTCTGTTCTGTGCACAAGCACTGACAGCGAGAGACTGTTCAGTGCTGCAACTCATGTTCTTGATGAGAAGAGGAACAGACTAAACTGTGATAAAGCAGAGAAGCTACTCTTCAAGAAAAACTTGCCACTTTACCTCAAGAAGTAGAATGGGCGTGTGTCTAGTCTTAAAGTAATATGTTTTCCACTTTGCACAGCCGCAATTCTTGGTGTATTTGTTGTTGTTAAAGCCCTCCAGGCAATGGCAATCTTTGGTTTTGATACACTGTTATGTTGTAGGCCTGCAGAGAAAATATTATGTATAATATGTTATATCTTTCAGCAGTTGCACTTGTTCTGAATGCACTTTGTTGTATAAGTCCAACAGAGAAAGAATCTTTCAGCAGACCAGTCAGGTATAGGTCAAGTTCAACATTTTGTTTTGTGCATTGTTGTAATGTTGGTGCTAAATAAATGTGTTCATACTTTCATACTACATACTAACTGATTTAATTGCAATGCCTTGACTTTTGTGAGGTTAGTATACAGTCATAGCTATGAATGCAATGGTTCTAATAACTGACATAATCATTTCTTTAGGTTTTTCGGTTTTCGGTCTTGGTTTCCTCATTTTTGGTTTTCGGTTTCAGCCAATGATTTTCATTTCGATGCATCCCTAATGCTGTAGTATTTATTGAAGCTTGGCCAAACTGAATTAGAAACACAAAGTACCTGAAGTGCCTGAAGTGGTCTCACATTCTGCCCAACTCATCCTGGTGGTCAGACTTTAAACCCTCTACAAAGTTCCATAGTTCCACAGTTGTGATGTGTGTTTTCTGTATTTTTCAGGTGTCACTGGAGTTTTCTCCATCTTCAGCTGTTCCAGGAGAGGAGACCACCATGCAGATGACGGCCCAGCCAGACTCTCTGTGCGGTGTGAGTGCTGTCGATCAGAGTGTCCTCATCAAAGAGCCAGGGAAGACTCTGAATGCAGACAAGGTAACTGCTGGAATCAACCACAATTAGATGTTTACAACATTTACATGCCCTCATAAAAAGTTCTGATCATGTTTGTGGTGTAACGCTCTGTACAAGTATACCTTACAAATGAAGTGACTGTTTTAACAGCTATAGTTTACCTGCATGATAAAAGAGAGCAGCAAGACTTCCTGTTGTCATATATTTATAAAATAACATTTATAGCCTTGAACTATAACTTTCTTCTTGCAGATATTTGACTTGTTGCCTGTCAGACAAACATCTTATATTCCATATGAAGTTCAAGATCCCAGTGAATGCTTGCATGTGAGGCAGAGAAGATATGTTTTGCCATACCCACGTGATGAAGATGATCCTCATACAGTTTTCAAGGTACATCAAAAAATAATTTCTTATTTAAATATTATATGTATATATTTTGTTTAATTGATGTTAGTTAACTTTTCATGCCTGTATGTTGTTGGATGATTTAGAATGTAGGGCTGAAGATGGCAACAAACTTGTTTATCCGAGTGCCTTCATGTGTCAAGTTCAAAGGAAGAGAATATCATTCTCAAGGGAACTATGGTGACTTTTCTTTTATTTTTGCCCTATGAAGTAACACTTGCTCAATATTTACCTCTTTGTGTCATTACTGTCTTCATACTATAAAATAAAAAACAAACAAAAAAAATACTAATATATTCTCTGATTACTTTTTAGTTGTCACATATGACAGTCCTAGATTGAGGTACGGAGGGCCAGTAGGAAGTGCTGGAGTTGCTGGTGACTTTGGAGAGCGTTACGATGCTGCTCCTCCACCAGTAGTTACAGTCCGCAGTTTCTTCCCTGAGACCTGGATATGGGACCTGGTAGAAGTTGGGTGAGCTTCTGTCAAGTTTTTAAGTGCATTTTTGTCCTATAGAACATTTTAACTGGAGTTCTTCTCTGACTTCGTGCTGTTTCTCTGCACACGGCATGACGTGAAAATAATTCACTGATACTTTTCATTTTCATTGATTATGCTTGTAGTTTTGTGTTCATAGGACATTTGATAGATTTTGGAAGATGTAGTCATCATTTTACTGATGTTTTCTTTTATGATTGTGTATTGGAAAAAGTAATCTGGACTACTGTGCATCATGTTCAGGATTAGACTCTTGTTTTTTTTTTCTTGTTAGAAATATTTTATTTTGATTGAATTTCATCAGTCAGATAGAACTCTATATTACTGCAAGTCTTGAGTTTCTAACTTTGTGAATTCTCAAGAACACAGTGTGTAGAAGAAATTTACACTGGATATTTGAGGTCACAGTAACTCTGTTTTTCTTTTGTTTGTTGTTTTACTGTGACTAATCTTATGAGTTATGTAACTATGTTTTCCAGCTCACTCAATATATTTGTGTGTATCTGTTGATCTAGAGAGTCTGGAACGAAGGATGTGCCCGTCACTGTCCCAGACACCATCACCACCTGGGAGACAGAGGCTTTCTGTTTGTCCCCTCAGGGTTTTGGCTTGGCCCCTCGTAAAGAGATCACTGTCTTCCAGCCATTCTTCCTCGAGCTCAGCCTGCCGTACTCCATCATCCGGGGGGAGCACTTTGAACTGAAGGCAACCGTCTTCAACTACCTGTCCAGCTGCATCATGGTAATGACTGCAGATAAATTTGACAACACTTCCATGATCATGTTTTGCACCATCGCTCTGATAGTTAATAGTTACGTAATATTTAATATTTATTCACAAATTCTTAAACGTTTTTTATATTCAATTTTTTTTTTAGTATTAGCATGCTAATATTTACTAATTAACAACAAACAAACAACATATTGCTGACACTGATTGGAATCATTAGTTTTGTAGGTAATTGGTCATATGCCAAAATATTAAACAAACAAGCGAATATTTGTCCTGATGATGGAGTTTGGATGTTCTCCCCGTGTCTCTGTGGGTTCTCTCTTGGTACTCTGGCTTCCTCTCACAGTCAAAGACCAGCACAGTAAGAATCAGAAGTCCTCTGATGAAATGGTAATCTCACCTCTTATCCAATGTTTGTCTATTCTCTGGAATAAGCTCCCCGTCGAGTTGCGTGGGTTACTTGGGTCTTTTCAAATCCAGGCTAAAAACTCACCTATTTAGGATGACTTTTAATACCCAGTAGTACAATGACACTTTTATCTTATCTTAATTTGATTTTGTTGTATTTTACTGTTTTCATTGTTCCTTTTATTGTTTTTAATTTGTTTGTTTTTACTTATTTTTCTTGTTATTTATTTGATGTAAAGCACTTTGGTGCACCGAAAGGACTGTTGTAAAGGGCTGTATAAATAAAGTACATTCACATTTACATATTCATCAAAGGGAATAAATGACTATTTTTAACTTTAATTGGGACAAATAAATCAATAAATGTATAAAGATCAAACATCAGGACAAAACTTAGATTATGCATGTAAGATTAAGACCCATTGTCCATGATATGATGCTGACTCAATTCTGAAGAAGCTGTCCTCTCTGCCTTGTCTATATGACCTCAGGACACTGAGACAACTACTCTATGCTCACTAATGCCCATTAGTCTACAAAGAAGGAAATGTGTTCAATTTTTGTGATCTGACATAGCTATCTATCTCTCTGTAGAGGCTTCTGCATTATGTACCTATCTGTTGTGTCTAGTGAGTGAGACAGCCCAACCCTCTGACATTGGATACCATAGCAATGGTCAAAAAGGCTCCTGCTATCGTGAATACAAACATAGAGCTGCTCTTTATGTCCATTCACCAGATCATTGTGACTCCAGCACCCTCCTTAGATTACACCCTCACCCCCCTCTCTGGTGACCAGTACACATCCTGTCTGTGTGGCAATGAGCGCAAGACCCTCAGCTGGACCATGGCTCCCTCAACCTTAGGTGAGCATCAAACCTTCACTCTGGTGTGAGATGTTAAAGGGTGCCATGGTGGGGAACTGCTGTTCCTCTTTGCACAGCCAGACTTTTCCATCTCGATGTGACCAGTGAGAGCTATGTGACATGTTTTGACATGTTTGCAATTAACAAGATCTGAATATAATGTTAATTTCATTTCATGGCAGTTTTATTATTAGTGCCGAATGCCTGCGACACGAGGCGACTACTCCCATAGCTGCAAGCAGCTATGTGCCGCAGGCACGAGGCACTATTGTTCTTCTGCGTGTTTCATGGCAGTATTATTAGTGCCGAACGAGGCACTATTGTTCTTCTGCGCGTTTCATGGCAGTATTATTATTCATTTTCCGCCCTTTTTCGGCAATTAATGCAGCCCGAACCGGCCACAGGACCCCCAACAAGTAAATTAACAAAACGTGTGTTTTCATCCCGAATCGTGTGCTACTAAGTGTGTAAGAAATTCGTGAAATTTTCTCGAATATTTCCCCCAAAAAACGAGGAAAATTTCCCATAAGAATGAATGGAAAAGCCCGAAAGAAATAAAAATTAAACAGACATACTACAGCCATTTTCAAAAATGAACTGCTCTGGCATACTTTCACCGAGAGACTTCATTTAAACTTTAAAATGGAGGTACTCTTGCCTTCTCTTCATCTATTCACTTCACTTATCGACACCTTTTACCGTTTTTAAACTATCAAGGCTCAAAGGTGTGAAGGTTTTTGATCAAAATTCAGGTTTTATAATGTTTGTGTATTGCGCGGAATGTTTTCGCCAGAGTGGATGACATCATCAGCTAGAGGGTGGAGGGGAGAAAAAAATTGGTCAAAAAATAAAACGTAAACTGCTCCTGTGGCCACAAATTTCACACTTCAGACATGATTTATACATAAAAACGTAGGAAATTTTTTCATCTTACACACAAACTGCATATCTAGACGATCAGGAAAGTCTCTAGATGCCCAAACTTAAGTCGGTTCAATGATTGGAAATACGGTTTGGCCAGATATCCTGTTCAAGGCGTGGTCTCAGCATTTTCTCTCTCTCTCTCTGCTCCTGCATTAACTGCCCGGTGGCGGCCATCTTAGCAGTTTTGTCAGTTAATTTGAATTTGTCTGTGTAAAATGACAGAGACAGCAGAGCAGAGCATTAGCACTAGCCACTAACTGACAGACATTAACACAGGCAACTCAAGCAAGACATTTTCTGTGGTGACCATCAATCTGTGTTGTTTGTGTTTAAATCTGCTGTTGCTGTGTCTATAATGCAACATATATCAGCAGTCATCTGATTTGACAGTGAATGCAGCAGGACTGAAAATTAAAGACATGCTAATTGCTAACACTAGGCGGCCATTTTAGCAGTTATCGTCACTGAATTTGAACTTGACACATAGACCGACATAGACAAGCACACACACAGAGACAGACAAGACAAACACACCACACACACACACACACACACACACCTAGCAACTTCCACAAGTTATGTACTACAGAAATAAAAATTATATCACTAGATTCAGCTCATTTAGGACATTACTAATATATTGTCCTTATTCAAACCTTCTGCACATTGTTTTCATGACATGACATTTGCTAACATTTGCAGCTGATGCTGGAATTAGTGGGTAGCGCGTTAGTGCTAGCTGGTCGTGTGTGTAAATAAACATGTTAAATATTACTATTTGAGATATGCTTTTTCACTACAAAACCCTGGCAACAGCCCACTCGGCACTTCCAAAATTTCCGTGGGAATTTTCTAGTTAAATTTCACGTTGTGTTTGTTGATCTTTTTTAGGAGTGGTGAATGTGTCTGTGACTGCTGAGGCTGTGGCATCACAAGCTTCATGTGACAATGAGATTGTTAGTGTGCCAGACAGAGGTCGTATTGACGTTGTCACACGATCTGTCATCGTAAAGGTTGGTACAAGATGACAAAGAAATAGTTAGTCTATTAAGCAGCATTTTTGGCATTTGACACATTATTTTCTTCCCTCTCAGGCTGAGGGAACTGAGCTGACAAAGACCCACAACTGGCTGCTCTGTCCAAAAGGTCAGTATGGTTTACAGCAGGGATGGGGCAACAAGTTAGGAGGAGTCGAGTGGTAGTAGAAACATTCATTAGTTGCAGGTAGCAGTTAATTGAATTTAACTATAGAACTATTTGTGGCATTCTGTGTCTCATGACATTCCTTTAATAACATTTTTGCTTTTTCAAGCAAAAAGTTTCTCTTCATAAGATGTTTGTTCCCTGTCTTTGTACACAGGAGAAGCTTTGACAGAGGAAATAGACATACAACTCCCTGAGAACATGATTGAAGGATCTGCCCGTGCTTCACTCTCTGTCCTCGGTAAACTGGTCTTGCTTTAACCAGTCAGATTCAGACAGGTTAACAGACTTACATCTATCATCAATATGGACTTCAATAATAAGATTGGACTTACAAACCTTATACAAACCATTGCACTTTCATTGAACAGAAAGCACATTTAAAGATCATACATATGTATATAAGAGAAAACATGATTTTCGCACAAAAAAACTGACATGCGGTGTTCTCAGTGAATGTGTCCTGCATGAACCCTTGTTTACCTTGCATACTTCTCTCTGCAACATTCAACATTATTATCTAAATGTCAGGTCAGTTCCATGTTGTAGTGAGTCAGCGTTTTTTGGGCAGGTGACATTCTGGGCCGAGCCCTGAAGAACCTGATGGGCTGCTGCAGATGCCATATGGATGTGGTGAGCAGAACATGGCTCTTCTGGCCCCCAACATTTACATCCTCCAATACCTGAAAGACACACAGCAGCTGACCCCCGCTATCAAGGAAAAGGCTACCAACTTCCTGACTAGTGGTGAGTTTCTGTTGGTTTGATATTTAAAATCTTCAGATCTGCCAAGTGTACCATCTGTAACAATCTGATGCTGGTTGAACAAAATAGAAGCAGAAGATCTGTTTTATATAAACATAACCCAAAGGCCACCAGGGCAACCTTTACTGTTTCACTCCCCCTTTCTTCCTTCAATTTGAACCTTTGATACATCCATCCATCCATCCATCCATCTTCTTCCGCTTATCCGAGGGCGGGTTGCGGGGGCAGCAGCTTCAGCAGGGAGGCCCAGACTTCCTTCTCCCTGGCCACTTTGTCCAGCTCTCTCAGGGGGACCCCAAGGTGTTCCCAGGCCAGCCGAGAGACGTAGTTCCTCCAGCGTGTCCTGGGTCTTCCCCGGGGCCGCCTCCCGGAGGGACATGCCCAAAACATCTCACCAGGGAGGCGTCCAGGAGGCATCCTCACTAGATGCCTGAGCCACCTCAACTGGCTCCTGTCAATGCGGAGAAGTAGCGGTTCTACTCCGAGCTCCCCGCGGCCATGGCTGAGCTTCTCTTCCTATCGCTAAGGGAGAGCCCAGCCACTCTGCGAAGGAAACTCATCGGTCACTACCCAAAGCTCGTGACCACCTTTGATACATGTGTATCATTAATGTCATAATAATAATAATAATAATAATAATAATAATAATAATAATAATAATATAATATAATATATAATGTTTCTGTTGTATACAGGCTACCAGAGACAGCTGAACTACAAACATGGCAGTGGTGCTTACAGCACATTTGGAACAGGAGACGGGAACACTTGGTGAGAACATTACTGATCAATCATCCACATTTGTACATGTGTGCAACATTTACCATTTCATAGCATGTGTGAAATGGTAAATGTTGACGTTGTGTATGAATGGTCAGCTCCTAAAACTGAGGAGCAGTTGGCACTTTGCATGGCAGCTAATGCCATCAATGCATGAATGTGTGTGAATGGGTGAATGAGATATGTAGTGTAAAAGAGCTTTGAGTGGTCAGGAGACTAGAAAGGCACTATATGTATTTGGCTTAAGCATGAAGTGCTACGTTGGTGGATTTTCAAAGACATTACACACACCAAGTGTTTCCTTTCCACTTCATTCTGACAGGAAATGTCTCACTTTGTTTAAATATCTTCAGGCTGACTGCTTTTGTGCTGAGATCTTTTGCCAAAGCACAGTCTTTCATCTACATTGACCCAAAAAAGATTGCACAATCAAAGACTTGGCTGAGGAGAAAACAACAAGAAAACGGCTGTTTTCAACAGTTGGGAAAACTCTTCAACAACAGAATGAAGGTAAGATAAAGGTCCTTTTAGAGTTCTATAAAAGTGACTGATGATGAGCAAAACTAAAAAAAGGTTGAAACTGTCACCATAACTGAAGTGTTGAAGGCTGCAAGATGTGTGATGTGCGACTAATGCATTTTTCGTTTTCCCTTGATTAAAATGTAAAGATATGTAGATTTTACTGTAACTGTACAATTGTATTATATGACTTTACTTGGTTGTTCCTCTGTGAAAAACCAAGGCCACTTTAGGAAACTTTTTGATGAACCAACAACAAATCAAATGCCAAAAATAAATGTGAAAATTAAGCCCAAAAGCCCAGCACTGGCACCACACTCACCTGACCACCATGCCTTAGGGCGGGCATCACGGATTAGTGGACTCCGGTCCGGATCCGGACCGGGAAATGGCTCTGTCCGGACCGCGACCACTGGCGAAATAAGTAGTGTTTTCCCCATAGAGCGGTTTTGAGCGCACATAGAAATTTACCGCGGGCGCTGCTACTATAGTCAATCCGGTAAACCCGTGCCGGTAGCCAAGGACACTCTGCAGGGAGAGCAAGGCTGAACGCAGACATGGATTGTTCTAAAAAGAGGAAAGTAGATACTGAAAATCGTTGTTTTAATGATGAATGGACAACTAAATATCTGTTCAGTCTCCCTGCTGGCAGCTCCAAGCCAGTTTGCTTAATTTGTTCCGAGACCGTGGCATTGATTCAAAGTGGGAACTACTTTTATTTATGATAAGAGATTGAATATGTGTCTAATATCTCGCAACTTAAGTAAAAACTTAAACAATTAGTTACTTTTTAAAAATATGGCCATGACCTTTGCTCGGACCTTCTACTTGTAAATGTAATAACCGGACCTTGGGGACTTTTAATTGAATACCCCTGCTCTAAAATCAAACCAGTGAAACACAGAGTGGATGACTCACATGTGAAATATTCACAACACTTAAAAAATAATTTGGACCAAGCTAGCTCGCTTCCAGCCAGCTAGCTTGACTTACCTGTGACTCACCTGTTCGTTGTTCCCTCGATGCTCGTCCGTGTTGAAATCGGAGAAATTTGACGGAAATTCACGACGAGAAATGAACGCAACGCAACGGACGGGTTTGTTTGGTTTTTGAGTTTTTGGGTTTCAGTTTTAGGTTTGTGTTTGAGTTTTTGCATACCTCAGGTTGAGCCGGGGTTCGATCCCACGTCTCCACGTTGGCGGTCGGCGTCCTTCCCCACTGGACCATCTTCAGTACCGATAAAGCAGAAGAACCAGGATCAGACTGACGGGAGGAATCATGCTGAAGATTCTCCTCCATCAGTCCTGATAGAGCTGCTGAAGAACATTTCTGTTCTTCACTTTGTCTGTCTCATCATGGAGAAGGAAAACCACGTCTCCATGTCCTTTTGGACCACATGGTCCACTGAAGCTGCTCCTCATGGCCTCCTGCAGCTTCACTGGTCCAGTGGGTTAAGCACATGGCACCAACTTGCTTTTTAATCCAGAAGTCGTGAGTTCAAATCCCGCTCAGAGCAGCACTGAGCAGAAGTGAAGGTGATGCAGCGTCCACTCTGTTTTTTGTATTCACGTTTGGTCGTGTTCCTCAGATCAACCTGAGTGGACAGAAGACGAAGGCAAACAAAAATAAAAGCAGCTTTGGTCATGTGATCGTCACATGACGTCTGCTGTCAGGATGTTTCCTGAATTCTCCTTCAGGGCTCAAGACAAAAAGTTTCACCGTCCTCCTGATCCACATTCAGCCGAGAACACGCTTCATCAGTCAAACTCTTCACGCACACCAGGAGAAGTGGCAGATTTACTATTTTTATCCGGGTGGAGCTGGAGGAGCTGGAGGAGCTGGTGGAGCTGGTGGAGCTGGAGGAGCTGGTGGAGCTGGAGGAGCTGGAGGAGCTGGTGGAACTGGAGGAGCTGGAGGAGCTGGTGGAGCTGGTGGAACCTGAAGGCTTCAGGTTTGAGCTCCTGATGTTTGTGAACAGAGGCAGCACTGATGAACCAAACAGCCCGTCACACAGTCTGAACCGAGACTGAACCCGCTCAGATCAGGTGTAAATGGACCGGGCTGAACTGTGACTGACCTGGCCACTGCAGTACCAGTTTTAACCACTAGGTGTCAGCCTCTACCTTCTTTTGGACAGTGTTCCAGCAGTGTGGAAGTTTGGGGGAGGAGGAGGAGGAGGAGGAGGAGGAGGAGAGGGAGGAGGAGGAGGAGGAGGAGTCCATTATTCAGAGGACAGAAACATGTGAACTGTGTTTGTCCACAAACACATCATGATCAGGTGTGGCACTCAGAGACGTCAGGTCAGACTTGGGTTGTGGGTCGTAGTTCTTCATGTTCTTCAGGTCTGTGTCACTGCTTCACTGTGATTGGCTCATTTTAAGTAAAAACTTAAACAATTAGTCACTTTTTAAAAATGTGGCCATGACCTTCGCTCGGACCTTCTACTTGGGCAAAATGTAATAACCGGACCTTGGGGACTTTTAATTGAATACCCCTGCCTTAGGGCCTAGGCAGAGGCGATCTGTCAGGCAAAGAAGGCGCAACTGTCCTCAAGTTCATTCATTGCTTATACTCCAAGATAGTATCCATTAAAGCAGACATGTGTATGACTATTGAAAGCCAAATTGATTCAGTGTCCCAGATGTTCCAAACAGAAATGGATTCTGTCAAAGAAGACTTTTGCCCTGCAGTAACAGCCCGTGAAAAACATAGTAACATATTCATGGATCTCGAGTCAGCAGCTGCTAATGTCTCTGACCTGACTACAATACTGTTAGACGGCTTTTGAAGTAGCTGAAAGTGACACAGACCAGGTGTAACAGTTTGGAGGGAAGAAGCCCCTGGTGGAACAAGCACACAGATCTTCTCAGCCGACACCCCAAGAAGACTTCTACTATGATTTCTACTATGTCAAAATGGATTTTTTTTGCTGAACCTGCAACGCTACGATGGAGTTTCATCTGCCTTCTCTATCCTTAGCAATTCTGCCAAAGGAACATATCCCAACCTCTTGTAAGATGTAAGACAAACCCCTGGTGACTACTGTACATAAATCTCTTGATGCACTCGGACACATCTTCAGTGGAGTACCAGCTGTCATCTAGGGTTTCGGGTCTTTCAACTTCAGGCCTTCCCCAAGTGCTTTCATACAGCTGCTGTGGATGTGTTCCAGTGGTCCTCTTCCTTGGCTCAAGGTGCATGTTGGTGTTTCTGTCTTGCCCCAACAAAAGAGGTTTGCTGGGTGGGGCAAGATGTCATACACTGACTGGATAAGGAACTTGATGCAGTAAGGTTCAGCCTTACTCCTGTCCATGGCTTCCTCCCATCTGGTCCTTGTGTCCTGTTGCTGTTTTCACCTCCTTTTGGACCATATCACACGTCACTTTGCCTTTTACATTGCTGTAGCTAGTAGTTGGAATGCTACCCAATTCTGCCTGATAGAAACCTTTTGGATCACTGGATTTCTTGTACTGGAGCACCTCCCTCATTCAGCTGACCTCCTTATAGAGGCTACTGATGGACTGTAGAGAGTGATCCTGCACAGGCTTTTGGGCAATTCCAACCACCTTCTGAGTTAGCTGCTGACCCTCCTCTCAAACCCTCCCATGGTGGAGAGTGGGAATTCATATACCAACAATGGCCACAATATTCTGGGGAGGAAGCCATGCTGGTATATCCAGGCTTTGGATTTCCCTGGGAGGCCTGATTTGTTGTAATAAAATGATCAAAGAGGTCCTTCTAATTTCTAACTCAAATAAGAAATAATAACTTGTTTGTAAATTAAAGCATATTAAAGTTATAAGATCTGTCTTATAATCGTTGATTTGGTTTCATGGCCAGAAATAGAAAAGAAAGGAAAAAGATCTGTTCATTTTTACTGCACCATCAGCACCCCTGTCATTCATGGCTCAGTAACAAATGCCAATAAGAGCCCATTTAATAAAATTTGTAATATAATTTTCTCTCTTGTTACTTTGATCAGGTTTCACTTTTTTAACCTATGAACACCATAATTGCAGTATATGCATGAGGATTCAAGCGTACTGTTGGATTCAAATTTATTTCTAGAGTAACAGTCATTTGCAGTCATCTGAATGTAAGCAGTGCTTGAAATCACTTGTGTGAATGTTGGAGGTGTTGGAGGTACAGTGATGATAATATATGTATGATGCTTCTCTGCAGGGTGGTGTGTCCGATGAAGTGACTCTGAGCGCTTACATCACTGCTGCCTTCTTGGAGATGAATGTGTCCGTAAGTTTGACTTAGTACAAATAGCTCATGCTGTCTGAACTGTAAACTGCTTTTTACACAGACGATAAGAGCAAAAGCAAAATAAGTTGATAGGTTTATAGATGAAGGTACAATATTGGTCTGCCTTGTTTCCTCTTTTATTGTCCTCCCAGTTTGCAGATATTGATATTAGTTTAGTTTAATCATTTAATTTATATCACACATCAGGTTTAAATATCAAAGTCATTGTATTATAAACAAACATGTTTTATAATTGGAGTAGAGAACATTTACTTCAAGAAGGTGGTGAATATAGTTAAAGCCACAAAAAGTAATTCACAACATCCTTCTAACTAATAATAATCGTAGTATAAGAGTAATATGCTCTATTAATCTGTTACAGGCTCCAGTGGTGAAGAAGAGCCTGTCTTGCCTCAAAGAGTCCATCAGTGACCTCAGCAACACCTACACCACAGCTCTGATGGCGTACGTCTTCACCCTGGCAGGAGACATGGAGACCCGTGCTCATCTTCTGCAGCACCTAGACACAGTTTCAATAAGCCAAGGTGGGTCATTCTCAAAGGACGTCACTCTGGCTTCATTACTGTGAATGTAGCTCACTTTGTGCCTGCTGATTTGTTTGTAGGAGGTTTGCTTCACTGGTCTCAGACAGCAACAGAAACATCAGCTTCTCTGTCTGTGGAGATCAGCTCCTACGTGATGTTGGCCAAACTCAGTGCCTCTCCTACTACTGAAGACCTGGGCTACACCGCCCGCATTGTCAGATGGCTTACAGGACAGCAGAACTATTATGGAGGCTTCTCCTCCACACAGGTACAGCCCGACACTGTAGAACTGGACATTATTCTTCTTTAATGTTGGTCATTCAACAAGCAGCCATTTCTGGCAGTTGATTTCTATAGTCAATTCCCTAGAGAAATTAATAAGACATTTCCAACAAGGTACAACTTGGTAAACAAAAGTAAAAGTTTACATTTATATAAATGTCTTGTAGGATACAGTGGTGGCTCTTCAGGCTCTGGCTCTCTACTCCACTCTGGTGTTCAGTCCGGAGGGTTCAAGCACAGTGACTGTCCAGTCTCCCAGTAGCCAGCTGACATTTGATGTAAATCAGAACAACAAACTGCTCTACCAGGAGGAGCTGCTGAAGGATGTGACAGGAAAACACAGCCTGGAGGTGAAGGGTACTGCATGTGCTTCAGTACAGGTCAGTAGTCATTGCATCTCTTCCTCTTTCTATATGATATGCACACATCTCCACAAACAGATAGATATACATACATAGATATACCTCCAATTTTACAGGTTCCTGTAGTATGCTATGTGTAATGAAATTATGGTTAACTTGATTTTGTTAAAAATAGATAAGGGACAAATGGGTCTAGAAAAGAAGGAAATATATATCCCACCCACGGAGGAAGCCAACAGATCCCATCACCGAACATCTTACTGCAGTTTGAAAAGTAGTGTAGTCAGTTTTATCATTTGTATCATAGCTATGCATAATCAATTTTCCAAGAAATTTTTGGGATAAATCTTACATATCTGAAACAGAGAGTTTCCTTGTCATATATCTTAATGGCAATAGTTCATTGTTTTTTGGGTTAATCATATATGTATATTTTTACAGGACTTTTAAGACAAGATCAGGTATAAATAAGAAAGTGTCATCAGCATAAAGTGAAATGCACAATGGCAACATTTTTCTTTAAAGCAATTTAGTCAAAGTCTCGATTGCCAGGAAACAAAGAAGGAGAGACAGAAGACAGCTCTGCCTTGTGAATAAATGCTACTATTACTTTTACCAACATTAAACCTTCCTCATGTACCTCTTTTTCAGATTTCTCTTCACTATAACATCCCAACTCCGACCGATGGCACAAGCTTCAGTGTGAAGGTCAAACCAGAGGCCAACTGCACTAACACGTCTCATAGACCCAAACTCTCTCTGAAGCTGCAGTCCCTGTAAGTAATCACCAACAACTAGATCCATGTTACATCAATGATAGAAGAATACTGACAATCTGAATAAATGATACTTTGTATCAACCAGCCTGGATTTTCTGTGGATGGGAAATGTTTTCAACTTTGCAGTAAATACTCAGCTCAAACATATCTTCACTGTAGACAAAGCCTTTGTGATGGCTCATAATAAAAAATGCCTCTTAATACAACCAGTACAACTACAAAGAACGAGTGAGTAACATCACATTTTTATGGCTGAATTTCAGATATAGTGGGAAGGAGAACAGTACAAACATGGTGATCCTGGACATCAAAATGCTCTCTGGATTTGTCCCAGACCCAGAGTCTTTGAAGAGGGTGAGTTATTACAGTAACTTGATCCTAAATGGAAATGGAATATTTTCCCTCTGTTGTTGATGAACGACCCAGCTGATTCTTGTTTCTTCACAGCTCAAAGGTGCCCTGCTGGTGGATCGCGTTGAACAAGCGGAAGATCATGTCCTCGTGTACCTACGGGAGGTGAGAGGAATTCACATTGAGGAACATCAGATGATGCTCTCTTGGTTTCTTACTGATCACTTCATCTGTTTTTCTTCCAACAGTTACCAAAAGACATACCCATCAACCACAGCTTAGAGCTCATACAGGAGCTCCCAGTGCAGAACCTGAAGCCAGCCGTGGTCAAGATCTATGACTACTACCAGACAAGTAAGAGAGAGTAGAGTTGTATGAGCAACTGACAGTGATCATAATTGTAATTTCATGTGCTGCATGTTTTTAATGTATTTAGACTATTGAACACAATCATACTTCCTGTTTTTTCCCCCTCAGGTGACGAGGCAAAGACAGAATACACTTTCCCTTGTCTTGCAGGTAACAATCTGTGAAAACACACAGAAGCACTACCACCTTTCTTACAAAAGTCATTTAATGACTGAAACACCTAAAACTTAAAATTAAGCATTAAATTCAAGTCCATTTATACAAACAGCTGGTGTAATGGTCATTTCTTTTCTTTCTTTTGCAGCTTGAAGAGTGATGAATGTTCAGTCCTCAGATCATTACTGATTACAGTATATTTCAAAACAGCCTAAATTTTATTAAAGAGATTTGTATGTAATTTGTGTTTTTCCATGTCTGTTTCTGTAAACATGCACAAACAGTTCACACTCTGTAAGTGAACATTCATGCACAATAAAATAAAATGATCTACGTGTCCCACTCAAAACTGGCCTTATGTTCAATTCTGTTTTTCCACTGTTGATCAGTCAGTTTATTTATCCTATGCAAGTGTTTCTCTTTTTTTAGGAGTCATTCATTTCAGTTAGGTATAAGATTAAGAAAGACCAATGACAAGGAGTGTATGAGTAATATATAACTTGGGAGGAGCTACTCGCTGCCATTGTATCATGATAGCTGAGAAATGTGAGTTCCATTCATCCTGAATGTTGAATCTTGCCTACATTATATCTGCTAAGCATTATTCTTTTCTTTTTTCATCTTCATTTCCACCAATTGCCCTGGCCCTTGGTATATAAATCACAACGCTCTTTCACACAAATGTACAGCTGAGGAGTGAAACTCCAGCCCAGAGACTATTCTTCCTCCTTCATCAGTCAAGGGGCACAAGAGGTCCACCCTGATCCTGGTAAAGATCCCTTTAATGTTTGTTTGTCCTGGTTGTCTCCGTCATTCCACTTTCATCTGTTTTCTTTGTCCAATTTACATTGTGGTCCTCAAAGGTCTCTCTCTTGCCTCTGTCCTTGAGGACAGCCATGCACAAATATTGGCCCAATGTGTGTGTCTTGCCGTTGTGTGTGTTGGAAACCTGCCATCATTATTTTAGGATGACCACAGTCCACATGTATGTTACCAGAAAATGGTGTAATTACTGTTTATCTGTCAAAGACAAACATCCCACACAGTTTAAAGGTCACTGTTGCAGAACTCAGAGGTCACAGAAGGCCTCTCCAACAGATTGACACTTTCCTATTGGAACAGAGCTACAGGCCATCTGGATTTAAATCCATTCATGAACTTATTAACAGCAGAGTTGAGTTGTTAGAACGTAAAAATATTGATGTTCTTGCCTGACATATTTTCAGATGTTAGTAAGGCCCAGTCAGGATTACAGAAACACTGTTGTCAATGAAAGACAGGCATCTGAACATACGTGTTGACGTGATGTCAAACTTTGATCATGAAGTGTGTTCTGATAACGTCATTAACCGTTAAACAGTTTGCACAGAGTAAAAATTGTTTGTAACTGTGACATGCAGATCCTGCAGATCATCATGAAGTTACTGCTGAATATTGATGGAGAGGCACCTGGCTGCAGACCTCCACTGTCAGGCCCGGAAGTGATGACGTTTTTGTGGGGCGGGGAGGTGGGGAGGACATTGTGAGAGGGTCATTTTCACCTGCCCTTTAAATTGGAGAGAGACGAGCGAGAGCGCATATGTATGAAAAAAAGAAGAAGGGCGAACTTATTCTACGGGTAGCGGTGAGTTTATGATTTTAATTATCCACACAAAGTAAATGCATGATTTCTCGTGTTCATCGTCAATATCGGTGCCATTGAAATGGCTCTGTCCGGACCGCGACCACTGGCGAAATAAGTAGTGTTTTCCCCATAGAGCGGTTTTGAGCGCACATAGAAATTTACCGCGGGCGCTGCTACTATAGTCAATCCGGTAAACTCGTGCCGGTAGCCAAGGACACTCTGCAGGGAGAGCAAGGCTGAACGCAGACATGGCTTGTTCTAAAAAGAGGAAAGTAGATACTGAAAATCGTTGTTTTAATGATGAATGGACAACTAAATATCTGTTCAGTCTCCCTGCTGGCAGCTCCAAGCCTGTTTGCTTAATTTGTTCCGAGACCGTGGCATTGATTCAAAGTGGGAACTACTTTTATTTATGATAAGAGATTGAATATGTGTCTAATATCTCGCAACTTAAGTAAAAACTTAAACAATTAGTTACTTTTTAAAAATATGGCCATGACTTTCGCTCGGACCTTCTACTTGTAAATGTAATAACCGGACCTTGGGGACTTTTAATTGAATACCCCTGCTCTAAAATCAAACCAGTGAAACACAGAGTGGAGGACTCACATGTGAAATATTCACAACACTTAAAAAATAATTTGGACCAAGCTAGCTCGCTTGACTTACCTGTGACTCACCTGTTCGTTGTTCCCTCGATGCTCGTCCGTGTTGAAATCGGAGAAATTTGACGGAAATTCACGACGAGAAATGAACGCAACGCAACGCAACGCAACGGACGGGTTTGTTTGGTTTGTGAGTTTTTGAGTTTCAGTTTTAGGTTTGTGTTTGAGTTTTTGAGTTTCAGTTTTAGGTTTGTGTTTGAGTTTTTGCATACCTCAGGTTGAGCCGGGGTTCGATCCCACGTCTCCACGTTGGCGGTCGGCGTCCTTCCCCACTGGACCATCTTCAGTACCGATAAAGCAGAAGAACCAGGATCAGACTGAGGGGAGGAATCATGCTGAAGATTCTCCTCCATCAGTCCTGATAGAGCTGCTGAAGAACATTTCTGTTCTTCACTTTGTCTGTCTCATCATGGAGAAGGAAAACCACGTCTCCATGTCCTTTTGGACCACATGGTCCACTGAAGCTGCTCCTCATGGCCTCCTGCAGCTTCACTGCTCCTCATGGCCTCCTGCAGCTTCACTGCTCCTCATGGCTTCCTGCAGCATCACTGGTCCAGTGGGTTAAGCACATGGCACCAACTTCCTTTTTAATCCGGAAGTCGTGAGTTCAAATCCCGCTCAGAGCAACACTGAGCAGAAGTGAAGGTGATGCAGCGTCCACTCTGTTTTCTGTATTCACGTTTGGTCGTGTTCCTCAGATCAACCTGAGCGGACAGAAGACGAAGGCAAAAAGAAATAAAAGCAGCTTTGGTCATGTGATCGTCACATGACGTCTGCTGTCAGGATGTTTCCTGAATTCTCCTTCAGGGCTCAAGACAAAAAGTTTCACCGTCCTCCTGATCCACATTCAGCCGAGAACATGCTTCATCAGTCAAACTCTTCATGCACACCAGGAGAAGTGGCAGATTTACTATTTTTATCTTTACTTTATTTACTATTTTGGAGCTGGAGGAGCTGGTGGAGCTGGAGGAGCTGGTGGAGCTGGAGGAGCTAGAGGAGCTGGTGGAGCTGGAGGAGCTGGTGGAGCTGGAGGAGCTGGAGGAGCTGGTGGAACTGGAGGAGCTGGAGGATGGAGGAGCTGGTGGAGTTGGTGGAGCTGTCAGAGTGCAGTGAAGGCTTCAGGTTTGAGCTCCTGATGTTTGTGAACAGAGGCAGCACTGATGAACCAAACAGCCCGTCACACAGTCTGAACCGAGACTGAACCAGGTCTGAACCGAGACTGAACCCGCTCAGATCAGGTGTAAATGGACCGGGCTGAACTGTGACTGACCTGGCCACTGCAGTACCAGTTTTAACCACTAGGTGTCAGCCTCTACCTTCGTTTGGACAGTGTTCCAGCAGTGTGGAAGTTTGGGGGAGGAGGAGGAGGAGGAGGAGAGAGAGGAGGAGGAGAGGGAGGAGGAGGAGGAGGAGGAGGAGGAGGAGGAGAGGGAGGAGGAGGAGGAGGAGGAGTCCATTATTCAGAGGACAGAAACATGTGAACTGTGTTTGTCCACAAACACATCATGATCAGGTGTGGCACTCAGAGACGTCCTGTCAGGTCAGACTTGGGTTGTGGGTCGTAGTTCTTCAGGTCTGTGTCACTGCTTCACTGTGATTGGCTCATTTTAAGTAAAAACTTAAACAATTAGTCACTTTTTAAAAATGTGGCCATGACCTTCGCTCGGACCTTCTACTTGGGCAAAATGTAATAACCGGACCTTGGGGACTTTTAATTGAATACCCCTGTTATAGGTCATTAATTACCGAATGTTACACGTCGGTTTGGGTTGTCGTTTTGAAGCTAAGTTCAATTACTTCAAAGTTAACTTTCACCAACGTAAAGTTCGCATTTGTTTGTATGAAATGTTAGAAACATTTTTGTAAACTCTCCATGCATTAGTTGGGCATAGTCACAAAGTTGAAAACATCTTTCTGAACTCATGGACGTGATCAACACAGTGCAACACACTGGGATGTTTCGACGAGCTAATTAGTGATATAACCTATTTAAGTGGAATCAAAATGTGGCAGAACTACATGGCACATTTTTACTTTATTTTAACTAACTAATTTGGCGCTTTAGACAAGATTTTAGGTGGCGCCCCCCTGCATTGCAGTTAATTCCACTGCTAGTGTACAAAAAAATGATTAGCTTTGTGTCAGACATTATTTTATTAAGAAATTGCACATTGATGTTGAATGTTAATTGAACAATGCTGCATGGAATCAATAAAAAGTTAATTACAAAAAAAGAAATTGCACATTCAAAATACTTAAGAATGAAAGAAACAAATACAGAAAAATAACTGAATATATGAAATATAACAAATAGCTTACATAAAGTATTAGATTTAAATACTCCCAAAATAAAAAAGTGTTAAATTAACTTAATTACAATATAAATAAGGCACTGTATAAAATAAGACAATAAAGAAACCAGTGTGCACAAAAAATTACAAGTTTGATGAGGCTGCATCACTGCTGGGTTGTGTTGCAGAGGTGGAAGTGACAGCAGGATTTGCAAGGGTGGGACTGAGGAATCTCAGCAGCGCATCTGAAGAGAGAAGAGGAGTAGGTAACACCAGTCTAATAATAAACACATTCAAGAATAAAATAAAATTAAATAATATAAATGAAAAACCTAAGAAATACATGCATGATGTAGATTATACTGTACCGTATAATATACAATGCACTTTTTTTCTGATATACTAATTATATTAGTAATTCATATATTAGTAATCATAGCAATTTTATTGTCATTACAGTGAAATGCTAATTAGCAGAATCAGTAAACTGCAGTATAATATATTATATTGTGGCATCTTCATGTTGATGGTAGTAGACATCATTTGTTATATATAAATTATTTGTAATTCTGTGTGCATTAAATTAAAATTAATATGCTTTATTCTTAGAATGCCCTTTACACCACACAGGATGCTCCATATGATTTTTCTGTTGTAAGTTGAATCATCATCAATCAAAGTAAGCTAAGTTTCTTTTTGTTGTTGTTGATCATTTTCCAGATGGACATGCCACTTTTGCGACAGTGGTGGTGTATCATACTTTTGACCTTTTTACAGATTTTGACCTTGGAAGGTGAGACTGCAAAAAATGTTATTTGACCTGAAATTGTTACAAGATTTTAAAAAAATTGTTTCTATTGTTTAATCAACCAGTCCACCAGTGTTTAGGCTGACAAAAAGGAAGGTGGACATTACTGAGGTCAGATTTTTATTTTGTTTGAGTTCTGTCTGAGTTTCTTGTTTTAGGTATATAGGTAAATAAAGTGTCTGATAATGCATGATTGGATTTAAAAATGAACATTTGTTAATCTCTACCTAATGTCTACCTAGACATGTAATATGTCTAGGTAGACCTATTAGAGGTGTTTTCTTTTTTGGAGCTTGTGTTTTGAATATTACAACTGATCATTTTGCTTATCTATATATTTTCAGGAAGAAGAGCAGCTGTTGGAGGTCTCACCTGCCGTCAGACCTGCCGATGTGAACACACCAGTGGAAGGCGTAAGCTTTTTCACAGTATCTATTGGTCAGATACTGTTGGTGTGGCAGCTATGGTACAGACATCTTTCTTTCTGTCTTTTCCATAGAACTTGGTTGAAGATCACGTTCTTCGTAATTGCAACCATGCAGCAGAGTGGGTTGAGGCCAACAATCCGCTGTTCTCAGCTAAAGTGGACTTGCCTGACGTTCTGAGCATGGGGGAGGAGGAACAGGCAGAGGCTGCTCTGCAATAAGGGAGGTTGTGGAAAGAAGAACTGGATGACAATGAAAGAGAAGCAATCCTGGAGCCCTTCAAGTTTACTTTTTACAACCCTGATGACATGTGCATTTTTTGTGAGGAAATAATGGACAAAAGAAATGACCAAGCACATTGTGAATGTCACACTGAGTGACTTTGAGAGCAAAGGGCTACAGAACATTTGATCATGTTGTGACTGTCTGTGTGTTTTCTCATTGATCACTTAATAATTTGACTTATACTAAAGTAATAATTTGTAATTATACTAAAGTTAGAGTATTTATTGGTACTTAGGCAGCACAAGAACATACTTATCATAGACATAGAACCAAACATGAAATTATTATGGTGGTTAAGAATTAAAAAATACAGAATAATACAACAGAAAAACTAATTGAAACAAATATATAGAAAAAGAGCAGGACAATAAAGTCAAAATTAAATGATAATGAAAAGGCAGTGAAGTTCTCTGTATAGTACACAATAAAATGTATAAAATGTAAATGCCCTATGACATCTTATGAGATGTTGGTTTATGAATATGAGTAATAGATTAAGAGAAAATGTGTGCACAGACCAAACAAAAGTTTACTATACAAATAAAAACAATGTATACAATAGACCGGAAATTGATAGATTTTATGTCATTGTTTACTAATTAATTCATTTGTGAGGAAAACGATTCAACCGAAAGTGCATTCGCGAATTCGCGATTTTATTTTGAAATGTATCCCTTGCATTTCCGGTCCCGAGAGCGGCGGTAGGGACCTCGCAGTGGAGGTCTGCAGTTATATTTAGAAATGTATGTCGTTCATTTCAAGGCCTGACAGTGGAGGTCTGCAGCCAGGACCTCTTGTGGGGGGGCTAATCAGCGGGTTTTCCACGTTTATATTTCCTGCATTAAACTACATGCTAAGAGCGCACGGGGAGTATCTAGGAAGTATCGCTGATGCGCGTTTTGTAGTCCATCTGCTGGACTTGTAGTTTTACCACAGTTTCCGTCAATAACATTCACCGTCGCACAATGATGTAATCAAAGTGTAAGAGCAGTCGGATTCTCTGAACACAGCGGTCGTCTTCTCCTAACTCCTTACGAATTTTCCTTCACATCTTTCCTTGACCTCATGACGTTTTCCATCGAGGTCAAGGAAAAGTGGTTAGGAAAGGACTTAGGAGCTATTTTTTTTACTATTCAACCGTACTCAGAGGCTCATCTCAGTCAGCCATGGGTCGTCCTGAGATCCACATGTGGACATGGACACTTTGTGTCTTCTTGATTTGGATGTCTGTTGGTCAAGCAGTAGCAGGACCGTAAGTTTACCTGTACTATCTAACAGAATAATAATAATTTGTGTCAGGTCATTTCTGTAACTTTATGATGACTTTATGATGCATTAACTTCTTGGTTAAAGCTCCTTCCATGTTAGATCCAGTGAGGTGTTTACTGTGTATCTGTGTTTGTCTGTAGGCAGTACATGGTAGCCATTCCTGCGATTCTTGAAGCTGGAGCTGAGACCAAATTCTGTGCAAGTCTCCTGCAGCCCAACAAGACTTTGGTCATGACTGTCACTTTGATGTCTCAAGAGAAGAACACAACCCTCCTCCAGAAGACGTCCAGTGAAGAGTTTCACACCTGTGTTCCATTTAAGGTCAGTTTTAGCCATGGACTTTGATTCATTTTCTCATTTCCATCAGCATTCTCTGGAAATGTGTGTACAACATTCCCTCAGTTGGGGAAACTTAATGGGACACCCACACACTTTGAAACACAAAATATGAATCCAGTTACAACGGTATAAGTCAACAAATGTTTGTAACACAGCATTTATCTGTAATTTTAGGTTCAACAATTCAAATAGATAAAATGAAGACTTTTTTTCAGTCAGAGTTGTTAATGGTCCTCTTGGTGTCTACAAACAATCTTTCCGTCACAGGTTCCTTTAGTGCAGAAGGACGTGGTGCAGAAGTTTGAGGTGGACGTACGTGGTGATACATTTCACTCAACAGAAGTCAGGAGAGTCATGATCAGAGTCTATAAACCAATGACATTCATCCAAACTGATAAACCAATCTACCTCCCTGGACAAACAGGTAATCTTCAATTGATTATACAAGATGTTGTACACAATATGGCACCATATGTAGACAGGTTTCCCAAAAATCTGTGGAGCACAGGATGGATGAATACTGTAAATGTTTACAGTATTTATTTAACAGCCACAAACAGACAGTATGTAAGTATGACAGGGCTGTCTTTTCATAAAACAGGAGTTTTGTGTCCCAAAACTATTGTCACGACTTAGCAAGGAACCCAAATAGAGACACTGTCACTGTCAAAAGAGCAAGTTTATTTATGATAAGGGAGATGTGGGGAAGGAGGGGTGCTGGTCCATGGGGGTGATGGGCTGGAGAGTGTGTAAAATAGCTGTAGGAGGACATGAATAAGCCATTTGTGAATTATGTATTATTATTATTAAATTGATAATAATGATGTCATTTGTTATTGGACTGTTAACAGTGAAAGCTTCATGAAAACTTTTCTCACATTTCTCTCAGTGCACTTCAGAGTCATCACAATGGACACAAAGTTCAGACCTGTCAGTCAGCTGGTGAGTGTTTGGACTGTCTTTTAGATGTCATTTAGAGGTGTCCTGGGCTGATCCTACAGATGGACTGATGTAATGGATCACAAAATTAACAACAGCAGCAGCAGCCGACGAACCACTTTTGGCCAATATGTCCTATCATATAGAGGTAGTATACTGTGGAACAGCCTACCCACCCCAATTAGAGAGAGTCCCAGTCTGGGAACATTCAAGGGACATTTGAAGGTGTGGCTTCGATCTAGTCAGACTTGTGATCATAGCTCACTGTGATCAGTATGCAATCACATCATGGACTTTTATTACTATACAGTTTTTGTTTTGTTTTGTTTTTTTAATTTATTTACAATTTCGAGTTAATGTGCAATGTCTCTGTCTGTAATAATGTGTCTTTGTTGTAAGCCTTTTTTTCCCCTTCTTCTTCTTCTTCTTCTTCTTCTTCGTCTTCGTCTTCGTTTGTTTTCTTTTGCTGAGTTTTTCCTGTCCTTCTATTCCTCTTTTTTAACATCAACCTGCCAAGGCGTTACGGTTGGAAATTAGCCTGTGGCTATAAACCGGCATATTTACATGTAAATGTTTATTAGTATGCACTGTCCCTTTTAAATAAATAAATAAATAAATAAATAAATAATTTTTTTTTTTTTGAAGAAGAAGAAGAAGTGAGAATCCCCCCAAATAAAAAAAAAATACAATGACAGATACTCTGTGGAAAATATCTTTTCCTGTCACACTGATCATCAGAGCTTTGACTGCTCATCACAATATCATTGATTTTTTTTAGCACTCATTAGGACACTGTGTGATGACCACAATATAAACTAACTTGTCTTTTAACAAATCACTTATCTTTCCTTTTTTTGCAGTATGATATCATTGAAATTGAGGTAAGATGACATCAATGTAAATTCAGCAAATTAACCTCCTGCCACACGGAGCCCTAAGCTTTCTGTGAGGTCAACATTTTAGTGTAACCTCAAGACTAAACTTACCCCAATATAATAATGTCTGACTGTGATTTGAAGATTTCACAATCATTTGAACAGTTTTTAGTTTTATTTATTTATTTCAACAGAATTTTTAAAGTTGAAAAATAATCAAGCATTATAATTTTGGTATGGTATTTCTGTGTGGTATGCACATGTTCTCGCTCATATTTCTGTCATAATTTGATTTCACTTCATTTAACAGGATTCTGCCCAAAACAGGATTGGACAGTGGTTGAATGAATCCAATGGTAAAATATTGCAGCTGTCTTACTCTTTGAACTCTGAGGCCCGTGAGGGAAGCTACCAGGTTATTGTGTCGACTGGTAAAGATAAACTGTATCATAGCTTCAAGGTGGAGAAATATGGTAAGTTATGCTTTATTTTTGTTACCATCCATTTCAGTCCACTGACTGAATGAAGAAAGAATACTAACAACCATTTTGTTCCCAGTTCTGCCCAAATTTGATGTAAAAATAAATTCAGCTGATAAAGCATTTATTGAGCAGGAAGAGATCAAAGCTGAAGTATGTGCAAAGTACGTAAAAGACTTTTCTCATTGACTCATTACGCTCTTAAGTCACCTAAAATTGGTCCAGTTTGGTGAGTGAATGTCTCCTTTTCAACAACGCCATTTTCTATGTCCATCTAATAAGGTACACATACGGACAGCCTGTGTCTGGCACTGTTGAAGTCGAGGTGTGCAGACCTCTTCAATATCAATATAATCCAATTATGGTCACACCTGAAAATCCAGAGGGAGGTCCTGAGATAACTGCCCCATGCTTCAAGGAGACAAAGCAGGTACAGTTGTCATAGCAACAGCGTAATCTCACTGCTGTAACAATGTAAATATAAAGTAGACCTTTACATGTGCTTCCACAGTATGTGTGTGAAAATATTCTGACTATTAGTTTTTTATTACTTAGATTAGTTTTGTTGAATTTTAAGTTATTTAAATTCAACATTACAATAAAATTGTTACCATATTTTGTATGTTTATTGTCCCCTAGGTAAGTGAACATTATGATGTGTGTTTGAATGTGTTTCCATAACTTTCACTCTTGAACTGTTAATACTGAAAAAACATGAAAGTTATGAAATAGCTGAACAAATGTAAGAAAAGTATCACAAGCTGTTTATATTTGAATGATGATTTAAAATTAATGTAATCTTTGAGATGTCCATTTACCTTTTCATTTCATTTTCTTATTTTGTTGATCTCTACAGACGGATAAAAACGGATGTGCCACTTTTATCTTAAAGATGTCCACTTTCACAAAACTTGACAAAAAGGTTTTACGAGATTCACTGCATGTGAAGACCAAAGTGGAGGAGGAGGGGACAGGTCAGTCCTATAATATCTTATGTTATTGAATCTATATAACATGACATACACATAGTTGTAACATGAGGCTTCTTGTACAGGTATTTCACATCCACAAGAGAAGAGGATTTCGATGTCTTATGTTGTTGGAAAGCTGTCCTTCATTGACACACCCAAGATTTATGATCAAGGATCAAATGTGGAGGGAAAAGTAAGTCCATGTGGTCTTTACTTCTTCAGTGTGATTCAGTGCAAATGGAGCCATGAGCATTGTCATTGATACGTTTTGCTTCCGCAGGTTAAAGCCATCTTTTACAATGACACCCCCATTCCTGACATGCCAGTGTACCTGTTTAAAGGTGAAAGATGGTCATCACATCTGCTACAGAACCTCACAACAGACAGCAATGGTGTTGCAGCTTTCTCATTTAGCACAGCTGACCTCAATGAGCACATCAAGCTCCGCGTAAGAACTAAAACTACAAGATGCCACCATAGTAGCTAGTGGCCATATTGGAACTGTTTATTAGTTTTATAGATAAGTCTACGAAATAATGTTTCTTTTAAATAATCTAGGTTTCCAACAAACCCACAGTGGACTACAATACTTATAGAACTCCACACTATGAGACTGGACATCACAAATTGTCTTTGGCTCAACCTCCCTCTCCGGATGTAAAACCTGTCAGCTCCCTTCAAGTGAAGAAGAAAGATAAACCACTTCCATGTGACAGTGATGAAGACATCTCCATCAAATACAATGTAGTTGGAGAGGCCCAGGGCTCTGTGGATGTCATGTATCTGGTGAGCAGTGGAAGAACTATTTCAGAAACATGGACACAGCAAAACTGTCTATGAAATAACTTTTTATATCATTGTTATTATTGATGTCTGTCAACCACAAGTCCCAAAGAGTTGGGATGCTGGGTACATTTCACCATCAGAACACATAGCCATGATTTCCAAAACAATTTGAAATATTGACTCATCAGACCATAGTCTCCATCGGGACAAGTTAAATTATGCCAGTTAGGGCAGTTATGGTGGATCATACAGGTATGCATTCTGTGTTAAATAGTGTCATCAAGTCTATTTTAATCTTAACTGATTTGTAATAATACTTTTATTACTGAATAATTCAGATAATACTCAATAAAATGACAAATAACCACACAGCAGCAAAATTTCTGTCACATTTCCCAGGTCTTATCCAGAGGAGCCATCGTCATGCAAGGACTCAAACAGTTTGAAGTGCAAGATAAGTCAGGTGGCTAAATAAAATAAAATAACTTAATATAACCTTTTAAGCTAGCATGATCTACTGATCTATGAACTGCATTTTTATTGATCCGTGAATTGTCCATCATTGTCCAGTAACAGCTGATCTGTTGTTTCAGTGACTGAGGGCGAGGTGTCCTTCAAGTTGAAAGTGTCTGCAGAGATAGCACCAGTAGTCCAGGTTGTGGCTTATGCTGTCCTCCCCAGTGAGACTGTGATCGCCAACAGTGCTGACTTCTCCACTGAGAAATGTTTCACTCACAAGGTGAGTGTGAGAGGAAGATGTGAAAGATAGACAAGTCCGGTGGGGCCCAGTCCTTCTTTAAAACATGAGCGGGATGCCCAGAAAAAGCAGAAGAAAGAAGAAAAGATGAAAGTTGACTGACTTTTGGAGAAAGTGTGCCAGCTGCCAACTGCTGCTGTTAATGGGTATGTGTTTTTAATTTTTGTTTCATAAAACAGTTGTATTTGACCTGCCAATAGTAGCATTTTCATTATGTAATTTCTGCATAATTGGCAGCTTTCCCACACACCGGCATGTCATTGCCCCACACAGCAGTCTCACATGGTTGAGCTGTTTATTATTTAATTATTTATGATTTAATTGAATTAATTATTGATTCATTTATTGATTAATTAAATAAATGCAAATTGATGGAAAAATCACATGATGGAAATGTTACTTCCATCAAATCAAACACAACAATGACGACTGTTTTATAAAATAAAAATTAAAAACACATACCCATAACAGCAGCAGTGGCAGCCGCCCCACACAACGGCAAGTCAGTGGCAACTGCCTCAGACACGGGCAGCTACCACGGTAGGTCAGTGGCAGAAGTGCCACTACTAGCTGCTGCTGCCACGAATTAAGCCAGCCCTTTCTCCAATAGTCATCCAACTTTCTTCTGGGCACCTGCTCATGTTTTAAAGAGGGACTTTGCCCTACCAGCCTGGTCCATCTGTCAGGTCGGGCCCCCCTAGTGGCCTGGTGGTCAGACTTTAAACCCCTACAGATAACACCATAAAAACTATACAAACAGAAACAGTCACACATGTAATTGCAATGTTTGTGTTACTGTTAGCACATTCTAGTCTGGACACCGCTGTCTGTTCATGTTAATGAAAGGTCAACGGCAAGCTATCTGTTATGTCTATGAAGACAACACTGAGTTCCTCTGACCCGGGTCACCACAATGTTGAAATAGGTTGCCACTTTCTTCCCTAAAACAAAGCCAAACAGCTGCTACTGCCAAGGACTTCAAGGCCCTCACATGACCCGGTGTAACTTAAGGATATTAAATTCCATAACTGTTGTGATGTGTGTTTTCTGTATTTTTCAGGTGTCACTGGAGTTTTCTCCATCTTCAGCTGTTCCAGGAGAGGAGACCACCATGCAGATGACGGCCCAGCCAGACTCTCTGTGCGGTGTGAGTGCTGTCGATCAGAGCGTCCTCATCAAAGAGCCAGGGAAGACTCTGAATGCAGACAAGGTAACTGCTGGAATCAACCACAATTAGATGTTTACAACATTTACATGCCCTCATAAAAAGTTCTGATCATGTTTGTGGTGTAACGCTCTGTACAAGTATACCTTACAAATGAAGTGACTGTTATTGTTATCAGCTATAGTTTACCTGCATGATAAAAGAGAGGAGCAAGACTTCCTGTTGTCATATATTTATAAAATAACATTGATAGCCTTGAACTATAACTTTCTTTGCAGATATTTGACTTGTTGCCTGTCAGACAAATGTCTTACATTCCATATGAAGTTGAAGACCTACATGATGAAGATGATCCTCATACAGTTTTCAAGGTACAGCAAAAAATAATTTATTATTTAAATATTATATGTATATGTTTTGTTTAATTGATGTTAGTTAACTTTTCATGCCTGTATGTTGTTGGATTATTTAGAATGTAGGGCTGAAGATGGCAACAAATTTGTTTATCCGAGTGCCTTCATGTGTCAAGTTCAACAGAAGAGAATATCTTCTTCAAGGGAACTATGGTGACTTACTTTTCTATTTTTGCTCTATGAAGTAACACTTGCTCAATATTTACCTCTCTGTGTCATTACTGCCCTCATATTCTGATAAAATATTCTTTTGTTACCTTTCAGAATACAGGAGTATACAAGAATTTTACACGGTAGAATCATATCATGGTCGTGAGTTTGGAGATGAGAATGATGATGCTGCTCCTCCACCAGTAGTTACAGTCCGCAGTTTCTTCCCCGAGACCTGGATCTGGGACCTGGTAGAAGTTGGGTGAGCTTCTGTCATGAATATGATTTTAGTTTTTAAGTGCATTTTATCTTATACATTTGAATTGGAGTTTTTCTATTTGACTTCCTGCTGTGTCTCTGCACACATAGCATGACACCAAAATAATTAACTAATACTAATATTTTTACTGATCTTGATTGCACTAACAAATCAGTTTTATGTTTTTAGGACATTTGAGACACAAAATGTATTTTACAGATGTTTTCTGTCTGATTGTGTATTGGAAAAAGTAATCTGGATCTACTGTGTATGTTGAGGACTGGACTTTATCTTAATTGAATTTTATCAGTAACATGGAACTCTATGTTACTGTAAGTTTTTAGTTTCTGACTTTGTGAAACCTCAAGAACACGGTGTGTAGAAGAAATTTGTTTTCCATTTGTTTGTTGACTAATCTTATGAGTTATGTAACTGTGTTTTTCCAGCTAACTCAATATATTTGTGTGTATCTGTTGATCTAGAGAGTCTGGAATGAAGGATGTGCCCGTCACTGTCCCAGACACCATCACCACCTGGGAGACAGAGGCTTTCTGTTTGTCCCCTCAGGGTTTTGGCTTGGCCCCTCGTAAAGAGATCACTGTCTTCCAGCCATTCTTCCTCGAGCTCAGCCTGCCGTACTCAATCATCCGTGGGGAGCACTTTGAACTGAAGGCAACCGTCTTCAACTACCTGTCCAGCTGCATCATGGTAATGACTGCAGATAAATTTGACAACACTTTCATGATCATGTTTTACACCATTGCTCTGATAGTTAATAGTCACGTAATATTTAATATTTATTCACAAATTCTTAAACGGTTTTTATGTTCAGATATTTTTTAGTTAGCATGCTAACATTTATTAATTAACAACAAACAAACAACATATTGCTGACACTGATTGGAATCATTAGTTTTGTAGGTAATTGGTCATACGCAAATTGAACAAACTGAATATTTTTCCTGATGATGGAGCTAGATGAAAAGTTAAGAATATTAAAAAGGGGGGAGAAGGGAAAAGGATAAGTGATAGAGATTAATATAATTAAGCAACTGATAAGAAAGGTTATTGTAAATTAGGATACAAGTTCTTGTGGTAATCGGGGGTAGAACACACACAACGGTGACCAGCAGAAAGGACAAACCATGGATGGATGTGGGAATCTTTTATTCCCATGGTAATATACAATCTGAAAGGGAAACAGACATTTGAAACTATTTTTAAAAGAACGCCAGCCCAGCTAGAGCAGTCCATAGACGAGAAGGGAAAAAAACCTATTAGTAGTAGCAGGCTGGATAAAACGGCGATTCAATGTTGCGGCTGCCGCCGGCGTCAACATCCTTTCCGAGCTAATGGCGCCCAGAGATAGGGGGGAGTCTGCCGTCGCGTCTCCAGGGTTGCCGCCGCCTCGACTGCTTCCTTCTTGCACCGTCCAGGAAGTCTCTAAACACACCCAGAAAAACTCCCAGCCAGTCGGGTGTCCACACAGCACACAGACCACAGCGCAAACGGCACAAATACTCCAGAGCATTACCGAATCCCAAAGGGATACTTACACGCCTGGCAGAGCGTTATGCCCTGCTACTGTGCGTATGTCGCGTTGCAACACTCTGGACCCCTCTCAATTTGGCCGTTCCTCCAGCTGTCCCCTCTTGTCTGTTCTGAGCCCACTCCTGTATCGATGCTTGCTTTCTCTTCCTGAGTCCCCGACACCACCTTTTCTTCCTGGCAGGGCCTCTCTCTCGCTGCCAATTGGTCGAGACGGACACCTGTCGAGGACCATTTATGGATATTCATATAATTTTTATGCAGTTTATGGCTTTATAAAACATTTATACCTTTTATAAAACATTATAATTCAAAACATGAACCTAATTTATGATTAACCAATACTTCACTGGTCATCTATAGGAAGCCCTTGTTTCAAACTCTGCTCTGTTTTTGCTCTCAGACCATCCTGTTACTGTCATTTGTGTTTAAGCCTGACATTATCCTCATGCTAATTCTAATGCTGTGACAGCATCGTGGAGCACTGGTTAGCATTGTCGCCTCATCATGGATTTGAACCTGCCAGCCAACTGGAAGCTTTCTGTGTGGAGTTTGGATGTTCTCCCCGTGTCTCTGTGGGTTCTCTCTGGGTACTTTGACTATTCATCATAGCGAATAAATGACTATTTTCAACTTTAATTGGAACAAATAAATAAATCAATTAATGAATAAAATCAAACATCAGGACAAAACATGTATGTAGGTAGGATTAAGACCCATTGTCCATCAAATGTCCTTTTTGCATGAACATTGTTCTTACTCTCTGACTCCTCAACCCAGCAATTAAACCCTCAAGACTTCTTTATATTTGGACAAGAAGAGATAAATATAGATGATTCACTCATGAATAGTCTTCATATTTTCTAAGATGTCTCATGCTGAAAGGTTAATTGAAGCTTCATCAAGAAGAATAGATACATTCATAAATACACGATGCATTACGTAATGACATGATGCTGCCTCAATTCTGAAGAAGTTGTCTTCTGACTTGTCTATATGGCCTCAGGACACCGAGACAACTTCTCTGTAACCACAAATACTTATTAGTCTACAAAGAAGGAAATATAAGGGGGTCAGTGGTAGAGTCGGTCATCCAATAACCCCAACGTTGGCGGTTCGGTCCGCACTCTTGCTGCTATCTATCTGTTGTGTCTAGTGAGTGAGACAGCCCAACCCTCTGACATTGGATACCATAGGAATGATCAAAAAGGCTCCTGCTATCGTGAATACAAACATAAAGCTGCTCTTTATGTCCATTCACCAGATCACTGTGACTCCAGCACCCTCCTTAGATTACACCCTCACCCCCCTCTCTGGTGACCAGTACACATCCTGTCTGTGTGGCAATGAGCGCAAGACCCTCAGCTGGACCATGGCTCCCTCAACCTTAGGTGAGCATCAAACCTTCACTCTGGTGTGAGATTTGCCATGGTGGGTGTACGAGCCAAGGCTATATGGGGAGGTGGGTTAATCAGAGTAGTGGCGCACACTGGGGAAGCTATACGGTTTTTGACCGTGCCATGGTGTAACCTCACAGGTACAGTAGAAATTACGTGTTATAGTGAAAGTGAGCCCTGTTGCAGTGGCCTAAATAAACCTGAAACAACTCAGTAGTGTTTGGATATTGTTATTGTTACCCTCCTCCGAGCCACCAGCAGCCGCTTAACTGTGTACACCAGACCTCCGTCAACAACTCGGGGGCGGTGGCAGAGGTCTGGAGGCTGGGACCAGGGGACTTTCTCTAACTGGTTTCAGGCGACTGACGTGAAACGTGGGATGAACCTTCATGGACTTGGGGAGTCGAAGGCGAACTGCGGCAGGGTTGATGTCCTTGAAGATGGGGAAGGGTCCGACAAAACGAGGAGCCAGTTTCCGGCTCTCCACCCTAAGTGGCAGGTCCCGAGTTGATCGCCAAACCTGGTCCCCCTGGTCGATATGATGGAGCTGGTGTCCGGCACCGATCTGCCGCCCTCTTGCTACAGGCAGTGCTCCGGAGTAGCATGTGACGGGCCCCAGCCCAGATCTTCTTGCAGCGGCGGATGAGTGCCTGGGCAGATGGAACCCCCACCTCCACCTCGGACTCCAGGAACAACGGCGGTTGGTAACCGTAGGCACACTGGAAAGGGGAGAGACCAGAAGAGAAGCTAGGAAGAGTGTTATGTGCATACTCCACCCATATGAGGTGCTTGCTCCAGGATCTCTGGTTCTGGGAGACTAGGCAGCGAAGACCCGTCTCCAACTCTTGATTGAGCCTCTCCGTCTGTCCGTTGGACTGAACCCCGAGGATAGGCTGACAGTGGCTCCTATGAGAGTGCAAAAAGCCTTCCAGAATCGGGACACGAACTGTGGACCGCGATCCGACACCACGTCCCTGGGAAAACCATGAAGGCGACAAACATGATGCAATAGGATCACTGCTGTTTCTTTGGCCGAGGGTAACTTGGGGAGGGGCACAAAGTGAACCATCTTAGATAACCTGTCCACAATAGTAAGGATGGTAGTGTTACCCTCAGATGGAGGCAAACCCGTGACAAAGTCCAATGAGATGTCAGACCAGGGACGATGGGGCACCGGGAGGGGTTGCAGAAGACCCGCTGGTGGAAGCCGGGAGACCTTGTTCCTAGCGCAGATGGGACAGGCGGCCACATATTCTCTCACTTCCTTCTCCATTGCCGACCACCAGAAGCGCTGTTTGATTATAAAAATGGTCCGAGCATTTCCCGGATGGCAGGTGACTCGTGAGGTATGGGCCCAATGGATCACCTGAGGACGTAGAGGAACAGGCACAAAGAGACGATCTTGTGGACAACCTGCCGGAGCAGGGTTGTTAGCAGAGGCTTCCCTCACTTTTCAGTAGCCCAAGTGACTGCTCCCACTACACTAGAGGATGGGAGAATTGTGGAGGGTGTCTTGGGACTGGGGTCAGGATCAAACATCCTGGAGAGAGCGTCAGGTTTAGCATTCTTAGAGCCTGGATGGTACGACAGCGTGAAGTTAAATCTATTAAAAAAGAGTGCCCACCTGGCTTGTCTGGAATTTAGATGCTTCGCTGACCTGATGTACTCCAGATTCTTGTGATCGGTCCAAACCAGAAACGGCTGCTCAGCTCCCTCCAGCCAGTGTCGCCACTCCTCCAACGGCACCTTGACGGCCAACAGTTCCCGGTCACCCACGTCATAATTCCTCTCCGCTGGGGAAAGTTTCCGGGAAAGAAAAGCACAGGGGTGGAGCTTGCCATCAGAATTCGACCGCTGGGAGAGCACGGCCCCGATACCCAGTTCTGAGGCGTCCACTTCCACAATACACTGGAGTTGTGGGTCAGGAAGGGCGAGAATGGGAACTGAAATGAACCTGTCCTTCAGCCGTTGAAAGTCTGACTCAGCCTGGGAGGACCACAGAAACTTGGCATGGGGAGAAGTTAGTGCATGCAAAGGCGCAGCCACTGTACTAAAATTCCTAATGAATTTCCTGTAGAAATTTGCAAATCCCAGAAAACGCTGCACCATCTTGCGATTAGTAGGTGTAGCTGACGCCAGCAAATAGCTGTGTGTTACCATGGCAACGCTAGAAGTTATGGTGATGTTGTCATACTTTATTTCTGATCGTGGTTTTATTATGTTATACACCTTTATGGAAAACTTCCTGCAGTTAGTTCAGGGTTTTGGTTATGTTATTGTATGTTTGGGAATCCATTATTTTGAAAGTCTACTTCCGGTCCGAGTGACGAGGGTCGCGCCATAGGTTTGAGAGAGAAAGAGACGAGAGGACTGTCTACTACTGGATAAGCGGGGGTACACGGTAATTGTTCTGAAGGATGAAAATTTGTAGCTTTGTGTTGGAAAATAATTTGAAAGTGATGTATATGAAATGTGTTTATTTTGCTACAGTTTTCACGGTGTTCTGTAACTTCACGGAAAATAATAAAATCGTTGTGGACATCAGTACGAAGCGTGAGTCGTGCTACCAGGGTAGATACAGTGAAAACGTGTCCTAATCCATCACGAGGCTGGCGAGAGGCGGCGTGTACATCCCGGAAAGCTGCAAGCTACGCGCCAAGACGAGCGGCGGGTACATCCTGGAAAGCGGAAGGCTACAGGCTACGGGCCACCACGAGAGGCGGCGTATACATCCCGAAAGGCTACGGGCTACCACGAGAGGCGGCGTATACATCCCGAAAGGCTACGGGCTACCACGAGAGGCGGCGTATACATCCCGGAAAGCGACGGGCTACCACGAGAGGCGGCGGTGTACATCACGCAACGAACTACGGGGATCGGCAGTATCGGTGCCTTACATCCTGCAGCAAGCTACAGGTCGCAGCGGACACTCAGAGGAGCAGCTTCAGGGTACAACGTGAGTTCTCGGGATAAACTGTGCAGCTTCTATGCCTCAGGAAGTTGATGGATAGAATAAAGGTACTGTTGATAACAACAAACAAGACATTAAAGGGATACTGAACATTCAAATGCTTGATAACTCCTACTGTGATGCTCTGCTAAAGGACTTTTTCTATGGTGGGGAAATTTCATGTCGATTCCTAAATAAGTGTCAAGGGTGTCATGTTGTGCAACTTGGTTATTCACTGCTAATTATAACCATCATATCCTTGTAACTCATCTTACTTAACTTGCTTCCCTGGGATAATTCTTAGAGAGAGAGAGTTCAAAATGTTTCAAAATGGTGATAGTAAGTCTGATGTCATGTTACAAGGGCAAGATGCAGAGAAGCTAGATGAGGGTACGATCAGAAAATCCTCTCGTGAAAGACAATTAACACCTAAAATGCAAGAACTGAAAGAGCAAGAGTTAATTCAGAAGGAGAATAAGTTTAAAACAACATATGAGAAATGGAAAAATAATGTAAGAGGGACTCGCACAAGGTTGAAGCAAGAGTGCTCTGAAGGCGACATGTATGACATGATGGACGAGGCTGAGAGGCTCGACCATGAGTTAAAGGAACTGTATGACAGCATCCGACTCCAAGCCACACCAAGTCAAGAAATTCGTAGGAAAATTGACGCATGCTCAGCGGTGACAGCAGACTTACTGCAATTGATGCGAGTACGCCTCACTGAAGGAGGAGGCGAGTTTGATGCTGAGGCAGAGAGAGCAAGGTTATGCATGCTACTTGACAATGAATATGCTAGGTCCATTTACGGATCCGCAGCCTCCAGAGTTACCGTACGCAGCTGTCACCATTCGGAGCATCTCTCAGACTCACCTAGCATTTCAGCTAAGAGGGCAGAAATCGCTGCTCAGTTGGCAGCAAAGAAAGCTGAAATTGATATGGAAGCTGCTATCGAAGCTCAACGTCAGCAACTGAAAAATCTTGAGAATCAGAGAGACATTCATGTTATTCAGGCAAAACTAAATGTTTACACGGACGAAGAGACAAAAGAAAGGGATGGATCAAGCAGCCCTGTATGTAAGCAAGTTAGTGGTACAAACCCATTCACTCACTCCATCCCAGGACAGGAACAGCAAGCTGTGAAAAGTGAGACGTCCTTGGTCCAGGCATTGCAAGAATCATTAGCTCTCACTCGCCTTCCTACCCCAGAACCTACTATATTCTCAGGTGATCCTCTTAAGTTCACAGAATGGAGCATGAGCTTCAAGGCTCTTATAGAGAGACGATGCTCCAACCCTGCAGATAAGCTGTTCTACTTACAAAGGTATATATCAGGAGAAGCTAAATTGTTTCTTGAGGGCAGCTTCTACAGAAAGGATGAAGAAGCCTATCAACAAGCATGGAATAGGTTGAACACAAGATATGGCCATTCCTTTGTAGTACAAAGGGCGTTCAGAGAGAAGTTAAATACATGGCCAAGGATTGGTGGAAAAGACTATGTCAAACTGAGAGAATTCAGTGATTTCCTGCAAACATGTAGCAATGCCATGTCTTATATAAATGGTTTACAGGTTCTAAATGATTGTGAGGAGAACCAGAAAATGCTGGTTAAGCTTCCTGATTGGGTGACATCCAGATGGAACCGTTATGTCACAGAGCAGCTGGATCGAGGCCAAGACTATCCAAACTTTCATGACTTTGCTTCATTCATAGCTAAAGAGGCACGTATTGCATGTAATCCAGTGTCATCTCTTCATGCTTTAAAGCACTCTGCAGAGACACCCGTAAGAGAGGTAAAGCGCTCAAAGGCAAACACGTTTGCCACAAATGTGAAGGCTCCAGTTTCATCATGCTCCATATCCAAACCGGACCTCGATGAAACCCAGACAAGAGACACCGAAAAATCAAAGAAATGGAGCATGCCATCACAAAACTCAAACGTGACCAAGTGCAATTGCTGTGGAGAAAATCACTCCATTCATAGATGTAAAAGGCTAACAGAAATGCCTGTAGAAGAGAGGAAAAAATACATACATGAAAATAAACTGTGTTTTGCATGTCTGAGGAAAGGTCACAATTCTAAAGACTGTAGAAACAGAGCCATGTGTGGCATTTGCAGAAAGGCGCACCCAACTCCATTGCATGAAGATCGTTCCGCAGTAGAATCAAAGCAAGGTGCAGTTGAAGAAAGTACAGCCTCATTATCTTGCTGCGTGAATGGAGGAGAAGGTGGGAGCACATCTATGGTTGTGCCAGTGTGGATTTCTGCACCTAATGCTCCTGATAATGAAACGCTGGTATATGCCCTGCTGGACACACAAAGCAGTCACACATTTGTGGATCAAGAAGTGTGTGAAAAGCTTCAGGCAGCAATGCAGCCAGTCAAACTGAAGCTCTCCACCATGATGGGGAAAGATTCAATTGTGAAGAGCCAAAGAGTAGGTGATCTTACAGTTAGAGGTCTCTCCTCAAACGTTTCCTTCAGCTTACCTCCAGCTTATACAAGAGACTTCATTCCTCTTGACCGCGCACATATCCCCACCTGCCAAACAGCCAAAAAATGGAAGCATCTCGCCAACATAGCCCATGAGATACCCCCATTAATGGACTGTGGTGTTGGATTATTGATTGGCTATGACTGCTCCAGAGCGCTAATTCCAAGAAAGGTCATCACTGGGGGAGACTATGAGCCCTACGCCATTAAAACTGATCTCGGTTGGAGCATTGTGGGAAGCGTGCCACAGCATGTGAATGCTAAAGATGTGACTGGACTTTGTCATCGAGTATCAGTCAGAGAGTTACCACCTTTAACACCATCTTCTGTCATTAAGGCTCTTGAGTCTGACTTTGCAGACACAAAATCAGGTGACAAAAGCATATCTCAAGAAGATATTAGCTTCCTGCAGATACTAAAAGGAGGAATTTGGCAAAATGAGCATGGCAACCTTGAGATGCCCCTTCCCTTTAAAGTACGTCCTCACCTCCCAGACAATAAGAAGCTGGCTCTGGCTCGACTGAAGCACCTCAAAAGGAAGCTAGACAGAGATCCCAAGTTCAAAAATGACTATGTGAGGTTTATGGAAGGTGTTTTCAAGGATGGTGATGCAGAGAAGGTAGACACCCATTCAGAGCCTGGGAGAACGTGGTATATTCCACATCAAGGGGTTTACCACCCGAGGAAACCGGACAAGATTCGGGTAGTTTTCGACTGCTCTGCGAAGTACGAAGGCACCTCATTGAATGATCATCTGCTAACGGGACCCGACCTTACAAATGGCCTCACAGCTGTACTTTGCCGTTTCCGCAAACATCCCATCGCAGTCATGTGTGATGTGGAAAAAATGTTCCATAGGTTTCATGTCAGCAAAGAAGATAGAGACTATCTGCGGTTTCTTTGGTGGGAAAACGGGGATACAAACTCAGAACCTACGGAGTACCGTATGAAGGTGCATCTGTTTGGAGCGTCGTCTTCCCCTGGCTGCGCCAATTATGGCATGAAACATCTTGCCAGTCAAAATGAGGAAGAGTACCCTTCTGCAGCTGGCTTCATCAGGAAGCACTTCTATGTTGACGATGGCCTCATAAGCATGAAGTCAGTTGGTGAGGCAATTGAGCTAGTGAAGGAAGCTCAAGCTGTGTGTTCCAAAGGAAAGCTGCACCTTCACAAGTTCCTTTCCAACAGCCGAACGGTGCTAGACTCCATCAACGTTGCAGAACGTGCTGCGGAGGTAAAAAATGTTGATCTCACCTGCGATAACTTACCAATGCAAAGGGTGCTCGGAATAAGATGGAACACAGAAAGCGACAGCTTCTCCTTTAAAGTGACTCTTGATGAGAAACCAGCAACACGACGAGGCATCCTCTCTGTTGTAGCCTCTTTGTATGACCCTTTAGGTTTTTTAGCGCCATTCATCCTTGAAGGGAAGAGAGTGCTGCAGGAGATGTGTCAGAGAGGTACAGGGTGGGATGAACCACTACCTAGGGATTTGAAGCTAAGGTGGGAGGCTTGGATGAAGGATTTAGAAAACCTTGAGAAGATAGAGATACCAAGGTGCTTCATACCTGACAGCTTTGATGAGGTCCAGAGAGTTGAACTGCATCATTTTTCTGATGCGAGCAGTCAAGGATATGGACAGTGCTCTTACATCAGGTTGTTGAGCAAAGAGAAAGTGCACTGCTCCTTGGTAATGGGCAAAGCCAGAGTCGCGCCAACCAAAATAGTCACCATACCAAGGTTGGAGCTAACTGCCGCAGTAACCTCAGCAGCCGTAAGCAACATGCTAAGAGAGGAGCTAGAGCTCAAGATCGATGAGGAGTATTATTGGACTGATTCTAAAGTGGTTCTCGGTTACATCAATAATGATGCACGAAGGTTTCACGTCTTCGTTGCGAACCGAGTTCAGAGAATCCGAGAAACCACTGACACAAGACAATGGCACTATGTTGATACAGGAGAGAATCCCGCGGACCACGCCTCCAGGGGTCTCAAGGTGGGTGACCTCATCGACTCAAACTGGTTCTCTGGTCCTAAATTTTTATGGGAAAAGGAGATAGCCACAAACCAGGTCACATCAGAGCTGCTGGTGGGAGATCCGGAGGTGAAGATTACCCAGGTGCTGAAAACTGAGGCTGCAAAGCAACTTGACATCCTAGAACCCCTGTTACGGTTCTCAAGATGGCCTACAGCGGTCAGAGTCATTGGTCGTATTCAGCGGTTGGCTAAGAGAATCAAGACAACCGAACCATTAAATGTAGAAGAGAGAAGGCAAGCTGCACTGACTATTGTCAGGCTTGCACAACAGGATGCCTTCCAAGAGGAATTGAACAAGCTCAGCCAGAAATCAGGAAAGCTGCCTTGCAACCACCAACTCTATCAGCTTGACCCGTTCATTCAAGATGGTATAATGAGGGTAGGAGGAAGACTGAGAAAGGCGTCTTCGCCTCTTGAGTTGAGACACCCAGTAGTCCTACCTAAGGATGGCGCTGTCACAAACCTCCTCATTGCACATCATCATGACAAAATACAACACCAAGGCAGAGGACAAACTCTCAATGAACTAAGAGCCAATGGTTACTGGATAGTTGGTGGAAGTAAAGCTGTAGCCCAGTATATCAGGCAGTGTGTACAGTGCAGGAGGGTGCGCGCACCGCCAGAGGAGCAACGGATGGCGGACTTACCGAGTGATCGTGTTGAACCCACACCACCATTCACCTACTGTGGCATGGACTGCTTCGGCCCCTTCCACACTAAGCAGGGCCGTAAAGAACAAAAAAGGTATGGCCTCCTCTTCACATGTCTTTGTTCCAGGGCAGTGCACATAGAGATGTTGGAGGATATGACGACAGATGCACTCATCAATGCCTTGCGATGCTTTATCGCCATCCGTGGAACTGTTAGACACATTAGATCAGATCAGGGTACTAACTTTGCAGGAGCGAGAAATGAAATGGCAAAGGCTCTGAAAGAACTTAATAAGGAAAGAGTGGCTGCATACCTGGCGGATAATCAGTGCGACTTCCAGATGAACACACCGCACTCAAGCCACAGCGGAGGCGTGTGGGAACGCCAAATCAGAACGGTGAGAAGCGTATTGAGCACAGTCCTTGCCAACAGTGCTGGAAGACTGGATGATGCTTCCTTAAGGACCTTCTTTTATGAAGCCATGAGCATTGTAAATAACCGTCCTCTCACCGTCGACAACATCAACGATCCCACAAGTTTGGAGCCACTCACACCAAATCATTTGATTACAATGAAATCTTCTGTTCCACTTCCCCCACCGGGAAAGTTCAGCAAGGAAGACCTGTATGCTAAGAAACGATGGAGAAGGGTTCAATATCTGTCTGAACAGTTTTGGCACAGATGGAGGCAAGAATACCTGTCAAATATTGCTTTACGGCAACGATGGCATGCTCCAAGGCGTAATGTGGAGGTGGGTGACATTGTGATCATCAAAGAGGAGAACGTTCCTCGCAATGAATGGAAACTTGCTAAAGTTGTTGAAGCACGTGAGGATGATGATGGACTGGTACGGAAAGTGACGGTGCAAGTTGGAGAACGGAAGTTAGGAAAAGGGGGTGAACGCCTCAAGCAGCCATCCATCATTGAAAGACCTGTTCAGAAGTTAGTGGTTCTATTGAAGAGTAAGGAGTAGAAAGGTCTAGTAAGGAGGGAAAGGTCAGCCATTGATCAAATGTTTATTTTAAGCTAAAAGTGGTCATTATGCTGAAGTTCATTCTCAAGTGGATATTCTCTGTGTTGAGAGTGATGATTATATGGTTTATCATTTATTTGTTGTGGAAAATCGTATGGATTTTAAATGTCAGAGTGTTAAAGAAACTAAGATCAGTGCTATGGAATTACCAATTATTAAATGAAGAGTGTTAGTGTATTTCACAACTTCATTTGCATTAATTAAGGTAATTGGTGGGAGTGTAGCTGACGCCAGCAAATAGCTGTGTGTTACCATGGCAACGCTAGAAGTTATGGTGATGTTGTCATACTTTATTTCTGATCGTGGTTTTATTATGTTATACACCTTTATGGAAAACTTCCTGCAGTTAGTTCAGGGTTTTGGTTATGTTATTGTATGTTTGGGAATCCATTATTTTGAAAGTCTACTTCCGGTCCGAGTGACGAGGGTCGCGCCATAGGTTTGAGAGAGAAAGAGACGAGAGGACTGTCTACTACTGGATAAGCGGGGGTACACGGTAATTGTTCTGAAGGATGAAAATTTGTAGCTTTGTGTTGGAAAATAATTTGAAAGTGATGTATATGAAATGTGTTTATTTTGCTACAGTTTTCACGGTGTTCTGTAACTTCACGGAAAATAATAAAATCGTTGTGGACATCAGTACGAAGCGTGAGTCGTGCTACCAGGGTAGATACAGTAGGAGTCGGCCACTTAGCTACGGCACTAACCTTCTCCGGGTCCATCTTGATGTGATCGATGGAAATGATGAAGCCCAGGAAGGAGACGGACGCCACATGAAACACACACTCTGCCTTCACGAACAGCTTGTGACTGAGAAGGCGCTGCAGTACCGAACGAACATGCTGGATATGTGTTGCCTCATCCGGGGAGAAAATCATCCAGGTACACAAACACATACTGATTTAACATGTTCCGCAGGACATCATTGACCATAGCCTGAAAGACAGCTGGGGCATTCGTTAGACCAAAAGGCATGACCAGGTACTCATAGTGTCCACAAGGTGTATTAAATGCTGTCTTCCACTCATCCCCCTCCCTGATCCTCACTAGATGGTAGGCATTTCTAAGATCCAGCTTGGAGAAGATCTTAGCACCCTTCAAAAGTTCAAATGCTGAGGAGATTAAAGGAAGGGGGTACCTGTTCTTTATGGTGATGTCGTTCAGGCCACGATAGTCGATGCAGGGTCGGAGTGTACAAGCCCTTTAAACCACCAGCATGCACGGATAGTGACAAAGGGCCACTATAGTGGGGAACTGCTGTTCCTCTTTGCACGGCCAGACTTTTCCATCTCAATGTGACCAGTGATGTTACAGACTGAAACAGTTTTAACTGTGTTATGAGGGTATTGCACCCCGGAACCTTTATTAATTAACAAGGGACCCCAGGGATGTTTTGAGGGGTACCCCTCCTGTTGACATGTGCTGCTACCAGTGAGATGCTAGATGTTGTGCAGGTCTGTTGCAGACGTTAAGTAAAGTCCGTTAACCGTCCAAAGTGTGCGTGCATTATTAATCATCAAAGGTTATAACAAGTGAGATCTACGTGACAAACAAAATGTTTTGACATGTTTGCAATTAACAAGATCTGAATATAATGTTAATTAAGTTTCACGTTGTGTTTGTTGATCTTTTTTAGGAGTGGTGAATGTGTCTGTGACTGCTGAGGCTGTGGCATCCCAAGCTTCATGTGACAATGAGATTGTTAGTGTGCCAGACAGAGGTCGTATTGACATTGTCACACGATCTGTCATCGTAAAGGTTGGTACAAGATGACAAAGAAATAGTTTGTCTATTAAGCAGCATTTTTGGCATTTGACACATTATTTTCTTCCCTCTCAGGCTGAGGGAACTGAGCTGACAAAGACCCACAACTGGCTGCTCTGTCCAAAAGGTCAGTATGGTTTACAGCAGGGATGGGGCAACAAGTTAGGAGGAGTCGAGTGGTAGTAGAAACATTCATTAGTTGCAGATAATTGAATTTAACTATAGAACTATTTGTGGCATTCTGTGTCTCATGATATTCCTTTAATAACATTTTTGCTTTTTCACTGATCTCTGCTTGAAGTTTCTCTTCATAAGATGTTTGTTCTCTGTCTTTGTACACAGGAGAAGCTTTGACAGAGGAAATAGACATACAACTCCCTGAGAACATGATTGAAGGATCTGCCCGTGCTTCACTCTCTGTCCTCGGTAAACTGGTCTTGCTTTATCCAGTCAGATTCAGACAGGTTAACAGACTTACGTCTGTCATCAATATGGACTTCAATAATAAGATTGGACTTGTAGATTGTCCTTCTGGAGATATCACAAAACCTTATACAAACCATTGCACTTTCATGTAACAGAAAGCACATTTAAAGATTATACATGTACATTTGAGACATATAATTTCCCCACAAAAAAATAGACGACATATACTGCATTCTCAGTGTATGTGTCCTGCATGAACCCTTGTTTACCTTGCATACTTCTCTCTGCAACATTCAACATTATTATCTAAATGTCAGGTCAGTTCCATGTTGTAGTGAGTCAGCGTTTTTTGGGCAGGTGACCTTTTGGGCCGAGCCCTGAAGAACCTGGATGGGCTGCTGCAGATGCCATATGGATGTGGTGAGCAGAACATGGCTCTTCTAGCCCCCAACATTTACATCCTCCAGTACCTGAAAGACACACAGCAGCTGACCCCCGCTATCAAGGAAAAGGCTACCAACTTCCTGACTAGTGGTGAGTTTCTGTTGGTTTGATATTTAAAATCTTCAGATCTGCCAAGTGTACCATCTGTAACAATCTGATGCTGGTTGAACAAAATAGAAGCAGAAGATCTGTTTTATATAAACATAACCCAAAGGCCACCAGGGCAACCTTTGCTGTTTCACTCCCCCTTTCTTCCTTCAATTTGAACCTTTGATTCATGTGTATCATTAATGTCATAATAACCATGTTTCTGTTGTATACAGGCTACCAGAGACAGCTGAACTACAAACATGGCAGTGGTGCTTACAGCACATTTGGAACAGGAGACGGGAACACTTGGTGAGAACATTACTGATCAATCATCCACATTTGTACATGTGTGCAACATTTACCATTTCATACCATGACGTGCAGTTTACCTCAAGAAAACGCAGTAGATGCTGAACCCCAAATTGCTCTTGAAGGCTGCGCCATCAGTGTGTGAATGTGTATGAATGGTCAGCTCCTAAAACTGAGGAGCAGTCGGCACTTTGCATGGCAGCTAATGCCATCAGTGCATGAATGTGTGTGAATGGGTGAATGAGATATGTAGCGTAAAAGAGCTTTGAGTGGTCAGGAGACTCGAAAGGCACTATATGCATTTGGCTTAAGCATGAAGTGCTACGTTGGTGGCACTTTCTTTCCACTTCATTCTAACAGGAAATGTCTCACTTTGTTTAAATATCTTCAGGCTGACTGCTTTTGTGCTGAGATCTTTTGCCAAAGCGCAGTCTTTCATCTACATTGACCCAGAAAAGATTGCACAATCAAAGACTTGGCTAGAGAGCAAACAACAAGAAAATGGCTGTTTTCAACAGTTGGGAAAACTCTTCAACAACAGAATGAAGGTAAGATAAAGGTCCTTTTAGAGTTCTATAAAAGTGACTGATGATGAACAAAACTAAAAAAGGTTTAAACTTAACCACCATAACCATGTCTACTGAAGTGTTGAAGGCTGCAAGATGTGTGATGTGCGAAGAAGATCCTAGGACTTCATTCTCAGGGTTTATTTCTACAATGTCAAAATGGAATTTTTTGCTGAACCTGCAACGCTACGATGGAGTTTCAGGGACAGAGGTTCTCCATCTGCCTTCTCTATCCTTGGCAATTCTGCCAAATGAACATATCCCTACCTCTTGTAAGATACCCCTGGTGACTACTGTACATACATCTCTTGATGCACTCGGACACATCTTCAGTGAAGTACCAGGGGTCATCTAGGGTTTCGGGTCTTTCAACTTCAGGCCTTCCCCAAGTGCTCCAGTGTTCCAGTGTTCCTCTTCCTTGGCTCAAGGTGCATGTTGGTGTTTCTGTCTTGCCCCAACAAAAGAGGTTTGCTGGGCCGAGCAAGATGTCATACACTGACTGGATAAGGAACTTGATGCAGTAAGGTTCAGCCTTAACCAGCTCAGCCCATGAGATTTTCCTGTCCATGGCTTCTCACCTCCTGTTGGACCATATCCCACGTCACTTTGCCTTTTACATTGCTGTAGCTAGTAGTTGGAATGCTACCCAATTCTGCCTGATAGATTGTCCACTATCTCCCAGTCCTCACCTCGATGCTGGCTTGGGGAAAACTTTTGGATCACTGGATTTCTTGTACTGGAGCACCTCCCTCATTCAGCTGACCTCCTTACAGAGGCTACTGATGGACTGTAGAGAGTGATCCTGCACAGGCTTTTGGGCAATTCCAACCACCTTCTGAGTTAGCTGCTGACCCTCCTCTCAAACCCTCCCATGGTGGAGAGTGGGAATTCATATACCAACAATGGCCACAATATTCTGGGGAGGAAGCCATGCTGGTATATCCAGGCTTTGGATTTCCCTGGGAGGCCTGATTTGTTGTAATAAATTGATCAAAGAGGTCCTTCTAATTTCTAACTCAAATAGGAAATAATAATTTGTTTGTAAATTAAAGCTTATTAAAGTTATAAGATCTGTCTTATAATCCTTGATTTGGTTTCATGGCCAAAAATAGAAAAGAAAGGAAAAAGATCTGTTCATTTTTACTGCACCATCAGCACCCCTGTCATTCATGGCTCAGTAACAAATGCCAATAAGAGCCCATTTAATAAAATTTGTAATATAATTCTCTCTCTTGTTACTATGATCAGGTTTCACTTTTTTAACCTATGAACACCATAATTGCAGTATATGCATGAGAATTCAAGCGTACTGTTGGACTCAAATTTATTTCTAGAGTAACAGTCATTTGCAGTCATCTGAATGTAAGCAGTGCTTGAAATCACTTGTGTGAATGTTGGAGGTGTTGGAGGTACAGTGATGATAATATATGTATGATGCTTCTCTGCAGGGTGGTGTGTCCGATGAAGTGACTCTGAGCGCTTACATCACTGCTGCCTTCTTGGAGATGAATGTGTCCGTAAGTTTGACTTCTTGCAGTACAAATAGCTCATGCTGTCTGAACTGTAAACTGCTTTTTACACAGACGATAAGAGCAAAAGTAAAATAAGTTGTTAGGTTTATAGATGAAGGTACAATATTGGTCTGCCTTGTTTCCTCTTTTATTGTCCTCCCAGTTTGTAGATATCAATATTAGTTTAGTTTAATCATTTAATTTACATCACACATCAGGTTTAAATATCAAAGTCATTGTATTATAAACAAACATGTTTTATAATTGGAGTAGAGAACATTTACTTCAAGAAGGTGGTGAAAATAGTTAAAGCCACAAAAAGTAAAAATCCACAACAGCCTTGTGTGTTCTATTAATCTGTTACAGGCTCCAGTGGTGAAGAAGAGCCTGTCTTGCCTCAAAGAGTCCATCAGTGACCTCAGCAACACCTACACCACAGCTCTGATGGCGTACGTCTTCACCCTGGCAGGAGACATGGAGACCCGTGCTCATCTTCTGCAGCACCTAGACACAGTTTCAATAAGCCAAGGTGGGTCATTCTCAAAGGACGTCACTCTGGCTTCATTACTGTGAATGTAGCTCACTTTGTGCCTGCTGATTTGTTTGTAGGAGGTTTGCTTCACTGGTCTCAGACAGCAACAGAAACATCAGCTTCTCTGTCTGTGGAGATCAGCTCCTACGTGATGTTGGCCAAACTCAGTGCCTCTCCTACTACTGAAGACCTGGGCTACACCGCCCGCATCGTCAGATGGCTCACAGGACAGCAGAACTATTATGGAGGCTTCTCCTCCACACAGGTACAGCCCGACAGTGTAGAGCTGAACATTATTCTTCTTTAATGTTGGTCATTCAACAAGCAGCCATTTCTGGCAGTTGATTTCTATAGTCAATTCCCTAGAGAAATTAATAAGACATTTCCAACAAGGTACAACTTGGTAAACAAAAGTAAAAGTTTCCATTTATATAAATTCAAGGATATTAAGTTTGATTTGTCGTAGGATACAGTGGTGGCTCTTCAGGCTCTGGCTCTCTACTCCACTCTGGTGTTCAGTCCGGAGGGTTCAAGCACAGTGACTGTCCAGTCTCCCAGTAGCCAGCTGACATTTAATGTAAATCAGAACAACAAACTGCTCTACCAGGAGGAGCTGCTGAAGGGTGTGACAGGAAAACACAGCCTGGAGGTGAAGGGTACTGCATGTGCTTCAGTACAGGTCGGTAGTCACTGCATCTCTTCCTCTTTCTATAGGATATGCACACACCTCCACAAACAGATAGATATACATACATAGATATACCTCCAGTTTTACAGGTTCCTGTAGTATGCTATGTGTAATGGAATTATGATTAACATGATTTTGTTAAAAATAGATAAGGGACAAATGGGTCTAGAAAAGAAGGAAATATATATCCCACCCACGGAGGAAGCCAACAAAAATCCCAATTTTTTGGGATAAATGTTATATATAGCTGAAATAGAGTTTCCTTGTCATATATCTTATTGGCATTAGTTCATTGTTTTTTGGGTTAATCATATATGTATATTTTTACAGGACTTTTAAGACAAGATCAGGTATAAATAAGAAAGTGTCATCAGCATAAAGTGAAATGCACAATGGCAACATTTTCTTTAAAGCAATTTAGTCAAAGTCTCGATTGCCAGGAAACAAAGAAGGAGAGACAGAAGGCAGCTCTGCCTTGTGAATAAATGCTACTATTACTTTTACCAACATTAAACCTTCCTCATGTACCTCTTTATCAGATTTCTCTTCACTATAACATCCCAACTCCGACCGATGGCACAAGCTTCAGTGTGAAGGTCAAACCAGAGGCCAACTGCACTAAGACATCTCATAGACCCAAACTCTCTCTGAAGCTGCAGTCCCTGTAAGTAATCATCAACAACTAGATCCATGTTACATCAATGATAGAAGTATACTGACAATCTGAACAAATGATCCTTTGTATCAACCAGCCTGGACTTTCTGTGGATGGGAAATGTTTTCAACTTTGCAGTAAATACTCAGCTCAAACATATCCTCACTGTAGACAAAGCCTTTGTGATGGTTCATAATAAAAAGTGTCTCTTCATACAACCAGTAGAACTACAAAGAATGAGTGAGTAACATCACATTTTTATGGCTGAATTTCAGATACAGTGGGAAGGAGAACAGTACAAACATGGTGATCCTGGACATCAAAATGCTCTCTGGATTTGTCCCAGACCCAGAGTCTTTGAAGAGGGTGAGTTATTACAGTAACTTGATCCTAAATGGAAATGGAATATTTTCCCTCTGTTGTTGATGAACGACCCAGCTGATTCTTGTTTCTTCACAGCTCAAAGGTGCCCTGCTGGTGGATCGTGTTGAACAAGCGGAAGATCATGTCCTCATGTACCTACGGGAGGTGAGAGGAATTCACATTGAGGAACATCAGATGATGCTCTCTTGGTTTCTTACTGATCACTTCATCTGTTTTTCTTCCAACAGTTACCAAAGGACATACCCATCAACCACAGCTTAGAGCTCATACAGGAACTCCCAGTGCAGAACCTGAAGCCAGCCGTGGTCAAGATCTATGACTACTACCAGACAAGTAAGAGAGAGTAGAGTTGTATGAGCAACTGACAGTGATCATAATTGTAATTTCATGTGCTGCATGTTTTTAATGTATTTAGACTATTGAACACAATCATACTTCCTGTTTTTTCCCCCTCAGGTGACGAGGCAGAGACAGAATACACTTTCCCTTGTCTTGCAGGTAACAATCTGTGAAAACACACAGAAGCATTACCACCTTTCTTACAAAAGTCATTTAATGACTGAAACACCTAAAACTTAAAATTAAGCATTAAATTCAAGTCCATTTATACAAACAGCTGGTGTAATGGTCATTTCTTTTCTTTCTTTTGCAGCTTGAAGAGTGATGAGTGTTCAGTCCTCAGATCATTACTGATTACAGTACATTTCAAAACAGCCTAAATTTTATTAAAGAGATTTGTATGTAATTTGTGATTTTCCATGTCTGTTTCTGTAAACATGCACAAACAGTTCACACTCTGTAAGTGAACATTCATGCACAATAAAATAAAATGATCTACGTGTCCCACTCAAAACTGGCCTTATGTTCAATTCTGTTTTTCCACTGTTGATCAGTCAGTTTATTTATCCTATGCAAGTGTTTCTCTTTTTTTTAGGAGTCATTCATTTCAGTTAGGTATAAGATTAAGAAAGACCAATGACAAGGAGTGTATGAGTAATATATAACTTGGGAGGAGCTACTCGCTGCCATTGTATCATGATAGCTGAGAAATGTGAGTTCCATTCATCCTGAATGTTGAATCTTGCCTACATTATATCTGCTAAGCATTATTCTTTTCTTTTTTCATCTTCATTTCCACCAATTGCCCTGGCCCTGATCCTGGTAAAGGTCCCCTTAATGTTAATGTTGTTAATGTTCCTGGTTGTCTCCTTCGTTCCACTTTCATCTGTTTTCTTTGTCCAATTTACATTGTGGTCCTCAAAGGTCTCTCTCTTGCCTCTGTCCTTGAGGACAGCCATGCACAAATATTGGCCCAATGTGTGTGTCTTGCCGTTGTGTGTGTTGGAAACCTGCCATCATTATTTCAGGATGACCACAGTCCACACGTATGTTTACCAGAAAATGGTGTAATTACTGTTTATCTGTCAAAAACAAACATCCCACACAGTTTAAAGGTCACTGTTGCAGAACTCAGAGGTCACAGAAGGCCTCTCCAACAGACTGATCACTTTCCTTTTGGAACAGAGCTACAGGCCATCTGGATTTAAATCCATTCGTGAACTTATTAACAGCAGAGTTGAGTTGTTAGAAAGTAAAAATATTGATGTTCTTGCCTGACATATTTTCAGATGTCAGTAAAGCCCAGTCAGGATTACAGAAACACTGTTGTCAATGAAACACAGGCATCTTTCCCCTTATCTTATATGTACCTTCTAGTGCCAACGTTTGGTTTACCTTTATTATTTAAAGCCTAAGAAACACCTCTTGCAGTGTTAACGTCAATCTCAAAACTTTTACCCAATTAGTCTGGACAGATCTCAATGAAGACACAAAACTATCACAAAAAATGGAATAAAATAAATGAAACTGTAGATTTAACAATAATTTCACAGCTTAAGTCTTATTCATGCCAACCATCTGAACATCAGGATTTGCCTCTGTCTGTGCTGTAAATGATTGACTTAAAGGATACCCAGAAATGATGAGTGTATTTGTATCATATGGGTGAAAGGGCAAAAAGATTAGTGGCAGAGTTTATTTAACAGCTGCTGACTCAGAGGCTCATCTCAGTCAGTCATGGGTCGTCCTGAGATCCACATGTGGACATGGACACTTTGTGTCCTCTTGATTTGGATGTCTGTTGGTCAAGCAGTAGCAGGACCGTAAGTTTACCTGTACTGTCTAACAGAATAATAATGATGTGTGTCAGGTCATTTCTGTAACTTTATGATGACTTTATGATGCATTAACTTCTTGGTTAAAGCTCCTTCCATGTTAGATCCAGTGAGGTGTTTACTGTGTGTCTGTGTTTGTCTGTAGGCAGTACATGGTAGCCATTCCTGCGATTCTTGAAACTGGAGCTGAGACCAAATTCTGTGCAAGTCTCCTGCAGCCCAACGAGACTTTGGTCATGACTGTCACTTTGATGTCTCAAGAGAAGAACACAACCCTCCTCCAGAAGACGTCCAGTGAAGAGTTTCACACCTGTGTTCCATTTAAGGTCAGTTTTAGCCATGGACTTTGATTCATTTTCTCATTTCCATCAGCATTCTCTGGAAATGTGTGTACAACATTCCCTCAGTTGGGGAAACTTAATGGGACACCCACACACTTTGAAACACAAAATATGAATCCAGTTACAACGGTATAAGTCAACAAATGTTTGTAACACAGCATTTATCTGTAATTTTAGGTTCAACAATTCAAATAGATAAAATGAAGACTTTTTTTCAGTCAGAGTTGTTAATGGTCCTCTTGGTGTCTACAAACAATCTTTCCATCACAGGTTCCTATAGTGCAGAAGGAAGTGGTGCAGAAGTTTAAGGTGGACGTACGTGGTGATACATTTCACTCAACAGAAGTCAGGAGAGTCATGATCAGAGTCTATAAACCAATGACATTCATCCAAACTGATAAACCAATCTACCTCCCTGGACAAACAGGTAATCTTCAACTGATTCAACTGATTATACAAGATGTTGTACACAATATGGCACCATAAGTTTTCCCAAAAATCTGTGGAGCACAGGATGGATGAATACTGTAAATGTTTACAGTATTTATTTAACAGCCACAAATAGACAGTATGTAAGTATGACAGGGCTGTCTTTTCATAAAACAGGAGTTTTGTGTCCCAAAACTATTGTCACAACTTAGCAAGGAACCCAAATAGAGACACTGTCACTGTCAAAAGAGCAAGTTTATTTATGATAAGGGAGATGTGGGGAAGGAGGGGTGCTGGTCCATGGGGGTGATGGGCTGGAGAGTGTGTAAAATAGCTGTAGGAGGGCTTGAATAAGCCATTTGTGAATTATGTATTATTATTATTAAATTGATAATAATGATGTCATTTGTTAGTGGACTGTTAACAGTGAAAGCTTTATGAAAACTTTTCTCACATTTCTCTCAGTGCACTTCAGAGTCATCACAATGGACACAAAGTTCAGACCTGTCAGTCAGCTGGTGAGTGTTTGGACTGTCTTTTAGATGTCATTTAGAGGTGTCCTGGGCTGATCCTAAAGATGGACTGATGTAATGGATCACAAAATTAACAACAGCAGCAGCTGTTAAATTTGTGAGTAACCTGTAATTGAATGTCAGTCCAAAATAAAACCTTGGGTTATGTGATCTCTGCAACTGGTGTCAGTGCTCAGCCAAAGTACACTATGTCACACCACTGTACAAACAGGGTGTTTCTGTAATCCCAACAACTGGCTCTTCACTCCAGCTGATCGCTTCATGACAATTTCAGGTGTTATAATATAGTTTTGAATCAGGAACTTCAAGATTAGAACTCTGGATCAAGTATTGTGTCAGACTCAGTGGTTATGTCTGTTCTTTCAGTGTGTTAGAAACATTTTTAATCAATATTTAGTGAGTATTTACACAGCTAGTGGAGTCAGTTACATAATAAACTCACTTACATGGGTGATTGACATATGAGCTGTTTAATCACAGTCACAGTATTGTTTCTAATCAATAAGCTCCTGCTGAAGCTCTGGATCAATGGTACAGCCAGTGCCCCTTTAGGTAACTTTCTATGTGCTGATGCTGCAATAGATCTGTCAAACTGGAACTCTAGTTTCTCATTTCGGAATATCCGTTGCAAGTTTTGAAGAAGTGAGTTTTGAAGAAAAAAAATGCAATGACAGATACTCTGTGGAAAATCTCTTTTCCTGTTACACTGATCATCAGAGCTTTGACTGCTCATCACAATATCATTGATTTTTTTTTTAGCTCATTAGGACACTGTGTGATGACCACGATATAAACTAATTTGTTTTTTAACAAATCACTTATCTTTCCTTTTTTTGCAGTATGATATCATTGAAATTGAGGTAAGACGACATCAATGTAAATTCAGCAAATTAACCTCCTGACACACGGAGCCCTAAGCTTTCTGTGAGGTCAACATTTTAGTGTAACCTCAAGACTAAACTTACCCCAATATAATAATGTCTGACTGTGATTTGAAGATTTCACAATCATTTGTACAGTTTTTAGTTTTATTTATTTATTTCAACAGAATTTTTAAAGTTGAAAAATAATCAAGCATTATAATTTTGGTATGGTATTTCTGTGTGGTATGCACATGTTCTCTCTCATATTTCTGTCATAATTTGATTTCACTTCATTTAACAGGATTCTGCCCAAAACAGGATTGGACAGTGGTTGAATGAATCCAATGGTAAAATATTGCAGCTGTCTTACTCTTTGAACTCTGAGGCCCGTGAGGGAAGCTACCAGGTTATTGTGTCGATTGGTAAAGATAAACTGTATCATAGCTTTAAGGTGGAGAAATATGGTAAGTTATGCTTTATTTTTGTTACCATCCATTTCGGTCCACTGACTGAATGAAGAAAGAATACTAACAATCATTTTGTTCCCAGTTCTGCCCAAATTTGATGTAAAAATAAATTCAGCTGATAAAGCATTTATTGAGCAGGAAGAGATCAAAGCTGAAGTATGTGCAAAGTACGTAAAAGACCTTTCTCATTGACTCATTACGCTCTTAAGTCACCTAAAATAGGTCCAGTTTGGTGAGTGAATGTCTCCTTTTCAACAACACCATTTTCTATGTCCATCTAATAAGGTACACATACGGACAGCCTGTGCCTGGCACTGTTGAAGTCAAGGTATGCAGACCTCTTCGACATCGATATAATCCAATTATGGTCACACCTGAAAATCCAGAGGGAGGTCCTGAGATAACTGCCCCATGCTTCAAGGAGACAAAGCAGGTACAGTTGTCATAGCAACAGCGTAATCTCCCTGCTGTAACAATGTAAATATAAAGTAGACCTTTACATGTGCTTCCACAGTATGTGTGTGAAAATATTCTGACTATTAGTTTTTTATTACTTAGATTAGTTTTGTTGAATTTTAAGTTATTTAAATTCAACATTACAATAAAATTGTTATAATATTTAGTATGTTTATTGTCCCCTAGGTAAGTGAACATTATGATGTGTGTTTGAATGTGTTTCCATAACTTTCACTCTTGAACTGTTAATACTGAAAAAACATGAAAGTTATGAAATAGCTGAACAAATGTAAGAAAAGTATCACAAGCTGTTTATATTTGAATGATGATTTAAAATTAATGTAATCTTTGAGATGTCCATTTACCTTTTCATTTCATTTCTTATTTTGTTGATCTCTACAGACGGATAAAACGGATGTGCCACTTTTATCTTAAAGATGTCCACTTTCACAAAACTTGACAAAAAGGTTTTACGAGATTCACTGCATGTGAAGACCAAAGTGGAGGAGGAGGGGACAGGTCAGTCCTATAATATCTTATGTTATTGAATCTATATAACATGACATACACATAGTTGTAACATGAGGCTTCTTGTACAGGTATTTCACATCCACAAGAGAAGATGATTTCGATGTCTTATGTTGTTGGAAAGCTGTCCTTCATTGACACACCCAAGATTTATGATCAAGGATCAAATGTGGAGGGAAAAGTAAGTCCATGTGGTCTTTACTTCTTCAGTGTGATTCAGTGCAAATGGAGCCATGAGCATTGTCATTGATACGTTTTGCTTCCGCAGGTTAAAGCCATCTTTTACAATGACACCCCCGTTCCTGACATGCCAGTGTACCTGTTTAAAGGTAAAAGATGGTCAGCACATCTGCTACAGAACCTCACAACAGACAGCAATGGTGTTGCAGCTTTCTCATTTAGCACAGCTGACCTCAATAAGGACATCAAGCTCCACGTAAGAACTAAAACTACAAGATGCCACCATAGTAGCTAGTGGCCATATTGGAACTGTTTATTAGTTTTATAGATAAGTCTACGAAATAATGTTTCTTTTAAATAATCTAGGTTTCCAACAAACCCACAGTGAACTACAATACTTATAGAACTCCACACTATGAGACTGGACATCACAAATTGTCTTTGGCTCAACCTCCCTCTCCGGATGTAAGACCTGTCAGCTCCCTTCACGTGAAGAAGAAAGATCCACTTCCATGTGACAGTGATGAAGACATCTCCATCAAATACAATGTAGTTGGAGAGGCCCAGGGCTCTGTGGATGTCATGTATCTGGTGAGCAGTGGAAGAACTATTTCAGAAACATGGACACAGCAAAACTGTCTATGAAATAACTTTTTATATCATATTATTGATGTCTTGTTTCGCCACTGGAATCAATAATTTCATCATGTCTAGTTAAATTATGCCACTCTAGTTATGATATTATGTTATGATGTTGCCTGTGCCTAGCTGTTACAAAGCCCACCTTTTTCACTTGCACATACATGGATTTGTAAACCGAGAGTTAATAGTGCAAATTGGTAAATACCCTCTGTTTGGTTTAGTTAAGTCACCTATGTCAAAGAGAGTCAGAGTAAGAAACAGGCCACATCTGTGTTTAAAACAAGTTCATTTAGCTGAACAAACCATTTGTAGAGTCAACAAGGAGGTTCCAGAAGCGAAAGTCCCTTTTCCTCTTCTGAATCAAGGATTTTGATTATTAACTACAGAGTATGAAGGGGGCGAGGTCTCATCTCCCCACTTTGTGTATGGATGGATGAAAGCAGATGTAGAAAGTTATTTAAGTTTTAGTTCAGTTGGTATCAATCATGTTGTGGAAATTCTCGAAGATGCTAAAAGAAAGAATCAACAACTCTGGGTGCTGGATTCAGACTGATCATATACAGATACATTCTGTGTTAAATAGTGTCATCTCTTTGTAAGTCTTTTGTAATCTTTCATTAAATACTCAATAAAATGACAATAACCACACAGCAGAACAGCAGACAGTGCTGTGATCTGTTGTTTAAAGGAAATTAGATTTCACTGTTACATTACTCATTCTCATTCTTTGTGTACTTTTCTGTCACATTTCCCAGGTCTTATCCAAGGGAGCCATCGTCATGCAAGGACTCAACAGTTTGAAGTGCAAGATAAGTCAGGTGGCTAATTAAATAAAATTACTTAATATAACCTTTTAAATTAGCATAATCAACTATCTATGAATGCATTTTATTGATCTGTGAATGTGATCATTGTCCAGTAACAGCTGATCTGTTGTTTCAGTGACTGAGGGCGAGGTGTCCTTCAAGTTGAAAGTGTCTGCAGAGATAGCACCAGTAGTCCAGGTTGTGGCTTATGCTGTCCTCCCCAGTGAGACTGTGATCGCCAACAGTGCTGACTTCTCCACTGAGAAATGCTTCAGTCACAAGGTGAGTGTGAGAGGAAGGTGGTCATACGTTATACCACTAAACACCAGATGTTGTTGTTGTGGAGAAATTGCTAAACTCAATGGTCAATGGGACGTCAGGAGGAAAGAAAGTGTTAAGAATCCTCTGATGTCTTATGCTGTATGGGGATGCACTGAAAATTTTCTGCCGAATATGGCCCAAAAGTGCATTTTTGGTGTTCGGCCTAAAGACCTACATCACCGAAACGACACGGCCGAAATAGAATTGTGATGACGTGAGCAGGAAGTGCAGCCAGCACACTGTTGTCTGGGTAAGAGTCAACATGTCTGCTGTGTGGATGTAGCATTAATTGCGGCACTAAAGCTTTACTTCTAAGCTTCTCTTTTCTTCTAAGCTCTTTGCTTAGAAGATAGCAAAGAGGTTGAGATGGACCACGGAGTGAAAACAATGAAAAGTACACTCTCGGAGTCTGTGAACACACGTTTCACTGAGATCTATTTGGATCCTCTGCACTTCATCGCAACTGTACTTGATCCACGTTATAAGGATTATTACTTGGATGTGGTAATAAAGCAGCACGCACGAGAAATGATCCAGGCCACGCTGGATGCGGACAACCCACTCAGAGACGGACCGGTGCACAGCGCATCTCCAGAACTGAGAACCCTCTTGACTACTGAGAAACAACCATGGCCACTTTCCTGACCTGGCAAAGATGGCACGCAAGTACTTGTCTGTTCTGTGCACAAGCACTGACAGCGAGAGACTGTTCAGTGCTGCAGCTCATGTTCTTGATGAGAAGAGGAACAGACTAAACTGTGATAAAGCAGAGAAGCTACTCTTCAAGAAAAACTTTACCTCACTTTACCTCAAGAAGTAGAATGGGCGTGTGTCTAGTCTTAAAGTAATATGTTTTCCACTTTGCACAGCCGCAATTCTTGGTGTATTTGTTGTTGTTAAAGCCCTCCAGGCAATGGTAATCTTTGGTTTTGATACACTGTTATGTTGTAGGCCTGCAGAGAAAATATTATGTATAATATGTTATATCTTTCAGCAGTTGCACTTGTTCTGAATGCACTTTGTTGTATAAGTCCAACAGAGAAAGAATCTTTCAGCAGATCAGTCAGGTATAGGTCAAGTTCAACATTTTGTTTTGTGCATTGTTGTAATGTTGGTGCTAAATAAATGTGTTCATACTTTCATACTACATACTAACTGATTTAATTGCAATGCCTTGACTTTTGTGAGGTTAGTACACAGTCATAGCTATGAATGCAATGGTTCTAATAACTGACATAATCATTTCTTTAGGTTTTTTGGTTTTCGGTCTTGGTTTCCTCATTTTTGGTTTTCGGTTTCAGCCAATGATTTTCATTTCGATGCATCCCTAATGCTGTAGTATTTATTGAAGCTTGGCCAAGCTGAATAGAAACACAAAGTACATCAAAAGTGCCTGAAGTGGTCTCACATTCTGCCAACTCATCCTGGTGGTCAGACTTTAAACCCTCTACAAAGTTCCATAGTTCCACAGTTGTGATGTGTGTTTTCTGTATTTTTCAGGTGTCACTGGAGTTTTCTCCATCTTCAGCTGTTCCAGGAGAGGAGACCACCATGCAGATGACGGCCCAGCCAGACTCTCTGTGCGGTGTGAGTGCTGTCGATCAGAGCGTCCTCATCAAGAGCCAGGGAAGACTCTGAATGCAGACAAGGTAACTGCTGGAATCAACCACAATTAGATGTTTACAACATTACATGCCCTCATAAAAAGTTCTGATCATGTTTGTGGTGTAACGCTCTGTACAAGTATACTTACAAATGAAGTGACTGTTTTAACAGCTATAGTTTACCTGCATGATAAAAGAGAGCAGCAAGACTTCCTGTTGTCATATATTATAAAATAACATTGATAGCCTTGAACTATAACTTTCTTTGCAGATATTTGACTTGTTGCCTGTCAGACAAATATCTTACATTCCATATGAAGTTGAAGATCCCAGTGAATGCTTGCATGTGAGGCAGAGAAGATATGTTTTGCCATACCCACGTAATGAAGATGATCCTCATACAGTTTTCAAGGTACAGCAAAAATATTTTATTATTTAAATATTATATGTATATATTTTGTTTAATTCATGTTAGTTAACTTTTCATGCCTGTATGTTGTTGGATTATTTAGAATGTAGGGCTGAAGATGGCAACAAACTTGTTTATCCGAGTGCCTTCATGTGTCAAGTTCAAAGGAAGAGAATATCATTCTCAAGAGAACTATGGTGACTTACTTTTTATTTTTGCTCTATGAAGTAACACTTGCTCAATATTACCTCTTTGTGTCATTACTGTCCTCATACTATAAAATAAAAAACAAACAAACAAAAAAAACAAACAAATATATTCTCTGATTACTTTTTAGTTGTCACAGGTTCTATATTGACACACGAAGGAATGGCTGGTGACTTTGGAGATCGTTACGATGCTGCTCCTCCACCAGTAGTTACAGTCCGCAGTTTCTTCCCTGAGACCTGGATATGGGACCTGGTAGAAGTTGGGTGAGCTTCTGTCAAGTTTTTAAGTGCATTTTTGTCCTATAGAACATTTTAACTGGAGTTCTTCTCTGACTTCGTGCTGTTTCTCTGCACACGGCATGACGTGAAAATAATTCACTGATACTTTTCATTTTCATTGATTATGCTTGTAGTTTTGTGTTCATAGGACATTTGATAGATTTTGGAAGATGTAGTCATCATTTTACTGATGTTTTCTTTTATGATTGTGTATTGGAAAAAGTAATCTGGACTACTGTGCATCATGTTCAGGATTAGACTCTTGTTTTTTTTTTTCTTGTTAGAAATATTTTATTTTGATTGAATTTCAACAGTCAGATAGAACTCTATATTACTGCAAGTCTTGAGTTTCTAACTTTGTGAATCTCAAGAACACAGTGTGTAGAAGAAATTTACACTGGATATTTGAGGTCACAGTAACTCTGTTTTTCTTTTGTTTGTTGTTTTACTGTGACTAATCTTATGAGTTATGTAACTATGTTTTCCAGCTCACTCAATATATTTGTGTGTATCTGTTGATCTAGAGTGTCTGGAACGAAGGATGTGCCCGTCAGTGTCCCAGACACCATCACCACCTGGGAGACAGAGGCTTTCTGTTTGTCCCCTCAGGGTTTTGGCTTGGCCCCTCGTAAAGAGATCACTGTCTTCCAGCCATTCTTCCTGGAGCTCAGCCTGCCGTACTCCATCATCCGGGGGGAGCACTTTGAACTGAAGGCAACCGTCTTCAACTACCTGTCCAGCTGCATCATGGTAATGACTGCAGATAAATTTGACAACACTTTCATGATCATGTTTTGCACCATCACTCTGATAGTTAATAGTTACGTAATATTTAATATTTATTCACAAATTCTTAAATGTTTTTATATTCAATTTTTTTTTAGTATTAGCATGCTAATATTTACTAATTAACAACAAACAAACAACATATTGCTGACACTGATTAGAATCATTAGTTTTGTAGGTAATTGGTCATATGCCAAATATTGTACAAACAAGCGAATATTTGTCCTGATGATGGAGTTTGGATGTTCTCCCCGTGTCTCTGCGGGTTCTCTCTGGGTATTCTGGCTTCCTCTCACAGTCAAAGACCAGTACAGTAAGAATCAGAAGTCCTCTGATGAAATGGTAATCTCACCTCTTATCCAATGTTTGTCTATTCTCTGGAATAAGCTCCCCGTCGAGTTGCGTGGGTTACTTGGGTCTTTTCAAATCCAGCTAAAAACTCACCTATTTAGGATGACTTTTAATACCCAGTAGTACAATGACACTTTTATCTTATCTTAATTTGATTTTGTTGTATTTTACTGTTTTCATTGTTCCTTTTATTGTTTTTAATTTGTTTGTTTTTACTTATTTTTCTTGTTATTTATTTGATGTAAAGCACTTTGGTGCACCGAAAGGACTGTTCTAAAGGGCTGTATAAATAAAGTACATTCACATTTACATATTCATCAAAGGGAATAAATGACTATTTTTAACTTTAATTGGGACAAATAAATCAATAAATGTATAAAGATCAAACATCAGGACAAAACTTAGATTATGCATGTAAGATTAAGACCCATTGTCCATGATATGATGCTGACTCAATTCTGAAGAAGCTGTCCTCTCTGCCTTGTCTATATGACCTCAGGACACTGAGACAACTACTCTATGCTCACTAATGCCCATTAGTCTACAAAGAAGGAAATGTGTTCAATTTTTGTGATCTGACATTGCTATCTATCTCTCTGTAGAGGCTTGTGCATTATGTACCTATCTGTTGTGTCTAGTGAGTGAGACAGCCCAACCCTCTGACATTGGATACCATAGCAATGGTCAAAAAGGCTCCTGCTATCGTGAATACAAACATAAAGCTGCTCTTTATGTCCATTCACCAGATCATTGTGACTCCAGCACCCTCCTTAGATTACACCCCTCACCCCCCTCTCTGGTGACCAGTACACATCCTGTCTGTGTGGCAATGAGCGCAAGACCCTCAGCTGGACCATGGCTCCCTCAACCTTAGGTGAGCATCAAACCTTCACTCTGGTGTGAGATGTTAAAGGGTGCCATGGTGGGGAACTGCTGTTCCTCTTTGCACAGCCAGACTTTTCAATCTCGATGTGACCAGTGAGAGCTATGTGACATGTTTTGACATGTTTGCAATTAACAAGATCTGAATATAATGTTAATTAGTGCCGAGTGCCTGCGAAACGAGGCGACTACTCCCATAGCTGCAAGCAGCTATGTGCCGCAGGCACGAGGCACTATTGTTCTTCTGCGTGTTTCATGGCAGTAATATTAGTGCCGAACGAGGCACTATTGTTCTTCTGCGTGTTTCATGGCAGTATTATTAGTGCCGAACGAGGCACTATTGTTCTTCTGCGTGTTTCATGGCAGTATTATTATTCATTTTCCGCCCTTTTTCGGCAATTAATGCAGCCCGAACCGGCCACAGGACCCCCAACAAGTAAATTAACAAAACGTGTGTTTCATCCCGAATCGTGTGCTACTAAGTGTGTAAGAAATTCGTGAAATTTTCTCGAATATTTCCCCCAAAAAACGAGGAAAATTTCCCATAAGAATGAATGGAAAAGCCCGAAAAAAATAAAAATTCAAGAGACATACTACAGCCATTTTCAAAATGAACTGCTCTGGCATACTTTTCACCGAGAGACTTCATTTAAACTTTAAAATGGGGGTACTCTTTGCCTTCTCTCATCTATTCACTTCACTTATCGACACCTTTTACCGTTTTTAAACTATCAAGGCTCAAAGGTGTGAAGGTTTTTGATCAAATTCAGGTTTTATAATGTTTGTGTATTGCGCGGAATGTTTTCACCAGAGTGGATGACATCATCAGCTAGAGGGTGGAGGGGAGAAAAAAATCGGTCAAAAATAAAACGTAAACTGCTCCTGTGGCCCACAAATTTCACACTACAGACATAATTTATACATAAAAATGTAGGAAAATTTGTCTTCTCGCTCCGATTCGTCTACGAAAGCTGTGAGTATTATAGTTTTGGCCTGAGACACAGAGATACGCCCCGGGACCCAATCCACCGGCCCATAGACTGCTATGTTAAAAAGGCGGGAGATTTTCTGGAGGAAAGCAGAAGTCACCTTTCTTTGAATTGATTTTAATAGGTCATATTTCTTCATTTTACACACAAACTGCATATCTAGACGATCAGGAAAGTCTCTAGATGCCCAAACTTAAGTCGGTTCAATGATTGGAAATACGGTTTGGCCAGATATCCTTCCTGTTCAAGGCGTGGTCTCAGCATTTTCTCTCTCTCTCTCTGCTCCTGCATTAACTGCCCCGGCGGCGGCCATCTTAGCAGTTATTGTCAGTTAATTTGAATTTGTCTGTGTAAAATGACAGAGACAGCAGAGCAGAGCAGCTAGCAACATTAGCACTAGCCATTAACTGACAGACATAACACAGGCAACTAAAGCAAGACTTTTCTGTGGTGACTGTCAATCTGTGTTGTTGTGTTTAAATCCTGCTGTTGCTGTGCCTATGATGCGACATATATCAGCAGTTATTGTCAGTTAATTTGAATTTGTCTGTGTAAAATGACAGCAGAGCAGCTTAGCGGCTAGCGCGTTAGCCCGTTAGCGGCTAACAATTAGCCACTAACAGGCCTGTGTGAAATCATAACATAATTTAATAGGTCATATTTCTTCATTTTACACAGAAACTGCATATCTAGACGACCAGGAAGGTCTCTAGATGCCCAAACTTAAGTCGCTTCTGTGAAATACGGTTTGGCCAGATATCCTTCCTGTTCGAGGCATGGTCTCAGCATTTTCTCTCTCTCTGCCTTCCAACTGAAATTCGAATTGCTGCACTAACTGCCCGGCGGGCGGCCATCTTAGCAGTTATTGTCAGTTAATTTGAATTGTCTGTGTAAACTGACAGACATTAACACAGGCAACTCAAGCAAGACATTTTCTGTGGTGACCATCAATCTGTGTTGTTTGTGTTTAAATCTGCTGTTGCTGTGTCTATAATGCAAACATATATCAGCAGTTATCTGATTGGACAGTGAATGCAGCAGGACTGAAAATTAAAGACATGCTAATTGCTACACTAGGCGGCCATTTTAGGCAGTTATCGTCACTGAATTTGAACTTGACACATAGACCCGACATAGACAAGCACACACATAGAGACAGACAAGACAAACACAACCACACACACACAACACACACAACCTAGCAACTTCCACAAGTTATGTACTACAGAATAAAAATTATATCACTAGATTCAGCTCATTTAGGACATAAACTAATATATTGTCCTTATACAAACCTTCTGCACATTGTTTTAAGACATGACATTTGCTAACATTTGCTAGCTGATGCTAGAATTAGTGGCTAGCGCGTTAAGGTGCTAGCTGGTCGCTGTGTGTAAATAAACATGTTAAATATTACTATTTGAGATATGCTTTTCACTACAAAACCCTGGCAAACAGCCCACTCGGCACTTCCAAAATTTCCGCGGGAGATTTTCTAGTTAAATTTCACGTTGTGTTTGTTGATCTTTTTTAGGAGTGGTGAATGTGTCTGTGACTGCTGAGGACTGTGGCATCCCCAAGCTTCATGTGACAATGAGATTGTTAGTGTGCCAGACAGAGGTCGTATTGACGTTGTCACACGATCTGTCATCGTAAAGGTTGGTACAAGATGACAAAGAAATAGTTTGTCTATTAAGCAGCATTTTTGCATTTGACACATTATTTTCTTCCCTCTCAGGCTGAGGGAACTGAGCTGACAAAGACCCACAACTGGCTGCTCTGTCCAAAAGGTCAGTATGGTTTACAGCAGGGATGGGGGGCAAGAAGTAGGAGGAGTCGAGTGGTAGTAGAAACATTCATTAGTTGCAGGTAGCAGTTAATTGAATTTAACTATAGAACTATTTGTGGCATTCTGTGTCTCATGATATTCCTTTAATAACATTTTTGCTTTTTCACTGATCTCTGCTTGAAGTTTCTCTTCATAAGATGTTTGTTCTCTGTCTTTGTACACAGGAGAAGCTTTGACAGAGGAAATAGACATACAACTCCCTGAGAACATGATTGAAGGATCTGCCCGTGCTTCACTCTCTGTCCTCGGTAAACTGGTCTTGCTTTAACCAGTCAGATTCAGACAGGTTAACAGACTTACATCTATCATCAATATGGACTTCAATCATAAGATTGGACTTACAAACCTTATACAAACCATTGCACTTTCATTGAACAGAAAGCACATTTAAAGATCATACATATGTATATAAGAGAAAACATGATTTTCGCACAAAAAACTGTCATGTGGTGTTCTCAGTGTATGTGTCCTGCATGAACCCTTGTTTACCTTGCATACTTCTCTCTGCAACATTCAACATTATTATCTAAATGTCAGGTCAGTTCCATGTTGTAGTGAGTCAGCGTTTTTTGGGCAGGTGACATTCTGGGCCGAGCCCTGAAGAACCTGGATGGGTGCTGCAGATGCCATATGGATGTGGTGAGCAGAACATGGCTCTTCTGGCCCCCAACATTTACATCCTCCAATACCTGAAAGACACACAGCAGCTGACACCCGCTATCAAGGAAAAGGCTACCAACTTCCTGACTAGTGGTGAGTTTCTGTTGGTTTGATATTTAAAATCTTCAGATCTGCCAAGTGTACCATCTGTAACAATCTGATGCTGGTTGAACAAAATAGAAGCAGAAGATCTGTTTTATATAAACATAACCCAAAGGCCATCAGGGCAACCTTTGCTGCTTCACTCCCCCTTTCTTCCTTCAATTTGAACCTTTGATACATCCATCCATCCATCCATCCATCTTCTTCCGCTTATCCGAGGGCAGGTTGCGGGGGCAGCAGCTTCAGCAGGGAGGCCCAGACTTCCCTCTCCCTGGCCACTTTGTCCAGCTCTCTCAGGGGGACCCCAAGGTGTTCCCAGGCCAGCCGAGAGATGTAGTCCCTCCAGCGTGTCCTGGGTCTTCCCCGGGGCCGCCTCCTGGAGGGACATGCCCAAAACATCTCACCAGGGAGGCGTCCAGGAGGCATCCTCACTAGATGCCTGAGCCACCTCAACTGGCTCCTGTCAATGCGGAGAAGTAGCGGTTCTACTCCGAGCTCCCCGCGGCCATGGCTGAGCTTCTCTTCCTATCGCTAAGGGAGAGCCCAGCCACTCTGCGAAGGAAACTCATCGGTCACTACCCAAAGCTCGTGACCACCTTTGATACATGTGTATCATTAATGTCATAATAATAATAATGATATAATAATAATTAATGTTTCTGTTGTATACAGGTTACCAGAGACAGCTGAACTACAAACATGGCAGTGGTGCTTACAGCACATTTGGAACAGGAGACGGGAACACTTGGTGAGAACATTACTGATCAATCATCCACATTTGTACATGTGTGCAACATTTACCATTTCATAGCATGTGTGAACTGGTAAATGTTGACGTTGTGTATGAATGGTCAGCTCCTAAAACTGAGGAGCAGTCGGCACTTTGCATGGCAGCTAATGCCATCAATGCATGAATGTGTGTGAATGGGTGAATGAGATATGTAGTGTAAAAGAGCTTTGAGTGGTCAGGAGACTAGAAAGGCACTATATGCATTTGGCTTAAGCATGAAGTGCTACGTTGGTGGATTTTCAAAGACATTACACACACCAAGTGTTTCCTTTCCACTTCATTCTGACAGGAAATGTCTAACTTGTTTAAATATCTTCAGGCTGACTGCTTTTGTGCTGAGATCTTTTGCCAAAGCACAGTCTTTCATCTACATTGACCCAAAAAAGATTGCAGAGTCAAAGACTTGGCTAGAGAGCAAACAACGAGAAAATGGCTGTTTTCAACAGTTGGGAAAACTCTTCAACAACAGAATGAAGGTAAGATAAAGGTCCTTTTAGAGTTCTATAAAAGTGACTGATGATGAGCAAAACTAAAAAAAGGTTGAAACTGTCACCATAACTGAAGTGTTGAAGGCTGCAAAATGTGTGATGTGCGACTGATGCATTTTTCGTTATCCCTTGATTAAAATGTAAAGATATGTAGATTTTACTGTAACTGTACAATTGTATTATATGACTTTACTTGGTTGTTCCTCTGTGAAAAACCAAGGCCACTTTAGGAAACTTTTTTGATGAACCAACAACAAATCAAATGCCAAAAATAAATGTGAAAATTAAGCCCAAAAGCCCAGCACTGGCACCACACTCACCTGACCACCATGCCTTAGGGCGGGCATCACGGATTAGTGGACTCCGGTCCGGATCCGGACCGGGAAATGGCTCTGTCCGGACCGCGACCACTGGCGAAATAAGTAGTGTTTTCCCCATAGAGCGGTTTTGAGCGCACATAGAAATTTACCGCGGGCGCTGCTACTATAGTCAATCCGGTAAACTCGTGCCGGTAGCCAAGGACACCCTGCAGGGAGAGCCAGGCTGAACGCAGACATGGCTTGTTCTAAAAGAGGAAAGTAGATACTGAAAATCGTTGTTTTAATGATGAATGGA